>CM075813.1:16706107-17272607 GCA_037975025.1 Excoecaria agallocha | reverse complement strand
ATCATTAGAGTCACTTTTCTTGGTCTCAAAAGTTTCCTTTTGAACCACAGAAGCGTTCCTAGTAGGTTCCTCAGGTAAGGGTGCATCCAAAACATAAGACTTCTTCTCTTGCTTAAGAACTATTCTTAATTTTCGAGACCAGTCTATGAAATTGGTGCCATTCAATTTGTCCTTTTCAAGGACCGATCGCAATGAGAAATTGTTGTTTGAAGATGCCATTTTCAATCTATAATAAATTTAGCAAGATTAAATGAGGTCTTATTAAAATCCCACAAACCGAATTAATATCTCTTTAAATAATTCACGTTAGTGATTTAATGTGGGCCAAGATCCACTTTTCACAACAACTTATTAGTCAAACTGAGCTTGTACACCTAACAAGTTAAGTTACTTAGGTAGGAAGACTCCAATCATGTCTCGTACATGACTCTTGGATCAAATGGGCTAACATCTTAAGATGTTATAGCACAACCCATTTATTAGTTACCTAGGTACGGGCATCCCTTTCCATGATAAGTCCAACCTACATTCACAACCCATGCCTCACAAAAATAATCGGGCGCAACTAGGACTCCTAGTCTACGTGACCGATGATTGATGCCTTGACATGTTTTGAATTAGGAAGGCAACTTTGTGACTTACTATTTTAGGGATTAATTTTATTACGGCTTACATGGCATACGCTTTGTCATCCATACATAGCATGCATATATAAATAATTGCATAAAGTAAAGCATGACAAACATGGGCCCAAAAACCTACAACTAAGATTCTATACTATTACATAAGAATCTTCGAGTTGGGCTTCTCCACTCCGGTGGGCTTCGTCTTGATTTACAAAGTCTTCAAGTATATTCTATTCTAAGAAATAAATGAAAGACTTTTACAACAAAATATAATGGCTCGCAGGCCATATTTAATTACAAAACCCAGGGCCCATGAATGCACCATGCATATCCATTCATCACACCAAATTAGCAAATAAATATACATAGCATTCATGGATAAAACAAAGTCCAATTTTAATTAATTTAGCCAAGCCCATTAATGGAAATTGTGTACTTGAACCTTTAAGAGAAGACCCCATGACGGGCCTGGGCCAAAGCCTAATGGACTAAATCCTCTTATTGAATAAGTTCTCTTAAAAGCCCAAAACACTAACTAGTTAGATTTGTGCTATAAATCAACTCTAGTATAATTTCTAATTTTGCCATTTTTAATTTTATGTCATACAGCCCATAAACATTAAAAATACATATAATATGTGCTAACATGAATTAAAAATATAAAATCATGAAGAACACATATATAGTACACGGCATTCATGCAAAAACAAACAAACAACAAAACTAGTTGTTTAATGCTTATGTAATGCCATAAAATGCACAAACATTTAAATCAATTTTATGAGTCATTTAATAATCTAAATAAGTCCATAAATATTGATTTAATATTCTGTACCAATCTGATCTAAATGTGTTTTTACCATTTTAATCAAAACAAAACAAACAATCTTGATTAAACATGTAACAAACACAAACTAGTCATAGTTTTAAGTGATTTTAAAATTAATCAATTAAATTGTCATGGACCAGAATTAAAACCAAATTTAAAATATGTCCAGACCTGATATTTTTAATTAATTTTTTCATGCATCTAAAACATTAAAATAAGCATGTTTAGGCTCTGATACCACTGATGGAATATGACATGGTATGAATGTGATGATAGCACAGCGGAAAAATAAAAATTTTTATCATACATACCATATAATTCCAAAGCAAGAAACGAAACATGCAATTTTAGGGTTGTAGAACTTACAACTTATGATGCCTTTTGAAAATTGAATTTGGTGATGCCCCAGCAACTAAGATGACTTTATCCGCCTTAGATCTCGATCACCAATGCCAAGGAACAGCCTTTTACGCCACTCCCTCTATTCTCACACACACAATTGCACAGACAGCTTAAAATCGAGATTGCTAGCTCTCTTTTTCGGTATTGTGTAAAGGCAATGGTTTGAAGCTACAAAATTTGATTTTGTACTTCTCTTAGGTTGCTATTACTACCCAAGATCACAAGAGAATGAGGAACTATCCTTTCTCCTTGTGAAAATTGGCTAAAAGAAATTCTTTGAGAGAGAGAGAGAGAGTTCACACAAAACATAGAGAAAATACACTAGGGTTTCACGTTTTTCCCACAAAAAATATATATCTCTTTTCCTTTTAAGTGATTAATCTCAAATATATTACCTTAAGATAATTAATATTAGCTAAAGATAATTAATATTTGCCTTTATCACTTAATTAAAATAAGTAATATTTATTGATAAACACTCTTTTAATTTATCCAAGATAAAAACAAAAGACATTTAATCAAATAATATCACTTAATTTAGGATAAAAGATATGTCATTTAAATCTAATAAATCACTTAAATAAAATTATACATGTGCCGAAATTCCTTGTTATTTCTCTAGGAATTTCGGCCGCATCAAAATTCATTTAGATGATTTAATTAGATAAATATGTCTTTAGGATTTAATACTCAATTAATTAAATTAATACATGACATTTAATTAATTGAAATTAAACCTTGTGGGCTGAATTTCTCTCTTTCATGGGCCAAGGTCCAATAGCAATCTAATAACCCATTACACACATTAATTTGACTTTAATTAAAAGCCCAAATTAATGCCCAATACTTAATTTAAATATTTTAAGCCCAATGCTTTGTGTGCGATCCTATAGGTCCATTTAATATTGGCAATGAACTAATAAATTAATTCAAAGGCTATATATATTCTCTAGCAAGATATTATAGCATTCCAAATTAAATGAAAATGCATATGGCATTTAGTGACCTAATGCAATTTTGCATAGTCCCTTACCCATAAATATCAGAATTAATATAAGGCATGGAACTAGTCATCCTTATATATATTAATTCCTTTCTTGATATTCCAGTGACACTGAACTCTCAGATAAATAATGATTAGTCATTATTTCATCTCGGTATGGCCATACACTTCTCAGTTCACTGATCAAGTGGCCGATGATATTTTCTCTCTTAATGAGAGGGGTAATCCCTTCACTTTCTCCCATGCTCTCTAACATGAATCAATGCATACCCAATCATACCCATACTTGTCACTCTGTTATGAGTACGTTAGGTGTATGTCAAAGTACACAGTAATTCATAAAGAGTTTCATAAAGATTTCAGGTCTAAGAACTCCGATACAAAACTTGCATATGAGAAACACTTATGACTTGTACCATGTAGTGTTCTCATGAGCGGATCGTATTCAGATACAATGTTCTTTAACATGTATCTATGATCTCTGATTGACACTTTTGTTCTAATGATCCGTAAGACAAAACTCATAATATTAGAGAGAGCATACTAGTCTTAATTCATTGTTATTCCCATAACAATGACTTACTAGGGATGTTTAAAATGAAGTCTCATTTGTTTCAAGGTCTTACAACCATGTGCCTCACACATGATAACTTAAACCGAAACGACATTCTTGGATAGTTTTATCAATTAACATGCACAGGAATACAATAGATAAAACAATTGCCTCATTTTATTAATTAAAGTATTTTATTACAATGCATTGGGGCTAGAGCTTACACTAACACATATACCTCTTTTTCTAGCTCTCATCCTTAATTTATCCGCCTTTTCCATCATTTCCCCATTTTCTCTTTAATTCCACTTGTTCTCCCTTAGAAATCCTTCTTGGTTGAATTCTTCCATGTCACTTTTCTCTAATTTTTTAAATTTTTTCTTCAAACTTCTTTTTACAATTACATCCACTTTATCCATTCTAAATTTATATTTTTCTTGATTTTAAGGCTGATAAAAAATTATAAGAGTGATTCCAATTAATAGAGCATGAAAATTATGGTGGAAGAGTTTGAATCAAGTGAAAATGGTGGAATTTCACTAAGTTTTGGGTTATATTTTTGGAGAAGAAGGAGAGCTACCTTCTAGTCTATTTTTTGTCTAGAATTCTCTGGATTTTTCATGAATATTTCTCCTAAAATTCAGCCCCAAAATCAATGGTTTAAAAGGTGGACAAATCAAATCACTTTATCTGGATATAATTGTGCCATGTGTCACTTTCTCACTAGCTCATCCATTCTTATTTTATTTTTCAACTAAAATTATACCAAAAATTTCTAAATATTATAATTAATATGTTTTTGAAATTTTAGATCAATTGGAGTTCATTTTCGTAGGTTTCAGGGGACCAAAAATATTTTCATCTTGTCCAAAAACTCGTTTTTTTTGCCCTTTTTTAGATTTTAATGTTCCTCTCATCAGAATACTCTAAATTTTTTCTACGTGTGCAAAAATATATCCATAAAGGAGTTTCTAAAATTTTAGATCATTCGGATATCATTTTGGTATACTTTCAGCTTTAGAGGTAAAATCAACCGATTTTAAACCCGAAAATTTAAAGTTATCGAAAAATTTATTTTTCACTTCCAAATATTAATTAAGATTATTTCTAGTAGATTTGGGTAATTAGAATAATTTTCAGAGGTCTGTAAAATATTTTAGAGCCCAATCAAACTTATAGTCAACCCTTTTATAGTATAGGAAAAATCTTTCACTGTCTATTTTGGAGCCTATTTAAGCTTTATTGCTCCTCAAATTATATCAATGGGTTCCATTTAACACATATTTTCTTATTTAATGGTTAATTATAATTTTTCACTAGGTCATCCATCCTAGTACTACCCTGGCCTACGCACATTTAACATTTAAGTACTTACAAATTTTACTATACTATACTATTATAATCACACCAAAAACTATCCTAGGACTATTGCTCATACTCTAGAATATACTATTCATGTTAGATGGAGTTTTAAGGCATTACGTAAAGTATCTACCATCGAAACAGCTCAAAGACCTTATTCAAACCGAGGTAGGTCCTTGTCATGGGTTTTTGACCAGTTAATAAAAGAGAAAAAATTATAGCCATTTCTAGCTAAGCTTGTTAGAAGCCAAGGTCAACCCAATCATCAGACTAATCAATATTATGCCTATCATCAACATATGAGACACCTCACAGATCATTGCAAAACTCTGAAGGATAAGATTTAGGATCTTATTTGATAGTAAATCGATCACTGACCTGAAGAAGAGAAAAAAAGAAAGGAAACTACAATGCAGTCCCGTCGCCAGTGTCCATAATTGGTTAAGGTCTGCTAGAATGGTACATATTATGTGTCCTATATGGCAATGAGTATTTGGCCATTAATTTTCCTACACAATTAGAAATAGAAAATGGAGGTAAGCTATCAGTATGTGTGATTGATTGTTGGGAATCACCTAGCGAGGATGAAGAGGGTGTTAACCCCATAGACCTGTGGGTCTTTGAGTGTGAAAAAGAGAAGTAAAAAGTGAAGTTGATCTCCAGAAGTGGTAGGGTAGAACCAGAAGTAGAGAGTCATCCAGATGAGGCATGTGCCTACAGAAATGGAGCAAGAGAAAGACCTTATCCTTAAGCAGTTGAAGAAAAATCCTTCTTAGATTTCTATTTAGGATTTGCTTAGATAGGATTTACTTAGACAATTGCCTTCTCATAAATAGAAAGTGGTAGAGGCTTTATGTGAGTTTATTGTGGCTATGCTTATTTCACCTTCATAATTGCTAGAATAGGTCAGAGGAAGTGCGAAGGAGAATATTGTGTATACTAATAGGGATTTTCCCACTAAAGGTAGGGAGCGTAACTGCCCTTTGTATTTAAAAGCATAGGTAAATGGTAAACATATAGCCTATGTGATGGTGGACAATGGATCCTCTATCAATGTATGCCTACTTATAGTGCTTCCAACTTTCAAGTTGAATGAGTCTATGTTAAGCAAGTCCGATTTGGTGGGTACAAGTTATGATAATTCTTGAAGGCAAGCAGCAGGCACTTACTATAAAAGCTACTCGGGAAAATCAAATTTCTATCTTGGGTATAGCAAACTAGCCATTTAGTGGGTTTTATATGGTTGCTATCACCATTGATAATGAGGGAAGTAGGAATTTACTCCTCAAGTGGTGAGTATAATGATGAAGAAAATGAAATTCTTATCAGGAGCTAGACTTGGTAAAGATTCATAGGGTCCTTTTGAGGCAATTAATACAATAAGATAGACAAGTAGAAGGGGATTAGGCTATAGCAAGTTTGATGCTAAGAAGAGGATCCCAGCAAAACAAAAAGGCATCCCACACATTCTGGATAACTTTATACCTGCATCCATTATACCTCAGTACTATGGTGAGATTGAACCTATGTTGATTGGAGGGAAGGTTATCCTTTGGTTTGATATTCAATGATGTTTTTGATTGGGTCAGCAGAACCATCAAGCCTACCAGGGGATTCCAGGATGAAAATGTCATGATTAAGCTATCTAAATGGGATGGTGATGTTCCTGAGGAAATTGTGATGCTAGAGTTGTTAGCCTCTAGAATCAAAGGAAAAGAGAAAGTTGAATTCAAAGTCCTGATACTCGAGTTGGGGATGATATTATAAAAGCTATTGCAGAAGCAGATAGAGAGGCTCCGTTACATGCAAAAAATAGAGAAGGCTCATCCAATGCATCGAACTTGCCAGATGTAGATGAGGGTACTTTGAGATGTACTTTTTATGCCTAAACTTTCTATCCCAAGAGGGCTATCTTATACCATTGAAGAAGGGCAACCTTATGACTTTCAAATGGGTTTAAATGGAGTTCAAACAAATAAATATAAGATCCAAATGTCATTGGGGAGTGTTCCAATTTATAGAAGGCAGATTTGGTGCTTTACCATTAATTTTGGGCTTATACAACTTTGGGCTTTAATTGTACAAGTCATGTGCTTCATTTAAAAGTCACATGACTCACTTAAGTTGTATTATTAATGGGCTAGGCATGTGGGCTTCTTTTGGGCTTAGTTTAGTTAGTTTGGTTATTTATTTTTAGTCTTTCTTTTGGGCTTTCATTTTAGGCCTATAAGGTTTATTAATTAGTTTTGTTTTAAGTGTATTTAAGACTTATTTGGCTTGTAAAAGCCCAAGAAAATTCATGTAAGGCCATATGAGCATTTAAATTAGGGTTTTAAAGAGTGAATTAGGGTTAGCCACCTTATAAATAGGCTACCCTAGGTTGTAAACTTAATTATTGAATCAAATTATAAACTTTTGAGAGTTTTTCTCTTGGCTTAGCCGAAATTCTTTAGAGAGATTATGAGATTCCTTGCTTTCTTTTCTATTGCATCAAGCATTAGGATTACTTATCAATCATTTTGATTGTGGCATTTTCTTATTCTTCTTATCCCGATTATTTGCATTTCCATTCACGTGTTGTTTGGGGGTTCAATAGGGAGGGTGTTTGTCTTCTTTTTCTTTTGAAATCAAAACGTATGTTTAAGGGGTTTCGGGTTCTGCATCATTTCATAAGATAGCCCTCTTGGATTCATATCAAGTCTATTAAGTAGAAACTCAGGAGGCTTAAGTTAGAATGGGCAGAAAAATTTAAATATAAGGTCAAAAAACCAATAGAGGCTCCTAGTGGAAGTATAATACCCTACATGGTTAGTAAATGTGGTGCCCATGGCAAAAACGATTGAAAAGTGAGAGTTTGTGTGGATTACAAGGATCTATCCAAAGGATAGCTTACCACTTCCTCACAGATGTTTTAGTAGACAATGCAGCTGCATATGCAATGTACAGTTTTATGGATAGGTATGTTGGATACAACTAGATTTTGAACAAGATTGTAGACAGAATCAAGATGGCATTCATCACTGAATGGGGCGCATATGCTTATTAGGTCATGCTACTTGGATTAAAAAATACGGGCACTACGTACCAGAGAATGGCTATGAAGATCCTAGATGATTTAATTCATAAGGAAGTAGAGGTATACTTTGATGACATGATGATTAATTTGACAACTCGAGAAGCTCACTTTAAAGCCTTGGAAAATTTCTTCCAAAGGATTGATAGCTACAATCCCCATCTAAACCCGAAGAAGTGTGTGTTTAGGGTGACTTCAAGAAAGTTCCTAAGACACATTAGGAGTCAGAGAGGAATAGAAGCAGATCCTAATAATGTGAAAGCTATCAAAGAGATGCCTATGCCATAGAAGGAAAAAAGTTCAAAGGTTTCTAGGTAAACTCTAGTTTATTAGTCAGTTCATAGCTAAGTTAACTTTAAGCTATGAGCCTATTTTTAAGTTTCTTTGGAAAGATCAGCCGGTTGTTTGGAACAATGATTATCAATTAACTTTTGATACAATCAGGGAATATCTTTTGCATCCACCAGTGTTGAGGCCACCACAAATTGGAAAGCCTCTAATTTTGTATATAACTAAAGAAGATAACTCAGTGGGAGCCATAATGGCATAAGAAGATGACTTGGAATAAAATACGATGTGTATTATCTCAGTAAGAAGTTTCTACCATATAAAGATTGGCTTGGCAATCATCTAGGCATCCAAAAAGCTAAGATAATACTTTCACTCATATAAGGTGAAAGCAATGACTAAGCCAAACCCTCTTAAGTACTTGCAAGAAGCACCCTCATTGGGAAAATGGGTAGATGGCTAATTCTCTTGCAGGAGTTCAACATTGAGTGCATTACCTAAAAAACCATTAAAGGAAAGGTTGTAGCATAATTCCTAGTGGATCAGACGTTAGGAGGGGAAGAAATAACTTATGAGTCCCTATGAGAACATTGCAGCCATAACAGTTCAGGGATGGCAAATGTTTTTTGATGGAGATGTGAACAATAAAAGTGCTAGGGTAGGAGTAATTCTGGTAACCCTAGAGGGAGAAAAGTTACCTTTGGCTAAAAAGCTTAGATACAAGGCTACGAATAATAATGGTAAATATAAGGCGTGTATTTTCAAGCTACAATCTTTATTTGCCTTGGGGGCAAGGAATGCAAAAGTTTATGGCTATTCAACTATGGTGAACTGCTAAGTAAAAGGTGAATGGGTTGTGAAAGAAGAATGGTTGTTGCCTTACATGAAATGTCTAAAGGTTCTAAGTGATCAATTTGAGATTTATGCCTTTGAGTATGTTCCTCGGGATGAAAATCAATTAGCTGATGCATGGCAACATTGGTATTGGTGTGGGATAATCCAAAAAGGGTAAGTATTCTTGTACTTATTTTAAATTTGAATAAACCATATTTTAAAGCCAAGTAGGTGATGGATATCAAAGTAAATGATGGGAAACCCTAGTATTTTGACATTTATAATTACCTCAAGAAGTCCGTGTTTCCAAAAGAAGCTATATAAAAGGATCAAAAGATGTTACGCAAGCTATCTACTTAGTTCATTAGTGTAGGAGGAGCACTCTACAAAAGATAGTTAGGTGGCTTACAATTAAGGTGCCTAGATGAGACAAAAGCCAAGAGAGTCATGGAAGAGGTGCATGCCAGAGTTTGTTGTCCTCACATGAATGGGCTGGCTTTGGCTAAAAAGATTATGCGCCAGGGGTTTTCTTGGCTCACTATGGATGCATATTGTTTTAGATATGTAAAGAAGTGTCAGATGTGCTAGTAGTATGTTGATTTGAGATATGTACCAATATCGAAGTTATGTAATCTTACTTTGCCTAGGCCATTTACTGCTTGGGGCATTGATATCATAGGAATGATTCACCCACCGGCATCAAACGGATGCAGGTTTATTGTGTTGGCCATTGATTACTTATCAAAATGAATAGATGTAAAATCTTTCAAAAATTTTGCTGTAAAAGAGATGGCTAAGTTCATTGAGAAAAATTCGATATGTAGATATTGGATTTTGCATCATATTATCTTAGACAATGGCTCTCATTTTTTAGGAGAAATTGAATGGATGCTCAAAAAGTATGGAGTACAGCATTATAAATCCTTGCATGATAACCTTCAAACAAATAGAATGGTTGAGGCAACTAACAAAAATGTTAATATAATTTTGGCCATAATGGATAGGACCTATAAGGACTGGGCTGAGAAGTTATCTTTTGCATTATGGGGATATAAAACCACGGCTAGGACTTCAACAGGAGCCACTCCCTCTTCGCTCATTTATGGAACAAAAGTTATGTTGCTAGTGGAAATCGAACACTAGTCATTATGGGTGGTTCTAGAGGCTGAGTTGCCAGAAATAGAATGGGCTAGGTAGATGTTGCTTTAGCTTAATTTGTTAGATAGAGATAGGATGTAAGCCTACTATCATAATTAGATTTATCAAAAAAGGCTTTTAGGAAGAAAGTCAGGAAGCATCTACTGAAAGAAAGAGATCTAGTTTTCAAGTAGCTAAGGCCCCATTCGGATATTAGAGGCAAATTTAGGCCAATATAGGAAGGCCCATTTGTGTTGAAGAAGCTATTGTCTAAAGGAGTTACAATCCTGGGCGATTGTGATGGGAATGAATTCAAAGAACCAATTGACATTAACAGGCTAAAAAGGTTCCATGGCTAGGCTTGGAAAAAGAAATAAATAAAAGAAAAGAAAAAAAGAAAAAAAACATAGCCCTGCGGGTCAAAAATTAAAAAATGGCGGCCTTGCTAAAATTAGGTGACTCGCCAAGGTAAAACCAAAAAAAGCAATCTTAGGCAAAAATTAGAGGTAGAGTGAAAATGTTCAATCAAGAAAATCCAAGAGGGCTGATTAATAATAAGGGAAATATGATTTCAAGTCTTAATAATAAGGTTGCATAGAGTTTTATACTTTTTAAACTTGATGTTAAATAGTGATCATGTATAGTGAAAGTATGTTGAAATATTTTCATATGTAATGCTAACTCATACATTAATATAAATAAGAGTAGTTTATTTTACATACTCCACATTATCTTGTTCGATATAAAAAGTAGTACATAATTTTTATTTGCATTACATGTGCAAGTCTAAGGATCATCTTCCACTGCTCATGCCTAAGCTTCATCTTAGCCAATGTGCTCTATTGTCAACTATAGGGCTAGTAACCCATCGTTTATATGCGGCAGAAGTGGTAAAATCACAGTCATTTAATCTCTAAATATCAACTTTTATATGTAGTTGAGCCCAAAGATGTTGGTAACCAGAGACAAAGGTGACTAAAGGATGCCTCCTTAAAACAATAGTGGGCAACTTACAATGTCCTGTCACTCCCTAAATTATCGAGCATGACAAAAGACTACACAAAAGGTGGCTCTATGACATAATGGTGCACATTCGAATGCCCATCCCGGGTCTCATAATCATATGTCAACCATGCACACATGAAATTGATATCATTATCAACCATTGTTGCTAACCATACAAAGCCTTCCCATGGTGAATCAAATTCATTAAGTCATCTTCTAAAAAAGATGGTGCCTCAAGGAGTATATGCTAATTACCTTAAAAGGAGGTTCCTTCAGTAACTTCAGTTTCTCCTGTCACCATATCTAAAAATGAAAATAAAAAGATAAAATGGAAAATGATAACAAATGAAATGAATAAAAAATCATGGAAAAATAAATGAAATAAAAGCCGCTGGGGTGAGTTGGTTTCACCTTAGGCAAAAGTAAGGCACAGGGTTGTGTGAAAATCCAAAAGGATGCATTTCCCGCTAAAAAAGCTAGTGTGAAAACCCACAAGGAGCACACTACCTTTTAAAATAATAAATGTTACCTGGACTAATAAGGAGCTCCTAAAAAAAGTTATTGTAGGGTCAGTACAGACAGTGTCCAAACCAAGAATGGTTTCTGCCAAGGCTAAAAGTTAGGATATTATATATGCCTTCTATGATGCTAAATAGTCGGTAGTCATTGTTTGGTTCAATGAGTCACTATTAAATATAGAGCAAGATAGATCAATAGAATAATGCCAACACGGAAGGTGGGTATCTCGGAGAAGTCATCCAGTGCATCAAGCAATGGCTTCAGAGGAAAGGTCCATTTTAAGGCACTAATCTAATAACTACAGAAGGAATAATCCCAAGACTTAACTTGCATCTCTCGAGTAATTTGGTACACAACTTAGAACACAGGGCAAGGTTCCAAGGGTAAAGTTTTTACCGATGATTCTGGCAAATTCTTATGCTAGGGGAGATAAGTCTTGATGAGTAAATCTGATATGAGCACGACCAAGCACGCCGACAACAAGAGAGATGAACTAGCACTTTCTCAAGGACCAATAATAAGAGCAAGGTTAAAGAATCTTAAAGAAGTCCTACAAGCATTCATGAGACCTTATGTGGAGAAGATGCAAGTTCAAGAATAGAAAGAAGCTAAATTCGACTATGAAGACAAGTTATACCGAATGTTGCATTGGGCCTTCAATCTACTTTATTTAGTGTCCATTCTTTATGTAACATTTAATTAAGTATATTTGGGCAGCCTAGAACCTAGGAAAATGAATTGGGCTTTATTAGAATAGGTTTGCTTTATTTTGGGCTTATTTTACTGTTTTGGGTAGTTTAAATGGGTAGGGTAAAGTTGGGCTTATCTCTTCTAAAGAGTTGGGCCAAAATAACTATTTGAGGTTTAGAATACCTAAGGGGGCCGAATTTTACATGGGAGAATTGAATTTTAATGGGTTTGGGTCAGATTTAAGTTTAGGCCTACATTGGTGAACTTAGGGTCCTAAATTTTAGGAATGGATTTTCCTTGATAAATACTTATTATTTTGGAATATTATTAAGTAGAGTTTGAGGGAGAAATAATAACTTGACCATATCTTTAAAGGGCTGGCCGAAATCCACTTTTAGCCAAGATTAAGTCTACATTCATTCCTTCATTTTCTTAGGATAATAAGCATATTTATCACTAGCTGTTAGGATTATTCTCAAATTGTATTTATCTTTATTTCTTCATGTACTTAGTCCATATTATGGCCAAATATTCATGTACTTAGTCCATATTATGGCCAAATACATGTAGATAAAGGTTAGGAATTATCTTTGTTATTTATTTTATTTTTTATCTCTTAAAGTTAGTGTTTGATTTTAATTCATCTAGGGACCTGCCTAGCCTATATAAAGGGCTGAATTCTTCATTTGTAAGGGACTTGAATTTTGATTAATGAGAATTTTCTTTGGCTTGGCCGAATTTGTGAGAGTTAATTTATTATTGATTCTTGCTATTGCATGAAGAATTAGACTTAGGCTATTTGCATGATTAATGTATGCTTGATTCTTCTTCTTCTTGTTTTCTAAATCAATCTATCATAAGCGTTTCCAATCAATCTTGTTTGGGGGTTCTTTAGATTGGGAGTTTATTATCTTATTTATGTTCATATTCATGGTATGTTGGCGTTCTAGTTTGGCATATAGGCTGGGGTTCCGCATCAAAATCTAAAGATGTGGAATATGGGATCCCAATACCGAGCAGCTACTAGCAAAAGACTCAGATCAAATCGAACTCTTCTTAGGAATTTTAGGCCAAAATATGGAACTAAAATATGATTTTCCTAGGTTCTGGGGGCATCAAGCAGCCTGTGTACTTTAGTGAAGAAAGCAGTGGGCCATATAAACTGATAAAATCTATAGAAAAAAAAGGAAATATGTACATAGTAAATCATGGGAAATTTCATAGCAAGTAAGATGTATAAACGATGATTTATCTAATAATAATGTAATCTGCATAATAAAATGTGCAAATATGTGAAATAACAATAATAAAGATATTAATAAAGTACATGTAAAAAAATAGTAATAGACTAACATCAGCATAGTATAAAGGCATTAAAAATAATAGCATAATAAATAATAAGTAAGGTAAGGAAAAGTAATAAAGAGAAAAAAAAGAGGGGGAAAATAAATAATAATAAATAATAGATAAAAAGCAACATAATAAATAAAAAATAATAAAATAATAAATAGAAAAACTAGACAATAATAATTGACAAAAGACAAAGAAAAGGGAAAAAGAGCACTTACCTGGAAAAAGAAGACCACTTGAAGAGGATCAACATGCCAAATGAAAAGATTTGAAGGGTATTTATAGGCTAAGGGTGAGTCACTCCCTTAACTCATTTGAGTCACATGCTTAGGCCTTTAAGCTACTTCAATGATGCATTTTGCATGAGACATGCATTTTTTTGGCTTACCTTGCAAATTTCTTGAATTCTACTAGAAAATTCCATAAAAATTACATGGGGAATTAAAGGCATCACGTGATTCAAGGAGCAAAAAATAATATTATATGTGTATCAAATTTTTAGATGATAATAATAATAATAATAATAATAATAATAATAATAATAATAATAATCATCATCATCATCATCATCATCGAGTATGTAGGTAAATACAAAGTAATCATATATATATTATGAAAAATAATCAAATTAGAATTAAAAGTAGCTTAATTAATTAATTTAATTAAAGTTTAATTGACATTTAATAGGGGTTTAATAGAATTAAATGCTACTCATGATTGTCAGTTGTCTTTTTGACCATTTTGGCTTAGTCACACCCCAAGTCATGACTCGCCTCTTTTAAGTGATACTGTGTCGTTTTGCTTGGGAGTCATGCCTTAGAAACATGACTCTTAAGCAAGTCATGCCCTTGAGCCGTGAATCATTAAAAACCCTTTAAAATAGATTGTCTTCTTCTTATTTTCTCTTTTTTCTTTTCTCTCTCCCCCCCTCGGGGAACGTACTTACGATCTTTTAAAGGCATTTTTTTAGCTGTTTCTCCTCCGTCTGAGCTCCATTTTGTGTGCCATCTTCACCATTGAGTTTGCAATTGAATCACATATGTATGGGTACTAATTATGTCAAGTTTAGGCATAAGGTTGGTGTTTCTTTAATTTTCACTTGTTTCTTATATTTTCCATTTTTTATGAATTATCTTTTTTTTTTATTTTGAATTGCTTGTCTAATTTGAATATATACTGTTATAGGTGAGCAAAAAAATAAAAAATATGGTTAAATGTAAAATCAATTCGAAATCGGACCGATTTTTATGGTTAATCAATCCATAGACTCGGTTATGATTTTTAATTTTTAAATTTTTTGTTAATGGTTACGGTTTAGGTTTTTAAGTACCAGTTAACCATTAGTCCACGATTAATCGGTTCATATATATATAGATATATATAATATTATTTATATATCTTCGATTTTTTATTTCTCTCTAAAATTTACATAAAATAATACTTTAAAATATATTTAAATTATAATTTTTTACCTTAATTTTTTATATTTTCCTATAAAATTTATATAATATTTTAAACTAAATTTATATTATGTCATTCTCTTTAATTATATAGTAATATTTACATATAGTATTCGATTAACTTTTATATATATTATTTTTTTTATCATATATTGGTATTTATATTTTGCTTAATAGCATTTAATTACATTTTATTATATTTTAGAGTTTATGTTATAACATTTAATATTATCCAAAATTTTATTTGACTTAGAATCAAACACAGTACTTTTCAATAAATATCAAATATATTTTATGATATTAGCTATTAATTTATAGAACATGAATTTTGGCTAGTAAATTATGTTTGTTTCATAATTTTTATATTTTACTTTACATATTTGAAATTGAATTGAATTTTATCTAATTTTTTTTATATAATTTTAAATTCTAATTTTTAATATTAACTGAAAAATATTGGTTAACAAAATTGAAAAACTGAAATTGATAGATAGGTTAATCGAACGTAACGGACTAGTTAAGGTTAGTGATTTTAAAAAATCGATATTAATGGACTAGTTAATTTTTTTGCTCATGAACTGATTAATCGATCTAGCTCACCCTTAGGTTTTGTATATATAACATTTTAAATATTATTTATGTTTTCAATTTGTTTAATTCCTTTATTCTAATTCCCTTTTGCTTTAATAATTGCATGATCCAAATCTCTAGTTAATTAGAGTAATCAGAAACAAAAAAAAAGAGTAGTAATTAGGAAAAAGAAGAAACATAAAGTAAAAAAAAAGAGAAAGGAAAAAAACATGAAGAAAAGAGGAATAGTAGAAAATTGGATGAAAATGAAAGTGAAAAAAATACAGTAAAGGCAATAAAAAGGAATGAAAAAGCAAGGAAAAAAGGCAAAAAGATTTTATTAATGAATTAACTAAGAAAAAACTAGGATTAATTAGATTTTTTTTGTGAGCAGATTTGTGCAAGTTTTTTTAGTAAATAGTTATTATGAATGCTTGAGATTTGAAACAAGTGTGAATAGCCTAATAATTAAGCATGTTAATTAGACAAACGAATGTAAGTGATTGTTATTTGATAGAAATATGTTGAGTAAAGATAACAAGTGCACAAATAGCTCAAATACTTATGTTTGAATTTGCGATGCATGTACAATTGCGAATTTACTAAGTAAAATGTACAAAGCAAAATGATCAAGATAAATAGTAAAAAGTAAATGTTGATTATGTATTTGGTTATAATGCTATTATACATACTCAATTAAGTAAGTAAATGGACATACTTACGCACTTGAATTGTGATTTAACTTGGTCATTTTTTTTATGCAAGGAGCCTCTAACGCTTAGTAATTATTTTGCCTGATTTTTATCAAATATATTGTTAATTTGTATGCTTGTATATAATTCATGCATAATGTGTCGACTTTGGATTTGAAAAGTAAATTAAGTTTTAGTGTAAATTTTGAAATCGAGTTTCAACTTGAATTTTGAAATCGAGCATGCATGTGCATTTCCCCATGCAAATTTTTTGGTAAACAATTAATCAGTGTGCTACTTATTTTTGTTAAATTCCAACTTATTCTCTCATTTTGGCAGTTTTTATGAATATTTTTAATTGCCTAATTTTAGTAATCTCGCCAGGACTTATGTTGTTTAAATTCACTATTTACTATAATATGCACTATTTCCACTTTTTTCCTAGTATTTTTAGTATTTAGGCTAGCAATTTATGATAATACTCAAATTTAATAATTTTAGCAAACTATCATAATTATTCATACTATGTTCCAGTATTTCAATCATGATTAGCTTTTGATTTAAAGATTATAATTAAATGTTTATTTGACATGATTGGTTTGTAAAATAGATTAATTAATGTTGCATTTATGCAGATGCCTCATTGTAGATAGCCGCAAGAATAACTTGATGCTCAAGTAACCCATTCGATGAAACGAAAGCAGGCTGCCAGGTACCGAGCTTTATGTCATGTATTTATCCAGCCCAGCAAATTTATAAGCTGCCATTTCCTTGAGACTATAGGAATCTAGCAAAAGGCACAGAGTTATTTGGGTGAGTCGATTGGCTAGATTTCTATGCTCCTATCTTTTCTACATATTTCAAGGTAGTTCGATCATTTCTGGCTACTTTTCACTATCGAGGATATCAACACCCTGATACCGAGGCATGGGTCCTCACATTTCAAGTCTTTGACATTCCATTTAGTCTATCACAAGTACAAGTAACTGGTATTTTCCAATTGCCTATAGGTGAGGATGTCGCTATCACTAGATAAACTACTAAACTAGACCAATAGGCCATCATTGTCAAGCCAGACATCCTCTATGACCCTTTGAAAGTGAAGGCCACTATGTTGAATTTACAGGTACTGAGATACCTACAACGGGTTTTATCATGCTCTTATATGGGACAATCAGACAGCTTTGGGTCCTTCAATGTTGTCGATATTTGGAGCTTATAGGCTATGACTATCGGATAGTACCTTAATATTAGTCATGATATTCTATAGAATATCACTAGGATAGCCCAGATGTCAGGCATGTTAGTGGTCATCGACAAGATAGTTACCCGACTACTACTAGCATTCGGGTTTCCTGAGTTAGAGATGGGGCCACAAGTCGAGGGTAGTCTACTCATCAATTTTGAGATGGCATTAGATATGCGTATGATTAGGTGTACACCTGCTAAATACAGACTGTTCTCCATAGAGGAGGCAGATAGAGATTTGAGAATTAATAGACAGCAACTTGCAGCATAGTCCGATAAAGAGCAATCAAAGGATAATGCACCTCATGGTCATTTTTATCTTCATCAGACACACTCGGTAAAGACCTAGACTTCCGATATGAGATCTATTAGTAGTTATGCCCAAGGCCAAATATTTGGTCCTTTATGTAATATCACATTTCATTTTATAAAATTGAATTTTTTTTTATGTTATTATATTGTTGGCATGTTACATTATAATAATATTTATAAATACCAATCTAATGTTATTTTAACTATCCCTAGTCATCTATCATTAAAGGAATAATGATAAATTAAAACTAGTATGGGTTTGATCGATAATCATAAGATGATTATGTATGGTGATATAAATCAAACTTATAGGTACTTATTTGAGAACAAGGTACTGGATAGACCTACTATGAGATACTACATAGGTTAATGTCATTAGTGATTTCATAATAATTATGTTATTAATCCTTAGACCTAAGATTATTATGGTATCCTACATGAGGAACATTATGTTTTGATATAATTAAACTTTATCTTTAATCGGATAATAATAAAGGTTATGATTAGACATGATTGGAATCATGCAGAAGATAGTGAATAATCAAGATGAAATTTGTCCTTCTTTTATGAGAGAGATATCTATTAGGCCCCTCGATAAGTAGATTAGAGAAATGTATGGCCGTGCTCAAGTGAATTGATGGAGTGATCAATATCATTTGATATTATCAATCAACTTAATGATCAAGAAATTATATTTTTGGACTATATAAGTTTGACATGGACCACAACTTATGTTAAAACAAGATATCATGTGACAAAGAAATTATAACATGTTACATTAAGTTAAAATCAAATTATTGATATTCATATTATTTTGATAGTCATAATATCTTGCTAGAGGTTATTTATAACTTGTGGGCCTGTGATGGGATTGGAGCCCACTGCTAACATAATGTAAACCTATTAGGTCACACACATAGAATGTGAGGAATGGATTAAAGGTTAATTCGGGCATTTTGAATTTTATTTTATGATAAATTAAAATTCAAAATAAAATTTTAAATTTAATATTATAATTTTTATTTTAAATAAGAAATAAAGTAATTCTTATTTTAATAAGAAATGTGGGCCCAAAATTTTCTTTCTCTAAATTAAGGTTAGGTCACACACACACACACACACACATATATATTTTAAACCCTAATAAAAAAACACACACATTAAAAGTGGCAGCAATGATTTTTGAGAAAAGAGAAAAAAATTTCATTTTTTTGTAACCTTGAGAAAGGATAGAAAATAAAACTCTAGCCGCCAAGGAAAAGAGCTAACACCCTAGGTGGTTCTGATTATCCATTTAAGTGTGGATACCGATAAAGGATATTTATTTCAGTAGAGGCAACACCTAAGAATCGATATTTTGCGCCTCAAAAGGTTAGTAACCATTACATCCTTCTTATTGAATCAATTGGATCGCATGGATCCTGGTGGATTTCTATTTTTCTGCTACGATTTTGTTTTTTAATTATTCTTTCAAAACCCAACAGTGATATCGGAGCCACTTGCCACTTCAATTGATTCAATTTTCATGTTTTATATGTATGTGATATGTATAAAATCGATTTCATGTGATATGAACAGATTGTATGTTTATACATAATGAGTTAAATAATGATTTTAATCGTTAATATTAATTTTTTTGAATGAGATATGAACGAAATTAATCTATTTATATAAAATATAAATGTAATTAATCGATTGATGTTAAAAATATTAAGTATATAGGCTGTGAAATTGATAGATGTCAATATGATTAACAAGTATGTGATAATTCTGTTGTAATATGATTAAACAAATTATCATGAGATTAAATGTGTAATCTATATTTAATTAAATCCGGTGGTATTTTGTATCTATTAAATATAGGGATGAGCATGGACCGATTAATCAGTTCATGAGCAAAAAAATTAACCAGTCCATTAAAATTAGTTTTTTTAAAAATATTAACCATTAACCAGTCCGTTACATTTGGTTAACCAGTCCATCGGTTTCAATTTTTTGGTTTGATTAACCAATAATTTTTAGTTAACCATTAAAATTTATAATATAAAATTATAAAAAAAAATTAGACAAAGTTCAATTCAATTTAAAATGTGCAAAGTAATTCAAAATGAAAATTACAAAATAAACATAATTTACTAGCCAAAATTCATGTTTTATAAATTACTAGCTAATATTATAAAATAGATTTGATATTTGTTGAAAATTAATATACTTAATTCTAAATCAAATAAAATTTTAGATAATATTAAATCTTGTAACATAAACTCTAAAATATAAGAAAATATAATTAAATGCTATTAAGTAAAATATGATATATATATATATATAATTAAATAGAATGATATAATATAAATTTAGTTTAAAGTATTATATAAATTTTATAGGAAAAAAATAAAAAAAATTAAGGTATAAAAATAAAAATTATATATATATATATATATATATATATATATCAGTTAATCATGTACTAACGATTAATCGATATCTAAAAACCTAAACCGTAACCAGAAATCGAATATTTAAAAATTAAAAACTGTAACCTGATCCATCGGATAGATTAATTATAAAAATTGGTTCGATTTTGGATTAAATTTACGGTTAACCATATTTTCATTTTTTTTACTCACCCCTAATTAAATGAATGTTTAATGTGATTAAACAATTGTTGATATGATCGACAAATTTGATATTTTTTATGGATACATAATAGGATTTTGGGCAGAAAATCGTTAATGAGATTTACAAAATAAAGGGACCGCCATTTTATCTAATCGTAGCTCCTAATATATCATTAAAGTTATTACTCGACAATTTTAATACATCAATTTAATGCAATTAATTGAGCATGATATGAGATGGCATGATTTTATCTGATGTATGTATGATATCTTTGCATGGTTTATAGCATGGCCAATTGAGACCTTTGTGATGGTATCTAATTTTATCCCTTGTGATGGTATTTAATTTTATTTATTCATTTTATGGGTTTGTTAATTTTAAATATGACCTACATATTGTTCTTTTGTTGTAATTTTATTTTAATAATAATTTTAGTAGAATAGTTTATTTCATTATTATAACGAAGATGAAGGAACTTCACGAAGACCATAAAAGGGATTAATCCAATTCTATAAAGATGGAGGTGCAAAGTGGAAGTTATTGATCAAGACAAGTTCATGTAATTCTGTTAGTGTAAGCCCTAGCCCCAATACATTGTAATAAAACACTTTGAATTAATAAAATGAGGCACTTGTTTTATCCATTGTATTCCTGTGCATATCAATTGATAGAACTATCCAAGAATGTTGTTTCAGTTTAAGTTATCATGTGTGAGGCACATGGTTGTAAGACCTTGAAACAAATGAGACTTCATTCTAAATATTCCTAGTCAGTCATTGTTATGGGAATAACAATGAATTAAGACTAGTATGCTCTCTCTGATATTATGAGTTCTGTCTTACAGATCATTAGGACAAAAGTGTCAATCAGAGATCATAGATACATGTTAAAGAACATAGTATCTGGATACGATCCACTCATGAGAACACTACATGGTACAAGTCTTCAGTGTTTCTCATATGCAAGTTTTGTATCGGAGTTCTTAGACCTGAAATCTCTATAAAACTCTTTATGAATTACTGTGTACTTTGACATACACCTAACGTGCTCGTAACAGAGTGACAAGTACGGGTATGATTGGATATGCATTGATTCATGTTAGAGAGCATGAGAGAAGTGAAGGGATTACCCCTCTCGATAAGAAAGAAAATATCATCGGCCACTTGATCAGTGAACTAAGAAGTGTATGGCCATACCGAGATGAGATAATAAGGAATCATTATTTATCTGAGAGTTCAGTGTCACTGGAATATCAAGAAAGTAATTAATATATATAAGGATGACTAGTTCCATGCCTTATATTAATTCTGATATTTATGGGTAAGGGACTATGCAAAATTGCATTAGGTCACTAAATGCCATATGCATTTTTATTTAATTTGGAATGCTATAATATCTTGCTAGAGAATATATATAGCCTTTGAATTAATTTATTAATTCATTACCAACATTAAATGGACCTATAGGATCGCACACAAAGCATTGGGCTTAAAATATTTAAATAAAGTATTGAGCATTAATTTGGGCTTTTAATTAAAGTCAAATTAATGTGTGTGATGGGTTTTAGATTGCTATTGGACCTTGGCCCATGAGAGAAAGAAATTCAGCCCATAAGGTTTAATTTCAATTAATTAAATGTCTTGCATTAATTTAATTAATTAAGTATTAAAGCCTAAAAGACTTATGATCAAATTAAATCACTTTATTAGGAATATTAGTGGCCGAAATTCCTAGAGAAAAATTAAAGGAACTTCGGCACATGCTTTATATTTATTAAGTGATTTATTTGATTAATATGTCTTATGTTTTAATCTTGGATTAATTCAAAAGAATTTAATCAATATATATCTCTTATTTTAAAGAAGTGATAAAGGCTAAAATTAATTATCTTTAAGTATTTGATTTTAAATTTATCACTTAAAAATGAAAGGATATATATTGAATGAGAGAGAAAACTAAAAACCCTAGTTATTCTATGGTTTTTGCATGAACTCTCTCTCTCTCTCAAGAATTTCTTTTAGCCAATTTTTCACAAGGAGAAATGATAGTTCCTCATTCTCTTGTGATCTTGAGTAGTAATAGCAACCTAAGAGAAGTAAAAATCAAATTTTGTAGCTTCAAACCATAGCCATTACACAATACCTTAAAAGAGAGCTAGCAACCTCTATTTTAAGTCGTCGGTGTAATTGTGTGTGTGAGAATAGAGGGAGTGGCGTAAAAGGCTGTTCTTTGGCATTGGTGATCGAGATCTAAGGTGGATAAAATCATATTAGTTTCTGGCCATCACCAAATTCAATATTTAAAAGGCATCAAAAGTTGTAAGTTTCAAAAATCCTAAAATTGCATGTTTCGATTCTTGTCATGGAATTGTTTGGCATGTATGATCGTTTTTGTTGTTTTTTCGCTGCATGATTGCCATGTTCATACCATGTTATATTCCATCAGTGGTATCAGATCCTAATCATGCTTATTTTAGTGCTTTAGATGCATGAAAAAATTAATTAAAAATCGTTATTTTGAAAACATGCAATGCTGAAATTTTCTGTTTTGAGTTTTTTGCATTGTTTTGGTGTAAAAATGATTTTAATTGATTAGATAGGTATTATAATTAATATGAAATGTTAATATACTGTCCTAAGATGTTATTGGGGCTGGTAATGGTCGGATTTAATTATTTATACCTGATGGTACATGTTAATAACGAAACTAGGTGCTAATTGGCATGAAAATTGCTAGTTTAACAACTAGTTTTCAAAATTAAATGTAAAATGATTTTGGCATGTTTGTAAGTGATTTTTAAAGATTAATTATCAGGTCTAGACATATTTTAAATTTTGTTTTAATTCTGGTCCATGACAATTTAATTGATTAATTTTAAAATCACTTAAAACTATGACTAGTTTGTGTTTGTTACATGTTTAATCAAGATTGTTTGTTTTGTTTTGATTAAAATGGTAAAAACACATTTAGATCAGATTGGTACAGAATATTAAATCAATATTTATGGACTTATTTAGATTATTAAATGACTCATAAAATTGATTTAAATGTTTGTGCATTTTATGGCATTACATAAGCATTAAACAACTAGTTTTTGTTGTTTGTTTGTTTTTGCATGAATGCCGTGTACTATATATGTGTTCTTCATGATTTTATTTTTTTTTAATTCATGTTAGCACATATTATATGTATTTTTAATGTTTATGGGCTGTATGACATAAAATTAAAAATGGCAAAATTGGAAATTATACTAGAGTTGATTTATAGCACAAATCTAACTACTTAGTGTTTTGGGCTTTTAAGAGAACTTATTCAATAAGAGGATTTAGTCCATTGGGCTTTGGCCCAGGCCCATCACGGGATCTTCTCTTAAAGGTTCAAGTACACAATTTCCATTAATGGGCTTGGCTAAATTAATAAAATTGGACTTTGTTTTATCCATGAATGTTATGTATATTTATTTGCTAATTTGGTGTGATGAATGAATATGCATGGTGCATTCATGGGCCCTGGGTTTTGTAATTAAATATGGCCTGCGAGCCATTATATTTTATTGTAAAAGTTTCATTTATTTCTTAGAATAGAATATACTTGAAGACTTTGTAAATCAAGACGAAGTCCACCGGAGTGGAGAAGCCAAACTCGAAGATTCTTTTGTAATAGTATAGAATCTTAGTTGTAGGTTTTTGGGCCCATGTTTGTCACGCTTTACTTTATGTAATTATTTATATATGCATGCTATATAAAGATGACAAAGCATATGCCATGTAAGTCGTAATAAAATGAATCCCTAAAATAGTAAGTCACAAAGTTGCCTTCCTAATTCGAAATATGTCAAGGCATCAATCATCGATCACGCAGACTAGGAGTCCTAGATGCGCCCGATTATCTTTGTGAGGCATAGGTTGTGAATGTAGGTTGGACTTAACATGGAAAGGGATGCCCGGACCTAGGCAACTAATAAATGGGTTGTGCTATAACATCTTAAGATATTAGCCCATTTGATCCAAGAGTCATGTACGAGACATGATTGGAGTTTTCCTACCTAAGTAACTTAACTTATTAGGTGTACAAGCTCAACTTGACTAATAAGTTGTTGTGAAAAGTGGATCTTGGCCCACATTAAATCACTAACGCGAATTATTTAAAGGGATATTAATTCGGTTTGTGGGATCATAAATAAGACCTCATTTAATCTTGCTAAATTTTATTGTAGATTGAAAATGGCATCTTCAAACAACAATTTCTCATTGCGATCGGTCCTTGAAAAGGACAAATTGAATGGTACCAATTTCATAGACTGGTCTCGAAACTTAAGAATAGTTCTTAAGCAAGAGAAAAAGTCGTATGTTTTGGATGAACCCTTACCTGAAAAACCTGTTAGGAATGCCTCTGCGGTTTAAAAGAAAACTTTTGAGACCAAGAAGAGCGAATCCAATGATGTGACCTATCTGATGTTGGCCACTATGGTGCCTGACTTGCAAAAGCAATTCATGGACCAAGAGGCTTATACGATCATGGTGCACCTTAAGGAGATGTTCCAAGAGCAAGCTCGTCACGAGAGGTTCGTGACAACAAAGGCCTTGATTTCTTATAAGATGGCTGCGGGTACTCCTGTAAGTACCCATGTACTCAAGATGAAAGGGTATCTTGATACTCTTGAGAAGCTTGAGGTACAAGTACCAAAGGAATTGGCCACTGACTTGATCTTAGGATCATTGACTGATGATTATGATCCATTCGTGATGAATTATAACATGCATGCAATGAACAAGTCAGTCATTGAGCTTCATGGGATGCTTAAGAATGCTGAAGAGAACATTCGAAAGACCAATCCCGTATTGATGGTTCAAGGGGGCATTAAGAAGGGACCTGCTAAGGGAAAGGGAAAGGCAAAACCCAAGAATGACCTAGCTTGGTTCAAGTCAAGTGGGAGTGCACCTCAAGCCCAATCCAAGCCCAAGGCGTAGAAACTCAAAGAGAGTGAGAGCACTTGCTTCCATTGCAACAAGATAGGGATTGGAGGAAGAATTGCACTCTCTTCAAGGAAGAACAAAAGAAGAATGGAGCCAAGGCATCCAGTTCTGGTATTTTTGATATTGAGATTAACCTTTCTATTTCTACCACTTGGGTATTGGATACCGGTTGTAGTTCTCACATTTGTTCAAATGTGCAGGGGCTAAGAAATAGGCGGTTACTTGGGAAGAATGAAGTGGACCTCCGTGTGGGGAATGGAGCACGAGTTGCTGCCATGGAGATAGGCGACTATCACCTCACTTTACCTTTCGGACTTTGTATTATTTTGAATAATTGTTATTATGTGCCTGCTATGAGCAGAAATATTATTTCAGTTTCATGTTTGGATAATGATGAATTTGATTTTGTTATTAAAAATGGCAATGCTTATATTCGTCGCCAAGGCATTTCTTATGGCAATGCCATGTTGCAAAATGGTCTTTATATCCTTGATCTACAAAATAAAGAGTCCATATACAACATTAATACGAAGAGGGTTAAGTCAAACGAATTGAACCCTACTTACTTCTGGCATTGTCGTTTAGGACATGCAAACGAAAAACGCATTTCAAGACTCCACAAAACTGGAGTGCTTGGGTCATTCGACTTAGGACTATGACACATGCGAGCCATGTTTGCATGGAAAAATGACAAAGAGTCCTTTTAACAAGAAAGGTGAAAGGACTAATAACTTATTAGAACTAATACATACCGATGTATGTGGACCTTTAAGTACACAAGCTAAATGTGGTTTTAGCTACTTCGTGACATTCACAAATGACTTCAGTAGATATGGCTATGTCTATCTAATGAAGTACAAGTCTGAAACTTTTGAGAAATTCAAAGAGTTTAAGAACGAAGTAGAAAACCAACTTGGCAAAAGTATAAAAGCCATTCGATCAGATCGAGGTGGCAAATACTTAAGCCAAGAGTTTGACAATCATCTAAAAGAGTGTGGTATTATTTCACAGCTCACTCCTCCTGGAACACCGCAATGGAATGGTGTGTCTGAAAGGAGAAATCGAACTCTGTTGGACATGGTTTGATCTATGATGAGTCAAGCTAATCTTCCTATCTCTTTTTGGGGTTATGCATTAGAAACTATTGCGTTTCTATTAAACCGTACTCCAACTAAAGCAATTGAGAAGACACCATATGAGGTATGGATTGGGAAAGAACCCAATATGTCATTTCTCAGGATTTGGGGCTGTGAAGCACATGTTAAGAAATTAACATCTGACAAACTAGAGTCCAAATCCACTGTCTGCTTGTTTGTGGGTTATCCCAAAGAAACAAAGGGATACTACTTT
The DNA here is from genome assembly GCA_037975025.1 of Excoecaria agallocha. Taxonomy (NCBI): domain Eukaryota; kingdom Viridiplantae; phylum Streptophyta; class Magnoliopsida; order Malpighiales; family Euphorbiaceae; genus Excoecaria; species Excoecaria agallocha. The sequence continues at coordinate 17,245,709 of CM075813.1, read as the reverse complement.
TACTCACAAGCCGAGAAAAAAGTATTTGTTGCTCGCAAGGCTGTTTTCTTGGAAAAGGAGTTCCTTCTCAAGAAAGATAGTGGGAGTAAAGTAGAATTTGGAGAAATTCAAGTGCCACAAGCTCCTATAGAGGATGAGTTGGAAGTGGGATCAAGTTCACAACCAGTTGTGGAACAAGAACCCATTACACAAGTACCTAGAAGGTCCGATAGGGTACGTCAGGAGATTTAGAGATATGGATTTCTAATCACTGACAGTGACACTATTGAGTTAGTAGATTGTGAGGATCCTACTACCTACTAAGAAGCTATTGAGAGCCCAAACTCGGAAAATTGGCTTGAAGCCATGAAATTCGAGATACAATCAATGTACGATAACCAGGTTTGGACCTTGGTTGATCCACTGGAAGGTACGAAGGTAATTGAATGCAAGTGGCTATTCAAACTCAAAGCTAATAAGACCTACAAAGGTAGACTAGTAGCAAAAGGTTTTCGACAAACTCATGGTGTAGATTATGATGAGACCTTTTTGCCTGTAGTCATGCTCAAGTCCATTAGGATCTTGCTTGCCATAGCTGCATATCATGATTATGAGATTGGCAAATGGATGTCAAAACTGCTTTCCTCAACGAAAATTTACTTGAGGATGTGTATATGACACAGCCTGAGGGTTTTGTCAATCCCAAGCATCCCGAAGTTGGAATCTTCGTTTTGATGAGGCTGTCAAGGAATTTGAATTTCATCAAGAATGAAGATGAGCCTTGTGTGTACAAGAAGGTTAGTGGGAGCATAGTAGTATTTTTTGTCCTATATGTGGACGACATCCTTCTCATTGGGAATGACATTCCAACATTGCAAAAGGTTAAGCAATGGTTGGGAAAATGTTTCTCAATGAAAGACTTAGGTGAAGCCGAGACAATACTTGGTATTCGAATCTATAGAGATAGATCGAATCGGCTTTTGGGACTAAGTCAGGAAAAGTACATAGACAAAGTACTAAAGCGTTTAAGTATGGGAGACTCAAAGAAAGGGTACATACCTTTGGCTTTGGGAGTTCCTTTGACTAAAGAACAGTGCCCTAAAACTAAAGAGGAAAGGGACAACATGAGTAGAATCCCATATGCATCTGCTATTGGATCTATCATGTACGCTATGTTATGTACTAGGTTGGATGTTGCTCATTCACTGAGTATAAATAGTAGGTTTCAGCAAAACCCTGGTGAGAAGCACCGGTTTGCTGTAAAAGGGATTCTAAAGTACCTGCGAAGGACTAAGAATCACTTCTTGGTGTATGGTGGTCAAGAAGAGCTCATCATACAAGGTTATGCCGATGCTGCTTTTCAGACCAGCACTCAGGATTCTAGATCGCAATCTGGGTTTATTTTTGTTTTGAATGGTGGTGCTGTCAGTTGGAGAAGCTGGAAGCAAGAGACTGTTGCCGACTCAACTACATAATCTGAGTATATTGCAGCAAGTGAGGCTGCAAAAGAGGCTGTTTGGATTAAAAATTTTATTTCTGGATTAGGAGTGGTCCCAAGCATTCTAGATCCATTAGAAATTTTCTGTGACAACAACGGGGCCATCGCACAAGCCAAGGAGCCCCGGTCACACAAGAAATCCAAACACATACTCAGGAGGTACCACCTGATCAGAGAAATCATTGATCGTAGGGACATCAAGGTTAGCAAGATAGCAAGTGAAGACAATGTAGCAGATCCTTTGACGAAACAGTTACGTCCAAATCTGCACGAAGCTCATTTGAGAGCGTTCGGTCTTAGGGCTATGCCCAATTGGGACTAGTGCTAGTGGGAGATTGTTAGTGTAAGCCCTAGCCCCAATACATTGTAATAAAACACTTTGAATTAATAAAATGAGGCATTTGTTTTATCCATTGTATTCTTGTGCATATCAATTGATAGAACTATCCAAGAATGTTGTTTCGGTTTAAGTTATCATGTGTGAGGCACATGGTTGTAAGACCTTGAAACAAATGAGACTTCATTCTAAATATCCCTGGTCAGTCATTTTTATGGGAATAACAATGAATTAAGACTAGTATGCTCTCTCTGATATTATGAGTTCTGTCTTATGGATCATTAGGATAAGAGATCATAGATCATAGATCATAGATCATAGATACATGTTAAAGAACATGGTATCTGGATATGATCCGCTCATGAGAACACTACATGGTACAAGTCATAAGTGTTTCTCATATGCAAGTTTTGTATCAGAGTTCTTAGACCTGAAATCTCTATGAAACTCTTTATGAATTACTGTGTACTTTGACATACACCTAACGTGCTCGTAACAGAGTGATAAGTACGGGTATGATTGGGTATGCATTGATTCATGTTAGAGAGCATGAGAGAAGTGAAGGGATTACCCCTCTCGATAAGAAAGAAAATATCATCGACCACTTGATCAGTGAACTGAGAAGTGTATGGCCATACCGAGATGAGATAATGAGTAATCATTATTTATCTGAGAGTTCAGTGTCACTGGAATATCAAGAAAGGAATTAATAGATATAAGGATGACTAGTTCCATGCCTTATATTAATTCTGATATTTATGGATAAGGGACTATGCAAAATTGCATTAGGTCACTAAATGCCATATGCATTTTCATTTAATTTGGAATGCTATAATATCTTGCTAGAGAATATATATAGCCTTTGAATTAATTTATTAATTCATTACCAACATTAAATGGACCTAAAAGATCGCACACAAAGCATTGGGCTTAAAACATTTAAATAAAGTATTGAGCATTAATTTGGGCTTTTAATTAAAGTCAAATTAATGTGTGTGATGGGTTTTAGATTGCTATTGGACCTTGGCCCATAAGACAGAGAAATTCAGCCCATAAGGTTTAATTTCAATTAATTAAATGTCTTGCATTAATTTAATTAATTGAGTATTAAAGCCTAAAAGACTTATGATCAAATTAAATCACTTTATTAGGAATATTAGTGGCCGAAATTCCTAGAGAAAAATTAAAGGAATTTCGGCACATGCTTTATATTTATTAAGTGATTTATTTGATTAATATGTCTTATGTTTTAATCTTGGATTAATTCAAAAGAATTTAAATCAATATATATCTCTTATTTTAAAGAAGTGATAAAGGCTAAAATTAATTATCTTTAAGTATTTGATTTTAAATTTATCACTTAAAAATGAAAGGATATATATTGAATGAGAGAGAAAACTAGAAACGCTAGTTATTCTATGGTTTTTGCATGAACTCTCTCTCTCTCTCAAGAATTTCTTTTAGCCAATTTTTCACAAGGAGAAATGATAGCTCCTCATTCTCTTGTGATCTTGGGTAGTAATAACAACCTAAGAGAAGTACAAAATCAAATTTTGTAGCTTCAAACCATAGCCATTACACAATACCTTAAAAGAGAGCTAGCAACCTCTATTTAAGCCGTCGGTGTAATTGTGTGTGTGAGAATAGAGGGAGTGGCGTAAAAGGCTATTCCTTGGCATTGGTGATCAAGATCTAAGGCGGATAAAGTCATCTTAGTTGCTGGCCATCACCAAATTCAATATTTAAAAGGCATCAAAAGTTGTAAGTTTCAAAAACCCTAAAATTGCATGTTTCGATTCTTGTCATGGAATTGTTTGGCATGTATGATCGTTTTTGTTGTTTTTCCGCTGCGTGATTGCCATGTCATACCATGTCATATTCCATCAAATTCCACCTAGGATTGACTTTGATCTTCATATTGGCTTATAAATATCATATATTTTTTGGTCATGCTATGACATGTTTTATATATTATGCATATTATATCAGTATGTGATGCAATGAATGATTATATATGTATATGAGATGCCATGTATGGGATGATGCATGATATATAAATTAATAGAAATCATAATTTAAAATTCCCTCGCCAAAATTTTAAGCCTTATGCCACCCATAATTATAACACCTGTCAAGACTAAGATCACCAAAATGTAGGTTTTGCCAAAGTAAAGTGCATTAAGTTATCATAGTTAGATCGGATGGATAATGATGTTATCCATATGTTTACAAAAATATATGGTTAGACTTAATTAGGCTATAAAAATGGTTTTGGCCTAAGGCATTAGATGGGATTATAACATGTCAAGACATATGATGTCAAAATCCCATAAAAAAATATAAGAGTTACATAAGATGTAATTAGTAAGGAGTTATCTACCTAAATAACTTGATTTTAAGCGTTACACCAAAGCTGACTTAGAATTAAGTGAAATATAGATCTTAACCCATTAAATCATTACAATTGTTGTAATTAATATTGAGGGTGAATATTTTAATGGGGAGCTTTAAGAAATACCCTAAAATGAAATTGGTATTAATATTAATATTTATTTTGCATATTTATAAATCAATGGCATAAAAAAATACTTCCTCACTCTCACTGCGATCGATTCTTGAGAAGGATAAAATAAAAGAAGATGGCACCAACTTCTTCGACTGGTTTAAGAACTTGAGAATTATTCTCAAGTAAGAAAGGAAGTTATATGCGCTTGATGACCCTATTCCTTATATCCTGCCTGCTGATGCCCAAAGGGCAGTCAAGGACAAACATAAGAAACATGCTGATGATCTTGTTGATGTGGGATGTCTTATGTTAGCCATAATGTGCCCAGAACTTCAGAAGGATTTAAAGCATATGGAGGTTTGAGAGCTGAGTGCTCATCTTAAATAGGCATTTCAACAACAAGCAAGGCAAGATAGGCATGAGACTAACAAAGCATTGCATTCTTGTAAAATGGTCAAAGGTGCATTAGTAAGCTTTCATGCTTTGACAATGAAAGGCTACATTGATCACCTTAAAAGGATTGGATTTCCCATTAGTTTAGAACTATCCATGAATTTGATCATTAGTTCATTACTTAATAGTTATGATCGGATTTTTATGAACTATAGAGTGAATAATATGGAGAAATTCCTTGTTGAGCTACATGCGATGCTTAAAATAGATGAGCAAAGCATTAAGAAAAAGTTGAGTCATATTTTTATGGTTAATAAAGGAAAGGAGATGAAAAATAAGGGCAAGGTAAGGCTAAGGCATTACAATGAACCTAGTCATTAGAAGAGGAATTGTAAGCTCTACTTGGAAGAATTGAAGAAGAAGAGTAGTGAGACTACATCTTCAAGTATTTATGTTATAGAAATTAATCTATCTACTTCTACTTCCTAGGCATTAGATACTTGATGTGATTTTCACATTTGTACAAATATGCAGGAACTCAAAAGGAGTAGGAAATTGAGAAAGGGTGAAGTGGACCTATGAGATGGAAATGAAGCAAGAGTTGTTGCTTTAGCTATAGGCACTTATAAGTTAACTTTACCCAATGGGATTTTGCTAATTTTGAACAATTGTTTTTATGTACCTACTTTAAGTAAGAATATTATTTCAATTTCTTGTTTGGATGATGAATGTTTTTCTTTTCTTATTAAGAATAAGAAATGTTCTATTTATTATGATGATATGTTTTATTGTATTGCTGATTCATATAATGGCCATTACATCTTAAATCTAGAAAAATCCAACAATCAGGATATATATAACATAAATACAAAGAAATTGAAACCCAATGATTCGAATAAAATATATTTATGGCATTATCACCTTGGTCATATAAATGAGAAATGCATATCAAAACTCCATCAATATGGACTTTTGGAATCATTTGATTTTGAATCATTTGAAAATTGCAAATCTTGTTTATTAGGCAAGATGATAAAGGATCCCTTCACTGGATATAATGAAAGGGCCACTGATTTATTGGGCCTTATAAATGTTGATGTATGTGGCCCATTAAGCATAAATGCTAGAGGAGGATTTCAATACTTCATTACTTTCACTGATGATTTCAGTAGATATGGTTATATCTATCTAATAAAACATAAATATAAATCATTTGAAATGTTTAAAACCTTTCAAAATGAAGTTCAAAATCAACTTGGTAAAACTATTAAAGCACTTCGATCTGATCGGGGTGGTGAATACTTGAGCCAAGAGTTTGATGATCATCTCAGAATTATGGAATTGCTTCATAATTAACTCCACCAGGAAATTCATAATAGAATGGTGTTTCTGAAAGGAAGAATCAAACTTTATTAGATATGGTTCGATCAATGATGAGTCAAATAAATCTTCCTTTATCCTTTTAGGACTATGCATTAGAAAAACTGCGTTCACTCTGAATCGAGTTTCATTCAAAGTGGCTAAAAAGAGATATGAACTGGGAGAACTCTTAGTTTGTCTTTTCTAAAGATTTAGGGTTATGAGGCTTATGTCAAATGATAAGTCTCGGATAAATTAACACCAAATCTGATAAATGCCTTTTTATAGGATATGCTAAAGAAACTAAAGGATATTACTTTTATAATCCCTCTAAGATCAAAGCATTTATTGCTCAAAATGGTATCTTTCTAGAAAAATAATTTATTTCTAAATAACCAATAGGAGTAAAATAGAACTCAAAGAAGTTTGAGAACCATAAGATGGCATAAGACCATTGATGGAAACTAAACCAGTTTCACAAACAGTTGTGAAACCTGTGCAAGTTACACAAGAACTGTACATATCTAATAGTACATGACATCAACCCAAGAGATATGGATTTCTCATAACAGATTGATACGGATCCACCACCATCAACCAATGATCCTTTAAAGATGCCTAGTGGTCCAATTAAAAGAGGACGTACAAAGAAGCTAAAGATGGCCATGTCATCTTATGTTCAAGGCTTTGTTACTCAAGAACTTAATGAAAATGCCTTTGAGAAGTGTTATGGAGAACTTGAAGGCAAGCATAAAGTACTTAGCCTCTTGGAAGCAAGAGAAGGAATTGGGCAAACTTAAGCTATCAAGGGCTTTTAAAAACTTTGGGCTTAATTGTACAAGTCATGTGCTTCATTTAAAAGTTACATGACTCACTTAAGTTGTATTATTAAAGGGCTAGATGAGTGGGCTTCTTTTGGGCTTTATTTAACTAGTTTGGTTATTTATTTTAGTCTTTCTTTTGGGCTTTCATTTTAGGCCTATAAGGTTTATTAATTAGTTTTGTTTTAAGTGTGTTTAAGACTTATTTGGGCTTAATTGGCTTGTAAAAGCCCAAGGAAATTCGTGTAAGGCCTTATTAGTATTTAAATTAGGGATTTAAAGAGTGAATTAGGGTTAGCCACCTTATAAATAGGCTAACCTAGGTTGTAAACTTCATATTTGAATCAAATTATAAACTTTGATAGTTTTTCTCTTAGCTTAGCCGAAATTCTTTAGAGAGATTGTGAGATTGTTTGCTTTCTTTTCTATTGCATCAAGAATTAGGATTACTTATCAATCATTTGATTGTGGTGTTTTCTTATTCTTCTTATCCTGATTATTTGCGTTTACTTTCACGTGTTGTTTGGGGGTTCAATAGGGAAGGTGTTCGTCTTATTTGCGTTTTGAGATCAAAGTGTATGTTTAAGGGGTTTCGGGCTCTTTAACCTTGGGGTTCCACATCACAGATAGTTATGAAGTAATGCTCATGGATCAATATGAGCCTACTATCTATCAAGATGTTGTGTCAAGTTTAGATTTTGAGAAATGGCAAGAGCCATAAAATTTGAAATGCAATCCATGTATGACAATCAAGTTTGGAACTTGCTTGATCCACCTGAAGAAATAAAACCATTGGGTACAAATGGGTTTTTAAGAAGAAAACTGACATGGATGAGAAAGTACATACCTTTAAAGCAAGACTTGTTGCAAAAGGTTTCAAGCAAACTTATGGTATTGACTATGATGAAACTTTTTCATCAGTTGCAATGCTTAAATTGATAAGAATTCTTATTGCCATTGATGCGTATTATGACTATGAGATATGACAAATGGATGTCAAAATAACATTTCTTAATGGAAACTTAATTGAGGATGTGTATATGACACAACTTAAAGGTTTTATCCATCTTGACAATTTCAAGAAGATATGCAAGCTGCAAAGATCTATTTATGGATTAAAGCAAGCTTCTCAGAGCTTGAGTCTTCATTTTGATGAAACAGTCAAAGAGTTTGAATTCATCAAAAATGAAAATGAACCTTGTGTATACAAAAAGGTTAGTAGGAGTTAAGTAATGTTTCTCATCTTGTATGTCGATGACATATTACTTATTAGGAATGATATCCCTATATTGCAAAAGACTAAAGATTGGTTAGGGAAATCTTTTTCAATGAAAGATATAGGTGAAGTTGTTTATATCCTTGGGATTAAGATCTATAGGGATAGATCTAAATTTATAATTGGTCTGAGTTAAAGTACTTATATAGATAAAGTGCTGAATAGGTTCAACATGCAAAATTCTAAAAGAGGATTTTCGTCAATGTCTCATGGCATTACTCTTAGTAAGACTTCTGATAAGCGAGACCGCATGAGTATGATTCCTTATGCCTCGGCTATAGGATTTATCATGTATGCCATGTTATATACTAGTTCGAATGTTTCACATACATTGAGCATGATAAGCAGATACCAGTTAGACCCTGGTGAAAGTCACTGGATAGTTGTTAAGAATATTCTTAAGTATTTGAGTAGAACTAAGGATGCATTATCGGTATATGAAGGATTGGAAGATGAGTTAGTTGTAAATGGTTACATAAATGCAAGCTTTTAATTTGATAAAGATGACTATAGATCATAGTTCAGATATCTGTTTATGTTAAATGGAGGCGATGTTAGCTAAAAAAGTTCTAAACAAAGCATTATCATGGATTCTACAATAGAAGTTGAGTATATAGTAGCATCAGATGCAGCTAAGGAAGCTTTATGGATCAAAAAATTCATTATTGAACTGGGAGTAGTTCCTAATATCACAAATCCTACAAACCTTTATTGTGACAATCATGGTGTTATAGCATAGGCTAAAGAGCCCAGATCCCATTAGAGATCCAAACTTATACTCAGATATTTTCATCTCATTCATGAAATCATTAAAAAAGGAAATGTCAAGATATGCTGAGTACCAACAAGTGACAACATTGTTGATCCACTTATAAAGGCTATCCCATAAGCCAAACATGATAGTCATACTAGGTCCATGGATATTAGACACTTATATAATTAGGCCCAGTGCAAGTGAAAGATTGTTAGTGGTTATGCCCTAAGCCAAATATTTGGTCATTTATGTAATATCATATTTCATTTTATAAAATTGATTTTTTTTCATGTTATTATAATGTCGGCATGTTACAGTATAATAATATTTATAAATAACAATCTAATGTTATTTTAACTATCCCTAGTCATTTATCATTAAAGGAATAACGATAAATTAAAACTAGTATGGGTTTGATTGATAATCATGAGATGATTATGTCCAAGGTAGAATTTCTCATATGTATAAGGAGTTGGCCAATTAACATTAAGATGCTCTTGACAATGTAAGATACTATTTGATAATTGTATTAGAGAAGGTAGAGTATGAGATGCTGAAAATGGTTTAAAGAACAAAATGTGATTTTTAATTAAATTGTTAGAGTCTTATATTTCATAAATGTAATTACAATAAGAAGAAATAAAATTTCTAATTAAGAATTCGATATACAAGAAATTTAATGAATTGAATTGTTGTGGGCTCCTAATTAAGATGGTAAATGTGATTATAAGTATATTTGAAATTAATGAATGATATATGAGGTCAAAGATTTAATTTCTTATATGCCTAATTTAATTAGCCAATGATTATGATTGATTTTCACTTGATAAATTAGAGGGCTAATTGAGATATAAAATTATAAACATACACACACACACACATTTGAACTTAGGAGGTACTTTATATGACTTAAATGAGAAAGTGGAAAATTGAGTATATGCATTTAATGATCAGTTAAGCATGCAATGCAAAGGTAAAGAAAATGAATTAGCTTAACCTTGGTGTGCTAATAAACTACAAAGTTTAATCAATTGAATGTCATTTTGATGGATTAATCTTGTATTATTTATTTAGTTAGTTTTTAAGTTTTAAAAAGATGCCATTACTCTAATTGCAAGAATGTGTTATGTTTCTTGCTTGTTAATATTCTAATAATTTCGAATTATCCTTTTTGAGAAATTAGGCTTATAATAAGATAGTGTATTGCTTTAAAGCGTTTATGGAAATAAATATGTATAATTTGAGTTAAATGATCTCTTGATGATGACTGTGTGAACTACATTGGTCTGTATACTTAAAGGCATGATAAGTGCATAAATATGACTACTAATTTATATGTATAATTTTAACAAGGTGACTGATGAGAAATCTACAATTTGATGATAAATTGAGTTTGACTAGTGACTAAGTAGAGCATTACGGTGCCCATGATAGTTAATTGCAATACATGTGAAATAGAGAAACAATAATGATGAAATGAAATTGTTAAATATTGATGGAATGTATTATATATGTGTTATGTTAAATGAATAGTACTCTACATATACGTATAAATGTTTGGTAAATTATTTAATTGCAAAAGTCCTATGATTGTACAAATATTTTGGGGAGTTTAGAATAAACACAAGATCTCATTGTTCTTAGTAAACTAGTAGGTAATCAAGGATCATAGGACATAATAGCTAGCCATAGGGATCCACGAGATTAGATTTTCATTAAGGGATGGCTACGCTCAAGTAGTCACCTGACATATAGTATACACACATACCAACTAGAGTTGTAGGATCATGTCAAGTGGTCCCTTCAGTCCATTTGCATCATTGGAGTCCTCATCCCACATATTCGGTTCGAGGATTTCCACTAGAAGTTATTGAGGGCAATATTAATTGAAATAAGTAATATAAATAATATTAAAGATTTGTATGTATTAAGTTTGCATATTAAATGATAAGTTAATTTACTAGAGAATACTGCAAATTAAGTATTAATTTGGAATATTTATTATAATTATCAGCTCTGAATATTAAATAATAATGGATTAATGGTATATATTTATGGTTATTATGAAATGTTTTATAATGTTTAATGTAATAAATATTTGCATGCCTTAAAGCTATTTATATGTAATTGGTTAAGAGTTTTGTGTTATATGAATGTTGGAATATCGGTATTAGTTTACTATAAAAATTGTTTGTTTACTTAAAAATTTAAGTGGCGTGAGGAATATACAACTTAGGGAAACTAGTTTGTTTATTTATGATAATTTAAATATAAATCTATGAAATGTTATATAAAGGAAACAACATGTGGGTATTATAAAGTTGAAATAGGAAACCGTGTATGCACTTACAGATGCATAGGAAATAACTATTTGCAGAAGTGGGATGTACATGCATGTGCCTTAGTCCTAATCACGATATAGTGCATGACAGAATATTCATAGATTGAAGTGAGAATTTTAAATTCTTCATGATATTATACTTAATTGCTTTTAAATTTAATGAGATTGAATGAATAGTAATAGATGGCCTATTGAGAATGAAAAATATTATTAAAGTAAATTATTTCATAAGGTATTAAATATCTATATATATTGCATGTGAAGTTTCGTCATTAGTTGCCCATGTGCGCTATAAAATGGGAATTTATCAATTTTTATGTCTTGCAATTTTGTATGTGTATATTTGAATTTTTTTATATTTTAAATTGTACCATTAGAGAGGTAAATTTGGTAGTCACCACTAAGCTTTTAGCTTAGCGCGTGGTTTTCCTTTTTCTACATAGGTTGAAGACTAAAGAGTTTAACCCATATGTAAGGAATTTCGAGATCTGTTACAACTAGCCAGATCAAGGAGTTAGATTAAAGCATGGCAATTAAACTCATTGTGACATTATTGCTTTTATTTTAGCATGTACATGAAAAGGTTTAGTTTGTAATATTATTGATGTCATTTTGATGTTAAGAAAGAAAATTTATGTAGTTGTTGTAGTTATATGATTAAATTTTATAGATATGGTCGAGAACAGAGATATCTGTGTAATGTTAATTTGATAGGTGGAATTTATATTGAGTGTTTATTGAGGAGGATGAGAAAACTTTTTTTTGGAGTTTGTTTGGAGTTATGGAAATAGCCATGTGATTTTAGAAGTGTAAAAAAAGATTTACTTTGCAGGAAGGTAGGAAATATTATGGGGAGACTCTACCAAAATTTTATAAAAATAGATAATAATAAAAAAGTAACAAGTTGAACCCTTATTAAATTATAATGGAGATTATTATGTGTATATAGATCATAGATTAGTTAGTAACATTCTAACCGGTTCATACATTTAGATTGGGTATAGGGTGTTACAACCCATCCCACTATATTAGTGCATAATTAGAAAATTCAATAGTGATGAGTTTTACCTTTTTCTCATCCGAGTATTGGTGGCATGTATAGATCATCTCCACCTTTCTTTCCCATTCAAGATAGGCGTCAACATCATTTTTATCTTTGAATGGTGGAATCTTTATCTTGATAGCACTCAAATTGTTATCTTTACTCTCCGTTAGGTTGTCATACCTTCTTGCTCTCTTTGGAAAGGAATGAGCCTCCTTTTCTTCATCATCATTGTACAATTGGTCTACTTCTTCCTCCCTTATGGACTTACCTTTGGAAGCTTTAAGGCTATCTTTTATGATGTCCATCCTGAAATTTAGCTTTTGCAAACTATCCATAAAAAAGCTCTATAAATAAGTTTAACATCGGGGATAGTTTCAATTTCATCTTTACTATTATTCCCGAATATCTTTAAACTATAAAAAAAAGAAAATAATTCACTCAACCTCACATGTTTGTCTCTCAACTCACAAATTGATATCTCATAATTGCACTTTAGAAACAAACTCAAACAAACATACACAATTAAGTAATTTGATTAAGAGAACAATGAAAACCTAACAAGAGTAGCAAAGGTACCAATTCTAGAGGTAAATTGACCAATTTGAACAAAAGTAGAAATTAGCACACAAAAGTAAATTACGTGCATTATAGTGTATATAGAAATTTAACAATGTGCAATATGTTAAACTAGTGTAATTGGAACCAAAAACAAATTGGAACCAAAAACAAATTAGACACATAAAGTGATAACTTAGAATTAAGAAAATAAACAAGATAGATGCACTTAAATGCTATGTTTAACTAAATGTAAGGATTATTTTAAACATATTTAATGCAAGACTCAACAAAAAGAAATCAAAGAAAGCATGCAATAAACACAACCTAAATCTGAAATTAGGAGTACTAACCTGGTCTTATGAAAGTTCTAACTCTAATTCTTGCTTGATTGATCAAACTTACTCCAAGTGGTATAGGGCACTTTGTAAATCAGAATTATATCCAAACCAAGATCAAACCACTCAAAGATTGCAAATTATATGCTTAATATAACCAATGTCAGATTTGGATTCAACAAGAACAAAAGATTCACCAATTGATTAAATTATGAACTTAACAAGATAGTAAACCCGAATTAATCATAAAGCTATTTTTAATTGAATTTTTTTAAAAAACTTTAACCAAGAAAACTAATGATTAAACACTTAAACATAGGCAAACTAACACAATAGAACAAGAACCAAAAAAGGAACTAGATGCAGGATCCTCCATAGCAGAAAACTAAAGTTCAAAAATTAAAGGATAGTTAAGAATTTATCCCTTAGCCTAGGCTCTGATACCAATTGATGCAGAACTCCAGCCTATATGCAAACTAGTTACCTACATACTAAGAATATCGAACATAAGTAAGTAAATAAATTCCCAACCTAAAGAACTCTCAAATAAGATTGGCTGGAAACGTTTATAATAGATTGATTTAGAAGCAAGAAGAAGAAGAATCAAGCGTACATTAATCATGCAAATCATCTTAAGTTTAACTCTTTATGCAATAGCAAGAATCAAATCAAATCAACTCTCACAATTTTCGGCCAAGCCAAAGAATTTTTATTAATCATGTAGTCATCAAGTGTTACAAATGAAGAAATTAAGCTCGGCTAGGTAGTTGCCCCTCCCTAGAAGGAGTACACTCAATCACTAACTCTAAGAGATAAATAACAAGATAATTCCCTAACCTTCATCTACATGTATTCGGCCACAATGGGGACTAAGTACATGGAGAAATAAAGATAAATAACAATCTAAAAATAATTCTAAAAGCTAGTGATGAATATGCATAATTATCCTAAGAAAATAAAAGAATGAATGTAGACTCAACCCTAACTACAAGTGAATTTTGGCCAGCCCCTAAAGGATATGATTAAGCTATTATTTCTCCTAGAATCTCTTCATAATAATCTCCCAAATAATGAGTATTTATCAATAAATAACCAATCCTAAAATTTGGGACCTTAGGTTGTTTAATATTGGCCGAATACTAAATCTATCCCAAGCCCATTGATTTTTTGTCAACCCCAGTATAATTTGGCCCCCTCATGTTCTCTAAATCTCAAATAGTTATTTTGACCCAATTCCATCCACTTAAACTACCCAAAACAATTAAATAAGCCCAAACCGAAATTAAATAAAATAAACATAATGTAACTTATCCCAACTTGATTTCTTAAGTTATAGGCTTCCAAATATACTTAATTACATGTGACATACAGAATATAAACTAAATAAAGTAGCTTGAAGGCCCATTGCACTATTCAACCTAAGCTTATCTTCAAAGTCCAATTTAGCTTCCTTCTTCTCTTGAACTTGCATCTTCTCCACATAAGGTCTCATAAATGCTTGTAGGACTTTTTTAACCTTCTTTGACCTTGCTCTTGTGATTGGTCCACGAGGAAGTGCTAGTTCATCTCATTTGTTGCCATTATGCTTGGTCGTGCTCATATCAAGGGCTAGCCAATTATATCCTATCTTTTGGTTTAAACATTGTATACTAAGAGCAAATAAATATTTTTATCTTATATTATGGTTTCCCATAATTTTATACAAATTCCACATTATGTAACCTACCAACTTTGAATATTTCACATCCATTTTGTTCATAGCTCACGTATTCACAGTATACACACATGTTATCATTAATATACAACCCAAGCATGCCATTCCCACATTGTATACCATTCGACCATCTTAACTTATCAACCATGCATTAAACTTCTTCATGTATATTCATTCCTTTAGGGTTCAGTTGACCTTTTATGCTTCCATGTGATTATATATACTGAAATTAAATTAGTATACAAGTATACACCATTCGGCCAGCATTATATTCATGCATTATTTGTTGTTTTATCACTTATAATAAGTTCATTTAATGTTCAAATAATTATATCGTGCCAATTATCCAATTAAACATCAAAATATCACCCTCTATACCATAAAATACAATTCCACCATCAAGGTATTCAAGATATATTATTTTATTTTCATACTAATTATCATTTATTTCATGCTAATTCATTATTTTACCAATTAATCTTTAGTTATTTTATCATTTCCACTCATGTTCCTATAGTTACATAATGTAAATTTATACAATTTTCAAAGAAAACTCAGTAAATCAATTGTATTTTGTATCTACCAACCCAAAATTATTAATCTTTTCTTCCATTTAATTCAATTAACAATCAATTTAACATTTATGACCTAAATTAACATTTAGTTCATTATTTTTATATTTTCTCTACATTTTCACATTATGTAACTTTTGATTCCCACATGATATACATTATTTTTCATCATTTTCTTCCATTTTCTATCATTTAACACCATTCCTAACATTTTGTGTACTTTATTTACCTACTCTCATCATTTGGCTACCAAGATACATATGCATTCCCATTTTTCTTTTTCATCTAATTTAATTATAATTATGTTTATTAGGTATAATTTACACATTTCTAACATTTACTCTCCATAATTAGATATATATAACCCTAAATTCTTATGCTTTCATAATTGGTTCCAATTCAATTTTCCTATATTTAATTATATTTTCGTGTATTTAACCTCACCAATTTCATTATTTAGTATTCAATTTTATTTATTTACCAACAATTTAAATTTAAACTCACCTTACATATAAAGAACCCCAAGTTACATAACCTTAAATATATGAAATAAATTAGTTTAATTATCCACACACCTATTTCTGCATTGCTCCCTTTTGCCTTGTCTTTCTTTTCTTCTTTTTCTTCCTTTCTTTTCTCCTCCTTTAAATTTTTCATTTAGGCCGAATATTTCATAGTCAATATCTCATTATTCTTTTTCAGATTTTAATAATATTTGCATGAAAGTAATGTAATTTCTCAATTCTAATTAATTGTACCAAAAATTCCAATTAAACACTTACTTGATGATTTATCCTTTCAAAATTCCTCAAATACCCAAGCTCTTTTCTTCACCAATTATTCACTTATGGTATGGAGGATGATAAACATCAAAGTCAAGGTGGAATTTTGGTTGGAAACTAGATCAAATTTTAGGTTAATTTGATGAAAAATGGTGGAAGAAATGGGAGATTAATGGTCTACCAAGATTGAGAGAAAATTGGAGAATTTGGCTAAATTCTTTACACACTTCCATGGCCTTATATATCCCAAAATGGAGGGTTAAGATTGCTTGATCACTATTCAATCCATAAGTCTATATTATGCCACTTGTCACTTTCTTATTAATTTCTGCTCATCTCACTCCCACCCTTTGGGAGTGAGTGACTATGAGTCCCACCCCCATAGGAGTGAATGACTATAAGTCCCATCCCATGAGAGTGAGTGAGTCACCACGTAATCAAAATAATCAAAATTATATCCATTTGTCAATTTCCATTGGCTCTAATATTTTTTTATCAAATTTTCACGAAAATTAGTCCCCAAAGTATAAAAATATTAATTAAGGTGTGTTTAATATGCTTACTATGCTTTCTCTCTCTACATCTTCTGACTTGAGCATTGAATCTCTTGCATACCAAGGTTAGTTCTTGCTTGTTTTGCAAACCGGCTTCCCCGCATCTAGCAGATTGGCCCAACTGACTCCCAATTCATCGTCCTCTATTTATAAGTTCTAATAATTCAGGATTTATCACTAACTATTAACTAATATGTTATATTTGATTAACCGATTCATCGATTTTGATTTTTTCAGTTAATCATTAAAATTTATAACATAAAATTGTAAAAAAAATATTAGACAAAGTTCAACAATTTCAAATATGCAAAGTAATTTAAAATAAAAATAACAAAATAAAACAATTTGCTAGTCAAACTTTATATTCTATAAATTAATAGCTAATATTATAAAATAGATTTGATATTTGTTGAAAATTAATATGTTTGATTTTAAGTCTAATAAAATTTTGAATAATATTAAATATTATAACATAAACTCTAAAATATAAGAAAAGGTAATTATATGCTAGTAAGTAAAATATGAACATCAATATATGATTATATATATATATATATAAGTTAATCAATCACTATATATAAATATTACTATATAATTAAAAAGAATGACACAATATAAATTTAGTTTAAAGTATTATATAAATTTTACAGGAAAATATAAAAAATTAAGCTATAAAAATAAAAGTATTATTTTATATAAATTTTACAGAGAAATAGAAAAAAAAAATTTAAGGTATAAAAATATATATAATTATATTTATATATATAAATCGATTAATCATAAACTAATGGTTAACCAATATTTAAAAATAGAAACTATAACCAAAAATTCGAAAATGTAAAAATTAAAAAGTATAACTGAATCTATCAAATTGATTAACCGAAAAAATCAATTCAATTTTGGATCGATTTTGTGGTTAACCATATTTTTTTATTTTTTTTCTCATCGCTAACTATAATAGTTTTTTTTTTAACTTTCTGTTAATCATAAATTAAAAATATTACGTATTTTATAATAATCAACCACGCACAAAATACGTATATTTCATAAAATATTTCCACGTCCACAATATTTTTTTCATAGTTTATTCAAGGGGAAGAGGGACAAGAACCAAAATTGACCATTTCAATTAAATAGAATATTTGAAAAAGTATAATGTCAAGCATAATTGAAAAATAAACACGAATATTTTCGTTTCGAACAGAATATTACACACTATGGCTCGGAATAGAATATTATGTAGTAGTATGATTTTGAAGAATAATTAATTAGTTGAGCACGTAATTTTTTTTTTTATATAGCTTTTCGTTTTTGTGATTTTGCTTAAGGCATCATTTTGTCAAAGAAAACGAAAAATAAAAAAAAAAACTTAAAAACCTGGCTTCGTTGTATACTTTTCCATTTGGAAGCATTAAAAAAAAAATTGCAAGCACAGCCATATTACATTTATAAATTTACAGAATACATTGTTAAAAATATCGCTTGACCGCTGAGGTACATTTCATCAGATTTTTTATAGAAAATTGACGGGGTCGAATTTGAAAATTCAAAAAGTTTTAAAATTGATACCCATCTATCTATTTTTGTAACACTATTTCAACGGCCTTAAAAAAATGTACCATGAATACAATTTTTGAAAAGTTTTGAACAATTTTTTTGACCAAAAAAAGCCTTTTATAGCGAATAAACTCCTGAATCCGAAAATTGAGAGCATATTTTCAAATTTTTTCCGTTCCAAATTCGTATCGGACATAAAATTAGAGAAGATACAGGTTTGCATGTTAGAGATTCAACTTTCATATTATTAAAATTGAACCGGTTAAAAATAAAATCACCTAAAATATAAATTTTAATATATTTCAGATTACATATTTATAATAAAAATTTCAAGATACTAATAGTTATATAAAAAAAAGTTTATATTAATATAATAATCATGTTTAAAAAATAATTCAAATATAATAAGTTATAAATTATAATTGAAATGATGGTAAAATTAGTATATCTACTTTAATAATTTTTTTCACATTTCTATAATGTTAATTTTTTTAAAGTCAACTGAATATTTAATATAAAAGATATATTTATCGTTTTATTTTTTATTACTTCAAAAAGTTTTATTTGAAAATTATGGAAATATCAAAGCCATAGTTTTTAGAATGAAAAATGTATTATGCTCTAAATATTTGAATTTAGAAGTTTATTAGCTGCATTTGAAAAAAAAAAGCATTATCATTTCTAAAATATTTAGATATTTTTTGAATGAAAAAAATCTTTAAAATGAATACATTTTTGAATTCAAACTGTAAGAATAAATGATTATATTTTTATTATTTTATTATATATTTGATAGTAGAATAGTAATTTGGTGTGTACACATATTATGTGCATATGTGAATTATTAAATCAATGAAATGTATGTGATTTGATAATTTAAATATGTACGTACTGCAATAATTTGAACTCATTTTCTTGTCTGTGGATATGAGTGAGCAAAAAAATCGAAAATATGATTAAACTTAAAATCGATCAAAAATCAAACCGATTTTTTAGTTAACCGATTTGATGAATTCGATTACGATTTTTAACTTTTACATTTTTTATTTTTGATTATGATTTAAGTTTTTGGATACCGATTAACCATTAGTTCACGGCTAATCTATATATATATATATATTATATTTTTCTATAAAGTTTATATAATACTTTAAACTAAATTTATATTATATCGTTTTCTTTAATTATATAACAATATTTATATGTAATAACATGTTAACTTTTATATATGCTATTTTTTACCATATATTAAAGCATTTAATTACATTTATTTATAATTTAGAGTTTATGTTTTAATATTATCTAAAATTTTATTTAACTTAGAATCAAATATATTAATTTTTAATAAATATTAAATTAATCTATTTTATAATATTAGTTATTAATTTGTTAAATATGAATTTTAGTTATTAAATTATGTTTATTTTATAATTTTTATGTTAAATTATTTTGCATATTTAAAATTGAATTGAATTTTTTCTTTTTTTATAATTGTGTATATTATAAATTTTAATAGTTAACAGAAAAATATTAGTTAATCAAATAAAAAATATCAAAATTGATAGACTGATTAATAAAATATAACGAATTAATTAATAATTAATAATTTTAAAAAATTAATATTAATAAATTAATTATTTTTTTTATTTATAAACTGATTAATTCGTTCATGCCCATCAGTATACGTGGAGAATTGATAAACAATTTTCGGAAATTACTTTTTGGAAAAGGCAAAATGCCAAGTT
Source organism: Excoecaria agallocha (assembly GCA_037975025.1). NCBI lineage: Eukaryota > Viridiplantae > Streptophyta > Magnoliopsida > Malpighiales > Euphorbiaceae > Excoecaria > Excoecaria agallocha. Next base: position 17,225,583 of record CM075813.1, on the reverse strand, counting down.
TTGGCGACAACTAAATCTCGCTGGCTTTTTTGTTTTTTTTTTGGTATCAAGTTGCGTTTTGTTTTGCAATGGTTGTTTGTTTTTATTACTATTATTTTAAATTTGGATGGGAGAATCATAGTTTGTATAAAAGGGCAAGTTGGCAAACCACATACCAAATCATCTCCATTTTTATTAGCTAACTCCTAACTAAGCTTCTTGACTGCGAAACAACCTTATATTGACACACAAAAATTAATATTAACCATCATTGCATGGAGAAACTTAGGGTAAGAATAAATTTAATAATTTATTTTGTTTCGGTTTTAATTTTCTAATTGGATTTATTTATAAGACCTAAATTCATAAAATTTTTAATAAATGCAACAAAAAATATAAATAGTATTAATATTAATTTAAAATTTTCAAAGCATCCTGATATGAACAATATATAAAATACATTTTAACTGAGGTAAAAAAAAAAGCGAGATAATCAATAAACCAAATGGAAAAACACATCATTCTTTCAAATAATTTAAAAAACATCCCAAATATTTTTTTTAAATATAATAATATTAAAAAATTCCCTGAAACATTCGGAGAAAGGGCCGTGGACATTCAAACTTGAAATTTTTATGTGATAGATATTGAAATTCTTCGTTAATGTCCACGTGGCTTCTGTTTTGGCGGTTTCTTGGGCTGCTCTCCTCCTCGTCTATGCGATGCGTTTTTTCCAGTTCAACATTTGGTTTCTCGCCTTTTCTCTCTGTTTTTTCTTCTCTTTTTCTTCTTTTCCATCCATTGAAAACCATTCGATTCATAAAAATTGATTCTTTTAAATAAACCCATTTCCTTGCCAATATTCTTCACTTTTGGGTCTGAAATGGGATTTTTAAGCACTTTGTTGGGAGTTCTTGGTTTTGGTTTTGGAGTTCCTATTGGACTGATAGTTGGCTTCTTTCTCTTTGTGTATTCTCAGCCTGATGATGATGTTAAGGTAATAAAGTCCTAAACTTTATAATTCCTATTTGATCAGTTTCTTTGCCTTTTCTCTTTTTAGTTGTTTTTTGTTTTTTGTTTTTTTTTTGTTTTTTGTGTTTTTGCTTTCTGTGACAGACGTATGGAGTTTACCTTTTCTTTTCCTTTCTTAATGGTATAATGTTGCTAAATAAATTTGAATTGGGGATTTCATTTTTTTTAATGATCGAGTACTAAAATGCTGTTTAATGATTGGCCTTTCTATTTTCATGATTCTTTTACTTGCCCTTGTGGATTAGTTATGCACTGGTGCAGTGGCACTTCATTGTTTCTCTTGATTATGATTTTTTTTCTTCTTTTTGATTATGATGTTTTCTTAATGTATGGTGTTCAACTTGGTGATCATGTCTCTATTAAAGGTGAAAATGACTGCTTGCTTTCATTTTAGGTGTTCTTTTGGTGAATTCACCATTTTTATTTTTTTGGTATTATATCTTATTCATTGTGCATAATTTTGTTGTTGATTATTCACAATCTGGGCCTCAATTCTAAATTTATTAGTTTTGGCTATTTGGGCCAAAATCCAGTAAATGGTTGCAGAAAGAGTTATTTGTTTTAATTACAAATTGGACAGTGTTTGTTTTCTTTGGACGAGGACATCTGGTCACCCCATATTTAGAACTATTGCCTCTAACAAGTTAAATTCGTTTAGGAAAATGACTTATTTTCAATTTTCATCATACCGTGAAGAGTTCACTGGTGCTTAAAGGCATGTTTTAGCTTTGTCTGGTGAAGGAAATACAATTATTTTGTTCTTAGCTTAATTTCTGCAAATATTAAAAAAAAAAATCTGGTTGAAGTTACAATGATGATTATCTATTGCGATTCAATGTTCATATCTCTGCTTGAGAAGTATGCAATTTTAATTTGAGCTTGGACTATCAAATGCAGGATCCAGTGGTTAGACCACTTTATGAGTTAGACTCAAGTTCCTTGGAAGATATTCTGCCAGAGATTCCGTTATGGGTGAAATGCCCTGATTATGAACGAGTAAGCACAATACATTTGGCTTTTTCTACGTCACTAAGAAAATATTTTTTTAAGTTCCTATGTTTGTCTTATCAGTAAGTTTATATGCTTACTTTAGTTCATTTACTGTATAAAATTAATCTTTGTATTGATTATATTCGGTTTATTTGCAGGTAGACTGGCTGAACAAGTTTGTCTTGGAAATTTGGCCTTGCCTTGATAAGGTAATTTCATGGGTCGAGTACCCTTGATCTTGTTAATGTGTATTTAAAAGACTGTTTCTGTTGATTGTTATTGCGGTGCAGGCAATTTGTGCTGCAATAAAAAGCACTGCAATACCTATATTTGCAGAGTATATTGGGAAGTATATGATAGAAGCTATTGAATTTCAACATTTAACTCTTGGAACTCTTCCTCCAACAATTCATGGTAAGGGCTTGAATCAGGTGATATAGATGCAGAATAATTTGCATGACTGGAAGGGTTATATGCTTATTATTTCCTTGAAATTGCATGTTTGGAACACATTTCTGTTCTTTTCTCATTGAAACTGGTCTTGGTTCTACAAATTGAAGCAAAAAGTCGATTGAGATTATGAACACATCTGTTAAGAGTATTTAAAAGAGATTAAAAGGAACGCATTGTGGTATTAGATTCATTTACATGGTAAAGAAATATTCGTAGTTTCCTCTCATTTTTCCTTCTATTATGTTGTGTACTACAGAAATAAAATGCTTTTTCTTATCGGTTTCATGTTAGAATGAGATTTGAATGCACTCATTTCATGTGAAATTTTGTTCGAATTTCTGACATTCTAGGCACACTCAAGCAAAACCTTACAGGCTAGATGCTTTAGACATTGATCATTATGCCATGCCATGCCACGCCACGGTATTTTTCTTTTTTGTTCTGTTCTTTTTCTCTTTATTGAATGTGGTCCATATTGAATTTCTTTCAGGTTTTAAAGTCTATGAGACTAATGAAAAGGATTTAGTCATGGAGCCAGCAATTAGGTGGGCCGGAAATCCCAATATAACTGTGGTGATAAAATTAATGTCTTTACACATTACTGTTCAGGTCAGAAGAGCCTAAAAGCAAAATCATAGTGGAAAAATAGCATTTTTGGTTTCTTAAAGAAGATGTATGTCCTTCCAGAGACTGACACGATGTTTTTCTGCAGTTAGTTGATTTGCAAATATTTGCGACACCACAGATAGCTTTGAAACCTCTAGTGCCCACCTTTCCATGTTTTGCAAACATTGTGGTATCCTTGATGGAAAGGGTATGCGGAACCTTTTTATCTTGTTCTTTTACTGTCAAATGAAAGTTATTTTAAGTGATTTATCAAAAAAAAAAAAAAAGAGAGAGCATATGGCAATTTAAAATTACTTATGGACAGCCGCATGTAGATTTTGGACTCAAGATTCTGGGAGGGGATGTAATGTCCATACCTGGTCTTTATTGGCTTGTTCAGGTGCTTCACTGGTAATATTTTACATGAGTGGGATTATCCAGAAATGGAAAGACTAATATCTTGCATTAGATTTAGATGTGCGAGTAATTATTCTGGATGCTTGCAGGAGACCATCAAAAAACAAGTAGCACACCTCTACCTGTGGCCCCAGTCTCTTGAAATACCTGTCCTTGATGCATCTACGTGAGTTTAGGATATCATTTGCTTTTTCAATCTTTTGCCAAAGTTTATAAGTTTTAATATCTATTTTACTTGTCCTGTCTGCTTTTATTCTCTAGAGTTGATAAATTCTGAATGTCAAGTTAGTACTTCAATATGGGAAACTAAAGTCCTTGAAAATGAGGCGAACAACTAATGATTTGCTATGTCTAAACCATTCTGCTGAATTTACAAAGAATGACAAATTTCTCTACATGATATGAATTTTTATCTGTTTTAGTGTGGCTGTGAAGAAACCTGTGGGAATTTTGCATGTGAAGGTTGTCCGAGCAACAAAACTCCTGAAGGCTGATCTATTGGGAACATCCGATCCCTATGTCAAACTCAGCCTGACAGGAGAGAAGCTTCCAGCAAAGAAAACCACAATCAAGAAGAAAAATTTGAATCCTGAGTGGAATGAGAACTTCAAGCTCATTGTCAAGGATCCTCAATCTCAAGCACTTCAATTACAAGTGTTTGATTGGGATAAGGTTCTCCCTTAGAAATCTATCTAATAACTGTTTTTTATACTAGTTACATTTTTCAGCCTCTTAATAAGGCCGTATTTGCAGTTCATCGGTTATTAGTACTTCATGATGATTCTTTTGTTCACATAGACAAGAATTTATTAATCCAATCTGCATGACTAGATTTGAATTATAGACATTTTTCTCACTGAGAATTATGTTTTGAAACAATAGATTGAATCCTACATCCTGAATTTGCAGCTCTTATCCTTTTTTTCCTTAAACTACATTTTTCTGTTTGATCACAAAAAGTCATTATAACACGGACATAATTAGATAGTTTAATGAGAATTTACACCTGATTTTGTTTTACAGGTTGGTGGACATGACAGATTAGGAATACAGATGGTTCCCCTAAAAGTGCTGGCACCATATGATGCAAAGGAATTCACTCTTGATTTGCTTAAACACACAGACATTTCTGATTCTCAAGACAAGAAGAAAAGAGGACAAATTGTGGTTGAGCTGACCTATGTGCCTTTTAAACAAGATAGTGCAAAGTTCACTGGACCTTCGGATGGTGAAAGTGATAAGTGTTCTGATGAAGAGATGCTGAGCGGAGCTGGTTTGCTTACAGTCATTGTTCAAGGAGCTGAGGATGTAGAAGGCGTGCATCACAATAATCCGTTTGCTTTAGTCCTTTTCCGTGGAGAAACAAGGAAAACTAAGGTGAAGATGTTTTTAGTTTTCCTTTTCAAACAAACACCAAGTTCTGTTATTTCCCATGCTTTACCACTGTCATCTGTTTTGGTTTCAGATGCTTAAGAAAACTCGTGATCCGCGTTGGAATGAGGAATTCCAATTTACACTTGATCAACCTCCTCTGCAAGAAAGGATTCGTATTGAGGTTATGAGCAAGCGGACACGCTTTAGTTTTCAATCGAAGGTACTGCAAATATGATCATTTAGCATCTGTTATACATAATAATGTCTTGCGTATCTTGACTTTCTGGTACAATGTAGGAAGCACTTGGTCATGTGGAAATTAATCTGAATGATGTTGTGCATAATGGACGGATCAACGAGAAATACCATCTAATTGATTCAAAGAATGGAATGATACATGTCGAGATTCGATGGGATACAGTATGAGAAATGCAATGTAGATATGTATGTGCTGAGTGAATGTTGTGTGCATTTTTTGAAAACACATGATTGCATAAGAATATGTATAAAGCCGAGTTCAAATTTGAAACCTCCCAATAATTAAGATACATGTAGTTATCTATTTGAATTAAACATCTCATCTAATTAAAAATTAAAAAAAAAAGATATTGAAGAATTATCTTTGAATTTTGTATAAAATAGTAAAGGTAGACTTTTGGAATGGTTTCGGCTAGTGATGAGCATGGACTGGTCAACTGATCCATTAATAATTTTATTAATTGGTCATTTAATTTCGATTAATTGTTATATTAATTTTAATTTTTAACTAATTTTTGGGATTAGTTTACTAGTTAATCATAAAAAAATTTTAACATATAAATTTAATAAAATATACAATTTGTAATTTTTAAAAATGAAAAATACAAATTAAATATAATATTCATTAAAAGAATAAAAAAATAAAATTTTCATAATTAATTATAAGAATTGAATATATTTAATATAAACCTAATAATTAGATTGCTAATTATACACATATAATGAATAAATAATTGTAATAAAAAGATAATTTCAATGTTTATTTACTAAAAATATATTTTATAACAATATTTTAAAAAGTTATATATTATAATAATTTATAAATTATAAAAATATTGAAAAAATTAAATGTAAAATTTAAAATATATATATATAGGTTAATTGTTAGTTTATAGTTAATGGTAAGTTTTTAAAAGTAAAAATTGTAATTCTAAATTTTTGAATCGGTTTTTTGATTAATGAAAATTTCGATTTTGTTTGCTTACCTCTAATTTTGACAGTCTGGCTTTCAAGATAGATATTTGTCTTTCTTCTTATTGATTTTTAATTGATAGATTTTTCACATGTAGTTGTTAATAATTGTATTAATAATTAAATTGCAAAATATAATATTATGTAAAAAAACCGAATTATTTAAATATGTTTGTAATTTAGAATTTTAATAATATTTGTGTTTAATGCCAACTGATATTTTTTAAAATTAAGTTTGTATACTATAGTTTTTTTTGATACATTAATTTGATATCGTTAATAATTGGTAATTACTTTTTGTGGTATTTTTTGTTACACATTACCTAAAAAAACTCATAAAAATGAAACGCAAGATGAGAAAATATGATGTCTAATTTTTCATTACCTAATTTTAGTAACGATTTTTTTTTTGTTGGCATGCTTAAAGGATTAAAATGCTTATGTCTTTATAAACGTGAAAAATTTAAGGAAAATATTATTTGTACACAAAATGTAAATTCATTCATGGCTGTAATATATATATATATTTTAAGTTAATTAGTTCTCACATATTTAATTACTGAAAGAAAATGAGCTTTTTTTTTTTTTTCTATATAGGAACAAAGAAAGTCTCCTATCAACATCCACGCATAAAGATTGAATGCCAACTTAATTTTTATACTTTTCTATTTTGGTTAATTACAAAAAAATATCACAACTATAATATATTTTTCAATATTTGCATCAAACTTCAAAATCTTACAATATGAACATCAAACTTACAAATTTCTTTCAATGTTGGAATTCTGTCAATTTATCAGTTAATTTAAACAGAATAAGCTGACTGGAATTCTTAGATGGACTTAGCAATGGAAATTTCAATCTCTAAAAATATTTGAATGACAATTAAACTATTATATCACCTTCCTCTTTTCTAGCAAAATTAACGATGAAAATTTATAAATAAATTAAATTATTTAATATTATCTTTATTTATACTCCTTCCGTTCTTTTTTATCAGTTACTTTTACTATTTTTACTAGAATTAAGAAATAATAAATAAACTTAAATTTAGTATTAAATTACGTGATTAAAACTAAATTATCAAATCTGATTGGTTATGACTTTATTGAGAAAAAAAAATTAAATTGAAAAAGCAAATTAAATTATATTGAAAGTTTAAAAGTGATAGATAAATATATTTAGATTTTACTTAAAAGTGACAGATAAAAAAATGAAGGAGTATTTTCTTAAAAAATTAATTAAAATTTATAATTATAATTTATAAATAAATTAAATTATTTAATATTATCTTTATTTATATTTTCTTAAAAAAATAATTATAAATTTTAATTAATGAAGTTCAAAAATTAATGTAAAAATTTAATTGTAAATTCCAATATAAAAATAATAAAAAGTAAAATAAAATATTTAATATTATCTTTACTTATTTTTTAAAAAATAAATTTTCTATTGAATTATTCTTCAGCATATTTAGCTTTGTACAAATTCTAGATATTAACATCCTTCCTTTCATTTAGATTAAGTTTTTTTTTTTTTCCATTCTTTTTAACTCATTAATTATCATGATTTCGATTGCCAACGGTAATTAACAACCACAACTCTCCGACTCTCTTTCCCATTTCTCTATTCGAGATCAGTTATCTTTGTTTTTTTTTTTTTGGGTCTTTATTTATCCTTTTCTTTTTTGCTAAAGGAATTGAGGTTATATTGCTAGTGTAACTGTAAAATTTTGTTTTTACAGCCCCTATTCATTAATATTCCCACGATAAATAATTGAATAACTTGATTAATTGTTGATTTTATTCATATGGGATTCCGATTTAAGGTGGAGAATCATGACAGGCGGTGGGGGAATCATGGTGGAGTTTGTGCCATATGCTTAATTAGTGCTTTTGGGTCAAAAGCAGCCAATGACACGTCATATTAATTAATTAAGATGAAAATCTAATTAAGGGTATAAATGAAAACGAGTGACACCCGTGGTAATTTTTTTTAAAAATAAATAAATAAAATATTAAATATTTTATTTTAGTTTATTTTTTCATTATTTTTTATATTGAAATTTACAATTAATTTTTTATATTAATTTTTGAACTTCATTATTTAAAATTTATAATTAATTTTTTTAAGAAAATATAAATAAAGATAATATTAAATAATTTAATATATTTATAAATTATAATTATAAATTTTAATTAATTCAAATTAAAAAATAATAATAATAAATTAAATATTTTTAGTAATGAAAATTGCCGTTGCTAATTTACTGAAAATGAGGAAGGTGATGTGGCAACTTAATTGGCATCCAAATATTTTTAGAGATGAAAATAATTTTCATCGCTAAGTCCACCTTGGCATCCTAGTCAACTTATTCCATTTAAACTAACGGATAAATTGATGGAGTTTTAATATTTACAGAAATTTGTAAATTTGGTGCTCACATTGTAAGGATTTGAAGTTTGATACAAATATTAAAAAATACCCTATAATTGTGGCCTTTTTTTTATAATTAATCCTTTCTATTATATTAAAATTTTAGTTAAAAATAATTTAAAATATTTACATCTTCCAATCTAATATTTGAAAATATTGATTTTTCAAGATAAGTTTAAAATTCATATAGGATATTTTAAAAATAATTAGAAGATAAGTTTTTTTTTTTGCAATATATTATAATTTAACTTTGAGTTTCTTTTCCTTTTTGTATATAATATTGGGATTTTAATACCTACAAATATTTTTCTGTAAATTTTTTAAATTTTTAATCTTTGAATTTAACTTCTTAAAAGATTTTTGAGAGTTTACATTTTATGTAATCATCTTATGTTTAAAATTTCAAATATGTTGCTTAAATAATTAATTAAGTCTATATATATATATATATATATATATATATATATATATATATATATATAATAACATATTAAAATATAATAATTTTTAAATATTTTTGATAGAGTTTGGGTACGTTCGTGACTCTATAATAATTATCCTATTTAGTTTATGATAATTGATTCCTAATTAAATAGGAATAAGAGTTAAATTATTGTTTTAACTCCACATGACCTCTATAAATAGGTTTTTAGTAAACCTAAATGAGATTACACAATACACTCTCTCTACACACATAATCTCTACACAAAAAATAGTATCTTTCCAAGGGGCATTTAGATCGTGGATTAGTCATTTTCTTCTCGACGTGCATGTTCATAGTTGAAAGCCCGTGCTAGTGATGTGAAAGTAAAGATCTCTCGCTTTCGCTCGTGTCAAAGGATTTTGAGCTACAAGAGAAATAATTTTACCCATATTATTGTATTTGTGCTATATTTTGGATGTATAAATGCTAACATTGGTATAAGAGCCTCGTTTTTTGCGTTATGGCATATTTTAATTTTAGATCTATAATTTACATGAAATTGGTATATCTAAATATGTAGCATGAACACCTAATTTTTTGAATTTTCATGCGTAAATTATGCTATTTTTGGATTTTTTTTGTGTATATGTACATAAAAAATTATGTAAAAAGTCCCTAACGAAAATTAAAAATTTGCATTTTTGAATTTTAATCTCACCATTGTGTTCCTGGATCCCAAAAACCTCCCACCAAAAAAATTTCGATCACCTGAATCATCCTCTAGGGTGGCGAATGACATGCATGCGCCACCTATGTAGGGCGTATGCCAGAGGGCACATGATCTATCAGAATGATAAGTTACTCTAACATGTCACCTAATTGAGGCTCGATACGTGGACCACTGTGGTGGTGCCACATGTTAGAGTGACTTGCCTCTCCGACATGTGGAACAATAGAGTGATGACACCTAGACCATTAAGGGGCTGATACATGGCACATTGTGGTGCTACCATGTGGTAAGCTTATGTGTCACTGGTGACACATGGTCCAGTCAAGGTCAGCCACGTGGCAGATTATGGTCATGCCACGTGGAGAATGGTTGACTGCTACATGGTAGACTCTGGTCATGCCATATGGCACCTGTTAGTCTACCTAGATGCCATGTGGCATCCATCTGGACCAATGAGTGGCTATCACATGTCAGACAGGGGTCTGACATGCTGACACGTGGCCCAATGGGGCTGTGCCATGTGGCAGTCTACCTCAACTTGCACGTGGTGAGTCTGTCGTATGTGTGGCATGTGAGGCTCACTCTTGCTAATGAGTGAGGGCGTGTGAGCCCTCCTCCGACTACCAAATTAGCTCAAAATTTTTTTAAATTGATTTTCTCAAATTTTTTTGATTTTTTGAAAATTTTTTAAAGACCAGAAAATAATTTTTGTATTTTTCCAAATAAAAATAGTTATAAAAATTGATGAAAATAATTTTTTTATTCTGCCATCTTCAATTTTCAAATATGTTTGAAAATTATATAATGTGGATTTGTTCTTTTTTTATTGAAATTAGTTTCAATCATATATGTTTCTACATGAGTGTACTTACCATTTATTTTCTATTATGTGTAGCACAAATGGTGATGATAAGGACTCAATATTGTCTATGGACTCCTCAAGGCATTGCTGAGCCAATACAAAATTGCACAAGGTTAGCAGTATGAGGATGAACAAGAAGGCTTAAGTTGATAATATAGATGCAATAGTGCATCACATAATTTACATGCATGAATAAATGCAAGAGTGTATTTGGATTGGTGGCCTAAAAGAAGACATAATGACAGGATCTTAATTAAAGTGATGAAAAACTCACTTAATCACCATCTAAATCTGAGGAACTTGATGGTGGATGCATGAAAATTAGAAAACGGAAATTTTAGAAGATCAATTATCCATTTTTTGCTTAAGGTATCCAAGAGAGGAGTGTTGAGAAGTAACATCAAATCAGAGATGGTGCTTAGGAGTGGACACACCACGTATCATCCATGGTTATATGATCGAGTTTATGGCTTTCCATATAAGCTATATAGGATGGTCAAAGATTTATTTCCAGTTAAGAGGTTAGTTCTGAGACATACTCGTCTCCCTAAGTAGTTGACATAAGTGTCATATTTATTATCAATTAGTAGAATTTTTTTATAGGATTTGTGTTTCTGTTCATTTTAAGACAAGTGTGTCTTCTCGTATTTTATTTGCTTTTGAGATTGTTGGATGCTTATGATTGATTAAATAAATGTGTTTATTTATATTTAGATATTATAATGGCATTTAGTATTTATTATGAATGTGTTTATTTTATTATTAATTGCTATACAATTTTTATGAGTTAAAATTATTGCATGATAATTAAGTTAATGCTTAGATTATCCTAAGTATAATATTATTTATTAAGTTTGAGAATATAATATCCAACAATTAAGATTTACTATGCATGAAACTTTAACCTGTAAGGTTAGATATTAGGATTTAGAGGGTAATTGAAAAATATTAGCAACCTTTTAGAATTTAGGCCTAATAAATAACTTTATTCAGTTATCTTTTCAAATGCATAGTGAATAACATGTATTGCCAATTCTCCTTTAATAATGTGCAAATTTTTATTCCATTAAAGATCAAAGGATCCATAATAGCCTCCGCTTTTAAATTAATTATTGCCGAACTTAATAAAGATATAAAATTGAATGGTGATAATTATGAAATTCAGAGTATGAAAATCTAATATGTGCTTGAAGAGTAAGAGGTTATAGAACCCTTACGTTCGATTATGGCTGAACCTGAGGATGAGACCACTGCCCAACATAGGCAAGATTGAGATGATTACATGGTATGGAAAAAAATTCCATTGCTTGTATCATATTGCTGAGTGCAATGGATGATGACATCATTAAAAACTTTTGCAAGTATCATAATGCAAAAGATCTATAGATCGCTTTGTAGAAAAAGTTTGAAGGTGAGTCTCTAATAAAGCTTCGACCATTGACGATTAAGTTTGATACTTATCATAAGAAGTCTGATCATAGCATATGGAAACATCTATAAGAGATGGAAAATATGATTTTCGAGCTTAGTGAGGCTGGCCATAAGCTGATCAATGAGCAACAAGTCCAAGCTATTATTCGCTCTTTACCTAGGAGTTGGGAGCATATGAAGATGCAACTAACTCATATGGACAACATAAAGATATTTGGGGATGTCTCTCATCATCTTGAACTTGAGGAAGATCGTCTAGCATCAATTAAGATCAATACTGAAGTGTATATAACACAATCCTATTTCGGTGGAACAGTTTTTAACTAGAACAAGAGAAAAATATTCAAGAATTTGGGTAAAGAAAATGCTAAAGAGCCTAAGAAGCAAAAAAGGGGATAAAATGCTAACAGGTCCAAAAGCAAGAAGATTAACATTTCAAAAGTGAAGTGCTTCAATTGCCAACAAAAAAGATACTATACAAAAGATTACACTGTGCCCAAATAAACTTAGGAGCAATGGACCATGTGACAAGGGATTGAGAAGCCTTTGTCGAATTTTGACGAATCATAAATGGAGCAAAATCGATATATGTGGGTAGGGGTGAGCAAACTTTGGTTAAAACTAAAAAATAGGAATCAAAATTTTTTTTAATTTGGTTCGGTCTTTTGGTTTTTCAATTTGGTTTCGGTTTGAGATTTTAGAGAAATTTGGTTATTTTGGTTCGATTTAATTTTTAGAGAAGAAAACCACATAAAAATTGAACTGATCAAAGTTTTACTTAAACTACATCGTTTTATGTTTAGTCTTAAAGCCTCTCACTCTTCAATTCAAACGGAGCTTTCATTTTTGCCCTAACCCCCCAACATTTTCTCTTCTCTCTACTGCCTATCATATCGTCGCTTCGCCCTTTCCCTCTGATAGTCAGAGCAGCAGTTTGTAGGCCTTTGTCGTTCCGATCTTTAGAGTAGTAGAAGGTATGTATTTCATTTTCTCCCTTTGAACTACTCATTTCTTAATAATAAAGCTTTATTCTCTTTTTAATAATCAGTAAGGCGTGGTCGTGTTTAACTTTCTAGCTGATATTGTTGCTTTTGTAACGATTAAGGGAAAATATTTAGGATCTATTGAGTTTGCTGTTTGGGTTATTTTGTTGGTTAAGCTCACTAATGATTTACTGAGTTTGCTGTTTGGGATGATTTGTTTGCTTCCCCTTACTGGTTTTAAATTTGTGTTATGTTTTCATGTATGAAGTCTTTCGGTGAGACTTATTGACAAAAATGGGATCTCTTCCTCTCATGTTCTTGATTAGCAGCAAGATTACGATGATGCTTTCTTATTTTGTCGGCAAATCCTTTGATATAATGTTTTTAAATACTTGGATTATTATATTATTAAGCAATAATATAGTTTTGTTTTCTCTTAATCTAGCGTTAAGCTTGTTTTGTTGTCCTTATTTTAATACAATAAATTAAAATGATCCACCACATCTTTTACTCTTAATATATATATATATATATATATATATTATTACTTAGTTATAAACAAAACAAAATTAAAAAATCATTCTCAAAATTACTAAAACATTCATTATTTTGCAGAGGAATGATATAAATTGAATTAACGGTAATTCATGATCAATCAATGTTTAAAGACTAGACTTAAATGTCCATAAATCATAACTTTGATTCTTATATGATTTATTTATAATAAGGGATTTTTATTTGCCAATTAATGGAATTGTAATCTATAAAATATGAAAAATCATTTTTTTTGAATTCCTACAAATCTCTGGTGCATAGAGTACATCATGTAGGAGTATATCCGTGTTTATGTTTGGATAATTTTTATTATGATTCTGGTTTTATTTCAAATGATTTCATTATTATGGAATTTGATCCTGATTATTTGAATAATACCAATTTTCCTTATTTTCTTCTGCTACTTCACATAATTATGAGAATAATATGAAATTATGGTATATTAGGTTAAATCACATTGGGTAAGATCGAATGAGTTGTAGTACTAAATTGGGAAAAATGCCACTTTATGGTAAGGGAAGGGATAGTTTTGGGGCATAAGATTTCTGAGAAGGGGATTGAGGTGGATAAGGCAAAAATAGAGGTTATAGAGATGCTTCCACCACCGACCAATGTTAAGGGAGTAAGGAGTTTTCTAGGGCATGCAGGTTTCTATAGAAGGTTTATAAAGGATTTTTCAAAAATTGCGAAACCTTTGTCGAATTTGTTAATAAAAGATGCTCCTTTTGATTTTGATGACGAATGTTTATTGGCCTTTGAATTATTGAAGCAAAGGCTTATTTCAGCTCCGGTGATTATATCTCCGGATTGGAATTCGCCATTTGAACTAATGTGTGATGCGAGCGATTTTGCAGTGGGAGCAGTGCTCGATCAAAGGCAAGAGAAAGTCTTTTGTGCTATTTATTATGCGAGCCACACTCTAACAGGAGCTCAAGTCAATTATACCACAACTGAAAAAGAGCTCCTTGCCATTGTATTTGCATTTGAGAAATTTCGACCATATCTACTGGGAGCGAAGATTGTGGTGTGGACTGATCATGCAGCACTAAGGCATCTCTTTGCCAAAAAGGAATCCAAGCCAAGATTGATAAGATGGGTACTCCTATTGCAAGAGTTCGATTTAGAGATTAAAGATAAGAAGGGGGCAGAAAACCATGTAGCAGATCATTTGTCAAGAATGGAGCATGATCATATTGAAAAAGGGGAGATTTCGGATTTATTCCCTGATGAACGAATTTGTGCATTATTTTTTTGTGAAGTTTCTTTACCTTGGTTCGCTAATGTTGCAAATTTTCTTGCAGGAGGTTATACACCAAGAGACTTCACATGGCAGCAAAGGAAGAAGCTTAAAGCTGATGCGAAACACTACATCTGGGATGATCCTTATCTCTTCCGTCTTTGTGCTGATCAAGTTCTCAGAAGGTGCATTCCCAAGGAGGAGCAAGTAGAAATCATGCAAGCTTGTCACAGTGGGGAAGCTGGTGGACATCATGGCCCTAACAGAACGGTATCAAAAATTCTTTTTTCTGGGTTTTATTGGCCCATCTTATTTCATGATGTTAAAATGTTCATTCAAACCTGTGATCGATGTCAAAGGGTGGTAAATATAACCAGGAGATATGAGATGCCATTGACTAACATGCTTGAGGTTGAACTGTTTGACTTATGGGGGATAGATTTCATGGGGCCTTTTCCAATTTCTTACGGGTTTGAATATATCTTAGTGGCAGTTGATTATATGAGTAAATGGGTAGAAGCTATAGCCACTAGGACTTGCGATGCAAATATTGTTTTAGAATTCTTAAGGAAGAATATCTTCACCCGCTATGGAGGCCCGAGAGCTATTATTAGTGATGGTGGGAAACATTTTGTCAACCACCAATTCAAGGCATTATTGAAAAGATTCGGAGTGAGGCACAAAACAACTACCCCATATCATGCCCAAACTAATGGGCAAGTTGAGGTTTCTAACTGAGAGTTGAAGGCAATCTTGGAGAAAACGGTCAATGCATCTAGGAAAGATTGGTACCTTAAGTTAGATGAGGCTTTGTGGGCTTATAGGATAGCTTTTAAAACACCAATGGAATATCGCCTTTTAGGTTGGTGTTTGGAAAATCCTATCACTTACCGGTGGAATTAGAGCACAAGGCTTATTGGGCTACTAAGTTTTTAAATCTTAACCTTGAGAATGCAGGGAAGTGCAGGTCTTTGCAGTTGAACAAATTGGAGGAGATCCGATTCTGGGCTTATGAACATGCCAAAAAATACAAAGACAACACAAAGAAATGGCATGATAGAAGAATAGCCAAGAGGGAACTTATACCAGGAATGAAAGTGCTGCTTTATGATAGTAGATTGAGACTGTTTCCAGGGAAACTTAAATCGAGGTGGAAAGGGCCCTATGTGCTAGTAAGAGCAGATAAATTTGGGGAGGTGACTCTCAAACACCCGAGAGATAAAAAAGAATTCAAGGTGAATGGACATCGTGTGAAGCCCTATTTCGAGACAACATTTGAAGGTGCTTCGGTGATTGTCACTCTTCAAGACCCTTAACGGTATTTGAAAGTCCAGCTGCGAACTTGATAAATGCAGAACTACCTCTAACTCATACTTTTGAACAATGTTTTGTGTTAGTTTCTTATTAATATTTGTGTTAAAGGTAGTGGTTCAAGGATTGTGAGTTTCATTCAATTTGTGTGTGTTTTTCTGGAAATTTAGTGGAGAAGAAAATTTTGTTTAATTGTTAAGAGAGAATGAGAAAAAAATAAAAATTTTTCAGTAATTTTAGGGGCTCATGGTTACTAAGCTTATCTTAGTAACCGTGAGGTTCCTTCAATTTGGTACAGAATTGGAATCCATTTTATCTCACGGTTACTATGTTTTTCATAGTAACCGTGACCAATGTTCAATTTTGTTCCAGTAACAATTTGTGTTTTATCTCACGGTTACTATGATTTTCATGATGACCGTGAGATACCTTCATTTTAGTCCAGAAACAAATTCCAGTTTATCTCACGGTTACTATGAAATTTATAGTAACCGTGACCAAGGTCAGTTTTTAGTCCAGAACTTTTTATTGAGTTATCTCATGGTTACTATGATATTCATAGTAACCGTGTTGTTTTAAAAAAAAAAGAAAAAAATGAAAAGAAAATGAAACCCTAATTTTAAGAAACCCTTTTTCATTATTTATTTTCATTTCGTTTTTCTTTCTTCTCTCTATCTCTCTCTCTTTTTTCTCTCTTCTCCCTCCCCCACTCTTCTCCTTTGCCGTTCTCCACCGCTAGCCGCCATCTTCTCCGGTAAGTTGTTTTCTTCTCATTTTTTCTTTCTTTCTTCTTTCTTTTTGTTTAGATCTAGTGTTGAAACATGTTTTCCCTTGTTTTACTTCTTCTTTTTCGTTCGTTCGTTCGTTCGTTCTTCTTCTTTTCTTTTTCTTATTTCTTTTCTTATTCTTTTCTTCTTCATTTTCGTTGGTTTTTCTAACAATTTTTTTTATGATTGTGATTTTTTTAGTTCCTTTATTTTCTCATCATCATCATTAACCAAGTAAGTCTCCTTTCCTTTTTAATTTTAATTTTATTTTTTTTATTTTCATTTTTTTTGGGAAGTTTCTGTGTGTATTTTAGCTTTGTTTCAATTTCTGTCTAGTAGCTTTTGTCAATGTTTTTGTCTTCTGTTTTTATGTGTTGTTCTCGTTTTCTCCTTCCTATATTTTCTTTTATTTTTTTATTTATTTATAAAAAAAAAATTTCAATCGAAGTTTTTTTTTTGTTGTTTTTATTGTCATGTTTGTTGTTGTTTGTTGTTATTAGTTAATTTCTTCATCTATTTCTCTTTAGGATTTATCTTCTTGCTTATTTTTTTTTTGAAATTGTTCCTTTATTTTATTTTCATTTTATTGCATTTTTCTTTGTTTTGTTTTGGTTTCGTTGTGTTTTCTATTTGAGTCTTACCTATATTTTGTTATGGATAACCTTGGTATGTAAGGTGCACAGCCACAGGTATGTTCTTGTATCCTCCCTCATTTTCATTTCTTTTTCCTTTTTGTTCTCTTTTTTAAATTTTTATGTGTGTCATTTGATTGAGAGAAGTGATGGCATTTGTTTGGTCATTTTGTTTTGTGTGTTTTGTGTTTGTTCTTGCTGAATATGATGAGTGAAATTGTTGAATTTTTGCTTGAATGTATACACCGATACATCGAAATTGTTATGCCTACAAATTTATTAAATGTTGTTAAGCGCATTGCTTTACCATGACTTGTTTTGACATTGTGATCCAATTACTGTATTGCATTTGCCTGTATTTGTGTGCCATTTTTGTCTTTGAGGTATATAGGCTGAAACGATTCGACCTGCAGGCTACTGGTTTCCAAAGGATGACTCGGTCATTGTGGTTGAGTGCCACGTACCTCTAAGGAACTTATGTGTGACATACATTTATTTATGCATTCTCATGTATTCCTACTATATTTGTGTTTATTTTTCCTTTCCCAACGTTGTAAACTTTCAATTTTGTTGTTTTTGGGCAGTGGCACTTAAAAGAGCTCGTGCTTCCAGTTCTTCTCAAGCACAAGAAATCCTCCCACTTACCAGGCAGCCCTTACCATCTGAAGAGCATGTCAAAGCTAGTCAGCAACCACAGCCAGCCCCTGTGCAACAGAAGCCATGAAAGAAGAAAGGACCAAGAATACCGAGCTGGGTTCCTGAAAAGATGCGGACCAACTTTGATATATTCTCCAACTGCGAGTACCTACCTTCAGTTTATCTCAATTTGAGTCTGCTGGAAAAGCTAGGTATCAAGGGGGAGATTGAGAGCCATATTGCAGCCATTGGTTGGGGAAGATTCTTTAACTGCAGGGAACTGGTTTATCCAGATTTGACCAGAGACTTCCTTTCTACAGTGCAATTTCATTTCGGGCATGGTAACAGTCCCAATATGGTGACCTTTTTCTTAGAAGGCAGATTTTATGAAGTCTCTTTGGATGAAGTCACTGACGCTCTAGGATTTCCACCAGATGGAATCTATGCTTATGAAGATCATTCAAAAGACAGAGCTTGGGAAGACATAAGAGACCCGCTGATTGGAGGCCTTTATGTGGCCAGCACTACTAAATCTCATTTACTGCGGGATCATGCTTTGAGAAATTTACATCGCTTCTTTTCTATGTCTTTCATGTCTCATGTGCAGAGTGCAGGGCAGATCAATCTCCCAGAGGCTCTCATACTTTCTTGCATGGTGCGACATTGCCGCATCAATGGAGCATATCATTGGTGGAATAAAATCGAGGAGATGCAACAAAAATCGACTAAAGTGAAGAAGATATCCTTTTGTGGATGGGTGACCATAATTGCCAGACATTTCGGGCATCCATTGGATATCGACAAAAGCCTCCCTGCAGCTGCTTACATTGATGCCAAAATGCTGAAGAACATGAAGATAATGGTTGATGATGTGACTATGGAGCATGGGTTCAGGCTAACCAGCAGAGAAGAATACTTGCATAAGATGGAGCGCAGCCTGTGTCATCCTCCACCTATCCTGGATCAAGATTCAGTTACTTTGTCCTCCGCTCAATACACCGCTTTGATGGACCGTATGGACATTTTGGCTGCTAACCAGGAGGAATTCAAGCATCAACAACAGAAAGTCATTGAAGCATTGGCTGCCTTGAATGCCTGGCTTGATTCCTAAGTTCCTTCGCACCCTTGAACAGGAAGTCCCTTTCCCCTATCTCTTTTGACATTTTTGTTTGCCCAATGCTGAGGACAGCAGGTTTTGAAGTGTTGGGTAGGAGAATATATTTTCCCTTTATTGATTTTGATGATTTTGAATTGTGTATGCTTGGTGGAAATTTGAACAATTGTTGGAAGTTAATTTTGTTGCAAAAATATTGCTTTGTGCAGTTTATCTATTCAAAGGAACAATCTGGGATTCAAATGGCGGAAATTGTGAAACTCTTGAAGTCTTTCTTTGCATTGTGAATGTTCGTTTGTGTTGAGTTAATGGAGTTTGTTTTGCTTCAAGTGAATTTATTTTATGTTTTTGCATTTCCTTCTGGTTTTAAGTAGATTGTTTTGTTCAAAAATCTTTAATTTAAGTTAGAATAAATTTTTCTTTCTATTGAGTTATTAATCACCTTACCTTTAGCTTGAGCTGCCAGTTAATCTTTAATTAAATTAGCTTAGACTCATTTTCGAACTGATAAGTTGAAAAGACTGGATAGCCGGAGAGCAGTAGTTTGTTCAGTAAAGAGTTTCTTCTTTAAATTGATCTCAGTTAATCATATATCATTCAATTTTCTTATTTAATGAGCACATTAGGCTATTTAAATAAAATAATAATAATAATAATAAATAAAAATCTAGTGAGTGAAAGCAGTTAAGTGAGGGAATGTTGGAATAGCTAGAACCTTCCTCATCACCCTTCGAAACAAATATTCAATTTAGGCAGGTTTAGGATATGATCTAGGCAGCCTTCTTTGGTAACCAACTTTTAAATGACTTTTGACCTACCCTTATTAAATTTTACTATTTTTAGCCCCTTTGAGCTTAATTGGTATGCTAAAAGCATACTACATTTTTTTTATTACACTAATGCTTAACCATATAGCCTAAATGCTTTTGTCTTTCCCATTTTGGAATTGGCCACTCTAGGTTGGGTAATGAAATTTTCATGTCGGGTTTGATGAATTTATGATTGTCAGTTAAAAAGGGGGAAGTTGAATAAATTTTTAGGAATTGTTGAGCTTAAACGTGTTAAATATTTTGGGACAAGGATGATAAACAATTAGTGCTTTTGGTACCCTAAAAAAAATCAGTTGTAATGCTGCAGAAATTTTAATTGATTCATGATTGCAGAAAATAAGTGTAGGGTACCTAGCAATTATAGGAAGTGTCATTTATCTTACTTCCTACAATTTTGAGAATCCAACTAATGTCCTAAGATCAATTTTTTATTCTTATGATGATAGGGTATGGATTTTGAAGAAGTTCCTTGAGAAAGTTAGGTGGCTGGTGTTTCTGGATAGTGTGGCTAATTCTATATTGCTTACTTATAAAATTCTTGGAATCTTTTTCTTATCCCCATTACAACCTTAATGTAAGCCCTGGTGATCCTATTTTGCTCTAAATTGTTTAGTGGAGATGACCCTTATGGTTCAGGAGCTAAAGGAGAGGCTTATGACTATTTTAAGTTGTAAACACAAAATTGTCATAATTCTATGTTTGCTTGATTGCTGGAATTCACTGGTAGTTTTGGTTTTGAAGGAAAATAAATCTATTTTAGCCTCACACACACACACGAGAAATTGTTTGATATAGATCAATTTGAGTCTTTTTGATGAAGTTCTTCTTCTGAGTGACTTCTGCTAAGTGTTGTTCTGGCACTTCTGATTTTTTCTGTTCTAAATTGAAGTCTTGAGTTTTTCAAGATTGTGGATAATTCATTTGCTTGAGGGCAAGCAAAGTCTAAGTGTGGGGTATTTTGATAACTCAATTTTAGTATTTAGTTTTAGTTTAATTTGAGTCTAGTTTCATTGATCTTTTAGCATCTTTTTCTTTGTTTTTACGAGCATTTAATAATTTATCCGATTCTCAGTTAATTCTAGTTTTTGTGTGATTTTTGAGAGTTTTTGATAAAATTTTGTGATTTTTAGGTACCTCAGGGTTACCAAGAATTTCCTAGTAACCGTGACCCATGTATTCTGTCAAAACGCACCATTTTGAAGCCTGTCATGGTCAGCATGGCAATTGTGCTTGATAGGCTGGTAACCGTGACCTATGGAGTTTTTAATACAGAAGCAAGAAGAGAAGCATCTCACGGTTACTAAGGATTTCCTAGTAACCGTGAGGCAGGCAATTTTTCAGTCCAGAATGAAGATGAAAACTATCTCACGGTTACCAGGAATTCCATGGTAACCGCGACCAAATTTTGAATTTAAGCTCCTAGCAATCTCACGGTTACTAAGGATTTAGTAGTAACCGTGACCCATTTTAATCAAAAGAGGATTTTTCATTAAAGGTCACGGTTACCACAAATTTGGTAGTAACCGTGACCCATGTTGACCTTTATAAGGCAGAGTTTTCTGAGAAATCGGAGGAAGGTAGTTTTTTGGGTAATTTTTAGGTTTTAAGGTTTCTTTCTTCTCTCTTTGAGCTCTTTGTTTATTTTACACACAAAAATACATAGATATATTTGAAAATAGTGGGATTTACACAAAAACACTTAGATTAAACATAGATATATAATTTACAAGTATAGATCTATGACCGGTGTCTAGCAAGTGTACTAGATCGGCTAGTAATATAAGGAAATAAAGATTAAGACACCAAATATCGTACCCAAGGGAACATGGATTGCTAAGAATAATACCTATGTATGAATTAAATTAATCCGAGATTGTTTCCCAAAAGTTTTTGATTTAAAAGCAAAAATTAAATAAAATAAACAATTAAACAAAACAAAAGCATGAATTAAAAACAAAGCAATAACTGAAATTCTCTTGCTAAGGAAACTATCCACCTTAACTTTCATTGTAATGACTTAAATTCAAAGAATAACACCAGTGATTATGGAAAAACTAGTAATAAAGCCAGATATCTTTATTCAAGTCTATCATTCTTAGTATTAAACTCATAGACAAATCTAATACTTAGCATGCAAATCTAGTTTCAACTTCCTAAATATTCATTGAAGCCTTTCTCAAGTGATTCAATTCCAATTCATTCTTGATTCTTCCTCTCTTAGTATTAACCAATAAAATTCATACATAATCATCTCATATTTCGGATAATAATCATGCATAAACATTAAAGAGTTAATCCAAGAACATGCAAATCATTAACTATGTCAAAACCAATTTTTAGTTATTTATTCAATAAACCAACAATCAATCTCAACTCAATCAAGGATAAGAATATGCTTAAAACCAAGAAATAATCAACCGATATTGAAATTAAGCTCAAAATAAAGTCATAACAATGAAAATGTAAGATTTCAAGAATCCATTAGCAAAAGAAGAAAAACTACTTCCTAAACATAATTAAAAACTAAAACAAAGTTAAAGAACTAAAACAAAATTGAAAGAAAAACTAAAAACAGAAAAACTTAGAAAAAAACAAGTAAAACTAAAACTAAAGCAATTAATCTCTTCTAATCCTTCATTCCTCTTTCTTTGGTGTTAGAGTTGTCTATTTATAGGCAAAATATGTTGTAGAAGCCTTCTAAACTTTCCAAATTGGAGTAGGAGAAAAATCTTTCTTGAATTGGAAAAATCGAAATCCTTCGCTTCATGGGAGTCTTCATCACGTGGCCATGTGTTCCCTAGTGTTAATTCACACGTGGCCATGTGTTGTTGTTTGAAGAAAATCACGTGGCCATGGGTTTTCTTCTTGCTCTTCTTTATTTCTTCTCACATGGCCACGTCTCTACTAGCTTTGTTCTTCACGTGGCCACGTGTGAGACTCTTCAATGAACTCACGTGGTCACGTCTTAGGGCTCTGGCCTGGACGTCAACTTGTCTTACATCAATTCTTCATATTTGCACTTTTGGCCCTAAACTTTGCCTTTTTTACACTTTAAGCCCTTTTATGTCAAATTGACCCTGAAAATCAACCAAAATTTACAATTAACTCCAAAAACATAAAACTAACAAATTAAACTCAAATTAAACCTAATTAACACAAAATTAACCTAATTAAACACCTAAAAACATACTAAAAATACTATATAAATGACTATTATCAAATACCCCACACTTAGACTTTGCTCGCCCTCGAGCAAATTAGAACAATCCAACTTCTCAAAATAATCAAACTTCAATAAAGAATCATGCATTTCAAAACCAAGTTTAGCAATTAACAAGAGCACTTAATAAAATTTTCAACTAGAATAAATTCAACCAAGACAATATAAGTTAGTTTCCTTGTGTGTGTGCAAGACCAAAACATTTTAAGTATTTTCAAAAACCAAAACACCAATGCAAATTCATAGTCAAGTTTAGAATGAATGTACACATAAGTATACACATGGTTTCGCGCTTGAAACTCTAGAAACACCATAGGCCTCTCCTTTAGCATCGGAACCCGAAGGTCATCTCCGCTAAACAACTCAAAAGCAAAACTTAGAATCATTTAGGTCTTTTAAAGGTTGTAATGGGGCTTAGGTATTGGTTATCAAAGAATGGATAAAAGATCAATAATAAGAATAGCCACTCTAAGATAAAATAAACTAATAATTCACTAATTTCATCCCATTAACTTATTCAATAAAGAACTTAGCCAAAATTTCCCAACCCTTCACAATTCAAAGCTCTTTTATGAACAAGAAATAATAATTGAAACTCTTTTTCATTCACAATTCATACCCTTTTTGAAGAAGTCATAACCATTTTTTTCTTATAACTACCCCACACTTAAGATTTTGCCATACATGCTAGCTTTATTTGTAAATTTCTTTCTTTTTCTTTCACTTTTTGTCTTTTTTTCTTTCTTTCTTTTTTCACTTTTTTTTTTCTTTTACTAGCTTTGATGTTGGCAATACAATAATATCATGGGTAATCACAAAATCACAATTCACAATTCACTTGACTTCAACAATAGCTCTTGATTCAAAATTATCTTACTACACTCATCAAGATACTCAATTCCCATTAATCCATCCAATCCTAGAGTGGCCAATTCTAGAAGGGAAGCTAAAATCTTTTTAGGCTATATGGTGAAATAAATGAGTGTAACAAGAAAAAATAAATATGGCACGCATTAAGCATACCTCATTAGGCTCAAAATGGCTAACAAAGGATAAATATGCATATAGGGTAGGAAAATAAGTTAAAATATGGCTTAACAAGAAAAACATTGCCTAGATCACTTTCCAAGTTTTTTTGAGTTATTTTTATGCTTTGAAGGGTGATGAGGAAGGTTCTAGTGTTCTAAAATTCATCACTTAACTATTTCAATGCATTGTTTTTCTTTAAAGTATAAAAACTGGTCTTTTATTGCTCAAAAATGTAGAAACTAACAAATATAAGTCAAATTGAATGTTAAACTAGCTAAAAATTCATTAAACAACATGCTTGTTCTAATGCCAAACAAGAATTTTAAACATTGCACATTCTAAATTCAAGTTCAAAATGTTCAATTTTTTAGAATAACTAGGGCGAACTAAGCTAAATGTACAATAAATGATAAATGAAATGAACTAAACTAACATACAAAATAAAAAATAAACATGCAAACTAAAAACAAAACTAGACAATCGAAAATAAACCGACTAAAATAACATAATTCATGAGTAAGAAAATGAGCAAGGTAAGAAAAACTCCCTTAGTTGGATCTTCAATTTCTAGCTCAGCTGAGCTCTATCCCCCTCTTTAAAACCTTGCTGTCCTCAGCAAAATATGAAAAATTTCAGCACACTTCATCACTTTTAAGAAACAAGTTAGTGCCCAAGAATGTAAGCTCACCATACTTAGAACCATAATCAAGTCAAAAAGAAGGCAAGAGGTCAATGGAAAGTTAACAAGCCTATATGCCTAAAACCAATAAAGTGCAATGAACAAGGCTTATTAAACATGGTAACTAAGTGAATAAATGTAACTAGGCCAAACTTGCTTAAGTGCTCAATGCATACTATCCATAAGTGACAAGGTGGACAGTGTATGAATGCATAATCTCAAGTGTAAAGATAATTGGTGATGGTTAGGCTTAAATACTAAGAAGAGAAAGATGTTAATTGGTCATGGTAAGCACAAAAGAAAATAAGCCAATTCAAATACAAACTCAACCTATATGAAGCCACAATGAAGTTCAATGTCAAACAATAAGTAGCTAAGAGTAAATGCAAAGCATAACTGAAAATCAATCTCTAAGAAAACTTATATTCAACACTAATGAAACCTATGCCAATTTATGTGAATTAAGTACATTATGCAAATGAAAAACTAAGTGTGTGTGCCTTATGGAAAAGGTGTGTGCTTGAAGTGTAACATGCTTCATCATAAAAGTCTCAACTAGCCATGCCATGCATCATAAAGATATTAATAAAAATCAAGTCATCCATAATATGCTCAACTAAATGTATATATAAACATTGATGTATCAAAATTGCAGATAATAACTTGAATAAAATTTAAGGCGCTAGGATTAGATAACACGGCGGTCCGCTAGCCGGTTAGCGGGTAGGGTTAAGGGGCGACGCCCCTTACGGGGTTCCTGAGGGGCAGCGTCCCTGGGCAGGGTCGAGGGGCAGCGCCCCTCGAAGCTTTGAAGCAACGAGGAACTCATGAAAAAATTTCTGCACAAAACCTTATTATGAAGCAGTAAGGGATGAACTAATGCATAAGTATAATTAAACTTTGATCCCTTTATGGAAAGTGTGTGCTTGAGTGTATGAGTAAGTGAGTGTGTGAGGTAGTGCTTTGATTAAGTGAGTGAGTGTAGTAATATGATTGTGTGAAGGTGTGGTGGTTGATGCATGAGTGAGGAGAGTGGTAAGAGCAAAGAAAATGCAAGTGTAATGGAAGAAAGAAAACAAAACCGTGATCATTTGGCAGCGCCCTTACACGTGGTCACGCATGGTTATAGGTGGATTCACACGTGGGCACGCAAAGAACTATGGCCAGGCAGACATTCATTCACATGGGCATGCAAGATCCTTTGCATGATTATCACGTGGGCACGCGATTTTTAATGGGGCGAAGAAGTTGTCTTGTGAGTGGCCACGCATCTTTCTGGTGAGGGAGTCACGTGGCCGTGTGTGGCATCGTGAGAAAGGCAGGAGTTACATGCGTGGGCACGGGTCGATATATCTGTATGAACACGTGGGCACGAGTGAAATTATACCTTGAAGCAGCTTGCTATTTTGGTTATGTTTTAGTAAAATTCCATCTTCAGCACCTTCCCACGTGGTCACGCATTGATTGGCTTGATTCCTTCACGTGGGCACGTATGAAGTTTCTGCCAGGCAACACTCAAACACGTGGGCACGCAGGAGCCTTTGGAAGATTTCGCGTGGCCACGCATGACTGAGAAAGGAAGCAACCCATGGCCACGTATAGGAATTGGAGAGGGAGGACGTGGGCACGCGAGGGTCTTCCTTCTGCATTCACGAGCTTTCTTTTCCTGCACATTAAAGCACAAAATTTACTTTCTTTCACCTTAATTTCTTTCAACCAATTTAAATTCAATCCCATTAATAATATTAATCTTTCACTCATGTAAATCAAGAATTTAATCAAGGTTTGTTAAAATTCCATCAAATTTGATTTTTTAACCATATAAACTAATTACAGCTCATACTCACTTAATTATGCATTTCCTTCTTTTCAAGCTATAATTGAATTATGCCAACAATATGCACATCTATCAATTAATTAAACTCCAATTGTAGTCCACTCTTAACTCAACATATGCAAAGTTCATGAAGCTTAAAATCAAACTCACATCTAACCAACTCATAAATCTTTGACAAGTTCAATTTTACTTACCTCAAAAATCACATTAGCTCTTTAATTCCTTTAAAAGCACTTACTAATCCAAATTTAATCATGAAGCATAAAAATCATTAGAAGTAGATTTTTGTTCAAACCCATATCTTAAACTCATGACTTAAAAGACACAAACTAAAACATGCATTAAACTTTAAACTAAAAACAACTCACAAGGGTTAAAACAAATAACATGCAAAATAAAAATCATAACATAAATTGATGAATATTTAAAGATAAGAGTTAGAGAAGAAGTTCTGGTTTATTGAGTCCCAGCTCGACTCTTGTTACTCTCGGGAGGTCGAGCTTGTGATCCAAACATAGGTCTCTCCGAACTTTGCTCCTCATTTTCTCCCATTGAGAGAGGAAACTTGTCATAGTTTATCAAAGCTGGAAACTCCATATCTTCAATAAAATATGACTCATCCTTTGGCTCATTTATCACGAACTCCACCGGCTCTTCTAGCCTAAATAAATCCTCCAAGCAGATTGAATTTGGTATCTCCACTTGAGAATCCTTTCCTTCTTGCTCCTTTGGTGATAAATTCTCTACTAGAGATCCAACATCGTCTAAATAAACACTTGACTTATCCTCCAATATGAATTGTTCCTCTTGTTCCTTAACCTCTATGAATGAATGATTTGGTTCCTTTTCCTTACCACCATCAACTTGAGTGCTCAAAAGTTCTAGCTTAGATTCCAACTTTTCAATTCCATGCTCTTTATCCCTTAATAAATTTTTCTGACTTCTAATTGTCTCCTCTTGAGCCCTTATCTTTTCTTCTTGAATTCTAAACTTTTCCTCTTGAGCCCTTGATGTAGCCTCCCATATCTCTTTTTCAGCCCAAAATTGCTCGTTCTTACATATAAGCTGGTTATGAAGATGTTGATTCTCGGAGATACAGGCTTCTTTTGAGTATCGAAGTTGTTGATTCTCTCTTCTCAATTCTTCCAATTGTAATTTCAAAGTCAAAAGAGAATAAGAATCTTCAGCAATGGATGGTGATGAATAAGGATTTTGTGATTGTGCACGCAATCGTTCTATCTCCTCTCTTTGTCTTAGTAGATTATTCATTCGTTGTTTCAAATGAAACAATTCATAATCTTGGACCTCATCTTGCATCATCTTGAAAGATGTTAAGAATTGTTCCTGCAAAGAACAATCACCAAATTAAAAACAAAACTTGACCGGTGTCTAGCAAGTGTACTAGATCGGCTAGTAATATAGGGAAATAAAGATTAAGACCCCAAATATCGTACCCAAGGGAACATGGATTGCTAAGAATAATACCTATGTATGAATTAAATTAATCCGAGATTGTTTCCCAAAAGTTTTTGATTTAAAAGCAAAAATTAAACAAAATAAACAATTAAACAAAACAAAAGCATGAATTAAAAACAAAGCAATAACTGAAATTCTCTTGCTAAGGAAACTATCCACCTTAACTTTCATTGTAATGACTTAAATTCAAAGAATAACACCAGTGATTATGGAAAAACTAGTAATAAAGCCAGATATCTTTATTCAAGTCTATCATTCTTAGTATTAAACTCATAGACAAATCTAATACTTAGCATGCAAATCTAGTTTCAACTTCCTAAATATTCATTGAAGCCTTTCTCAAGTGATTCAATTCCAATTCATTCTTGATTCTTCCTCTCTTTGTCTTAGTAGATTATTCATTCGTTGTTTCAAATGAAACAATTCATAATCTTGGACCTCATCTTGCATCATCTTGAAAGATGTTAAGAATTGTTCCTGCAAAGAACAATCACCAAATTAAAAACAAAATAAAAATAAAATCTCAGATCAACTCAATCAAAGATATTAAACAAACAACACCGTTGTCCCCGGCAACGGCGCCAAAAACTTGACCGGTGTCTAGCAAGTGTACTAGATCGGCTAGTAATATAGGAAAATAAAGATTAAGACCCCAAATATCGTACCCAAGGGAACATGGATTGCTAAGAATAATACCTATGTATGAATTAAATTAATCCGAGATTGTTTCCCAAAAGTTTTTGATTTAAAAGCAAAAATTAAACAAAATAAACAATTAAACAAAACAAAAGCATGAATTAAAAACAAAGCAATAACTAAAATTCTCTTGCTAAGGAAACTATCCACCTTAACTTTCATTGTAATGACTTAAATTCAAAGAATAACACCAGTGATTATGGAAAAACTAGTAATAAAGCCAGATATCTTTATTCACGTCTATCATTCTTAGTATTAAACTCATAGACAAATCTAATACTTAGCATGCAAATCTAGTTTCAACTTCCTAAATATTCATTGAAGCCTTTCTCAAGTGATTCAATTCCAATTCATTCTTGATTCTTCCTCTCTTAGTATTAACCAATAAAATTCATACATAATCATCTCATATTTCGGATAATAATCATGCATAAACATTAAAGAGTTAATCCAAGAACATGCAAATCATTAACTATGTCAAAACCAATTTTTAGTTATTTATTCAATAAACCAACAATCAATCTCAACTCAATCAAGGATAAGAATATGCTTAAAACCAAGAAATAATCAACCGATATTGAAATTAAGCTCAAAATAAAGTCATAACAATGAAAATATAAGATTTCAAGAATCCATTAGCAAAAGAAGAAAAACTACTTCCTAAACATAATTAAAAACTAAAACAAAGTTGAAGAACTAAAACAAAATTGAAAGAAAAACTAAAAACAGAAAAACTTAGAAAAAAACAAGTAAAACTAAAACTAAAGCAATTAATCTCTTCTAATCCTTCATTCCTCTTTCTTTGGTGTTAGAGTTGTCTATTTATAGGCAAAATATGTTGTAGAAGCCTTCTAAACTTTCCAAATTGGAGTAGGAGAAAAATCCTTCTTGAATTGGAAAAATCGGAATCCTTCGCTTCATGGGAGTCTTCATCACGTGGCCATGTGTTCCCTAGTGTTAATTCACACGTGGCCATGTGTTGTTGTTTGAAGAAAATCACGTGGCCATGGGTTTTCTTCTTGCTCTTCTTTATTTCTTCTCACATGGCCACGTCTCTACTAGCTTTGTTCTTCACGTGGCCACGTGTGAGACTCTTCAATGAACTCACGTGGTCAAGTCTTAGGGCTCTGGCCTGGACGTCAACTTGTCTTACATCAATTCTTCATATTTGCACTTTTGGCCCTAAACTTTGCCTTTTTTACACTTTAAGCCCTTTTATGTCAAATTAACCCTGAAAATCAACCAAAATTTACAATTAACTCCAAAAACATAAAACTAACAAATTAAACTCAAATTAAACCTAATTAACACAAAATTAACCTAATTAAACACCTAAAAACATACTAAAAATACTATATAAATGACTATTATCAATCTACATATTTGAAGCTCATTTTTCCTGTAAGCTTTGGAGAAAGAGATTGAAGAGCTTGGTTTCAGCTGGATTTTCTTCACCATGAACTTCAGGGATTATTCTATCTTTTTCTCTTTTCATTTTATTATGGATTGTGAGTAGTCTTTTTTGTTGCTTGGGGATCTTTGAATCCCCTACTCATAATGTGAATATTGAACTCAAATTGATTTTTACATGAATGGATGGTCTATTTCACAAGTACTTATTTGGTTATTATTGATTTTTCGATCTATTAAGTTATATTGTATCCATGAATGAATGGTGTTTATCATATGTCTTGATGGGTATTGAGCCTAATAGATTGGAGTTTATGAACGATTTAGCTCAGTTTTTCTATCATGAATATTGTCTATTTTGGATGGCTCCGAAATGGGACTCTGATGTGTGGTATTTGTGATTTTAAAACTAGAGTAGGGAGTGAAATAGATGGGTTTTGGGTTGCCTGGCTCCGAAATGGGACGGTAGACAGAACTTTGGATTTTAGACCCAGGTTTAGGCTAGTTGTTGTGCTGGCTCCGGAATGGGACGTTTAGCAACTAGAATAGCTGGCTCCGGAATGGGATGCTTAGGTTAAGAAGGGTTATCCCGAGTTCATTCATGTATACTTTTATGTAAAAATTTATTCACATTTGGGTATGGGGTGGATAAGTGAACCCGAGCAACGCTTGATTTCTGTAGATTCTTACATTTGCTAATTTTTTAGAATTTAATACACTGAATTTAAATTTCTCTACATTACATTCTTAAGCTTTAAAGTTACATTATATAAATCAAACAATTCATACACATAAACAATTGGGAATTCTTTAGCATACAATTAATCTTCACAGTCTTCACACACACATTTCCTTTGGGTTCGATATATAGGGTCCTAACTATACCCCACTTTATTACTTGTCGATCTAGTGCACTTACTAGGGTCGCAACAGTAAGCCTCAAGAAAATCCGGGTATAGTTTTAATCTTAACTTTTTTAGGAAATTGGGGATTTTATCAGATCTTGATATTCATTCTAGTCTCAGACTTTGTTAACTTTTTTTGGTTTTTTGGTTGCAGATTTTTTCAATTAGAATCGATTGAAACTCCGTTACTATGATGGTGCCTCCTTTTCTGGGGACAACGAAAATAGGGTTCGGAATTTGCTATTTCCTATTAAAAACTGTTTGATCCTAAATGAACTCTCTGGAAGGCATATGATTTGGTTAATAGTTTCTGAACACTCATTAAAATGTTATTGATTGTACAAATTACTTTTTCAAATTGTGTATACAGGCTGCACAATTGCAATTTGGAGGTGAATGTATATATGGAGAGCAGGAATGGAAGACTTAATGTCGAAGGGAATACGATATGCTACTTAGGTTATATGCCTGTTGAAAATCAATCTTACTCTACTCAGCATCGCACCACGATTCTTTTGATGTTCATAACTTTGTCCGAATTATAGGCTCTTCTTTCTGGATGCTCAGCTGGTGGTTTGACTTCTATTTTGCATTGTGATGAGTTTAGGAGCTTTTTCCTTAGAAGAACTAGAGTGAAGTGCCTGAGTGATGCTGGTTTATTTCTTGACGCAAAATTGCCACTTTTATAGACATTCTTTCTTGTTTCTTTTACCATTAGACTTATTTCTTCTTAGATGGCTTGATATCATAAATCTATTAGCTCTTCTTGGAAATATAGAGTTGATGTATCTGGTAGTCATACCCTGAGGAATATATACGATGGTGTAGTGAACTTGCAGGTAATATATGAAAGTAAAACTTTGCAACCTTGTTACTTAATCTGAAGCCCTTTTTTAATCCAAAGCATGATCATGGAAATTATCATATTTATTGCAGGGGGTGAAACGTAACTTGCCTCGTGTATGCACTAACCACCTCGATCCAACTTCGGTAATCCCTCCTTATGTGGTTTTACTTTTGCTTAAAACTCAAATTCATGCATTAATTCTATAATTCACAATCTTTTCACAATTTTCTTCTATCTCAGTGCTTCTTCCTTCAGAACATAATTGGCAATGTTAGAATGCTGATGTTCATTCTTAATACAGCCTATGATTCATGGCCTAATAATCACCCTTTTCCTCTATTTCTTATTCATGGTAGTTAGTTAATGACAAAATGGAAACAAGCTGTATAAAGCTACACAAAAGATATTATCGTATTGAGATAACAACATCAAGATTAATAATTGAATATTTTTAGTCTCTTTAGAACTTTATCTCTCTGCGTAAATGTCTATAGGTTTTGGGTGTGGACTAGCAACTTCCCTATGCCTCAATTGGCTTAGTTAGATCCTGGCTTATCATATTATTTGCAAAAATTCTATGGATATGGTTTGTGGACTAGCTTGTTCATGCCTGACTTGACTCGGTTTAATTGTGGCTCATCACAGTAAAAGCATTAGTATGAAATGAGAAAATTAGTCACCTAGTACAAAATCTTAATTTATTTTTGTTGAAAGACTAACTTGCTGAATTTAGCAATAACTAATAATTATGCAGTGCACTTTTTTAATAGTCTTTATATCCATACACGCATATCCTGCAATATAATGTGCTTGTTGCAAGACGAATGGGCATTCTATATAACACTATTATTTAGTTCATGCGATATTTCAAGTCTTGCCAACTTGAGTATATCCATATCCATCGGTATTATTTTAACTACTGTTGGCATGAGAAATGTTTTCAAATCTAATGGATCATGCATTTTCTACGTGCATTTACAGTCGAAGACATGTATTGCTAGAAAAATGAAATTTTTTGATTCAACTCATTATTTCAATAGATATCAGTGTTGAATCATCTTATGAATAATTCAGGGTTGTATTAGTTTTTTGGCTTGAAATCTATTGGATATCTGAATTGAATTCATTAGTGTTAATATTTTGTGCAGCAATATCAATTTGAGCATCTAGGCCAAGCTAGGATTCTGTGGCTGCCACTTTTACAGATTTTAGAATTAATAACAAGGTTAGAATTTAATTTACTGCCTTGTGTTCATAATTCATTTTTCTATTTGTTTAACTTAGTTAGGAGTTGCTCCTAACATAAGGTTGAGCTGATTTTGATTTGCTTTAATGTGCTTTTGGATTAATATGAAGAGAGTCTTGTTTAGTAGACTTAGTCATCTTCTATCCTAGCTTGAACTGTATGGTTTTATTTTCTAAATCTTATGATATCGCTCATGTCATTGTGGTTTGAGTTTAGTTTGGTGAAGTGATAGGAAGAAAGCAGTATCAGTTAATTTTGATTTCTTATTGAATTGCCTTTCGTGTTTATTTTAATTATAAATTTTTATTGGCTGTAAATTAGTAAGATTTACATATGAGTCGTATATCATCAACTAATTTTCATGTGAAGATGTGAACAAAAGTGAATTATAAATTTCTCTTACGAATTTTCATAGTAAGATTTCTTATCTAATTAAGATCTACATGTGCAGTGTTTTTCAATTACAATTGCTTATTGGAAAATAATATACAATTGATGCCATTGTTGAATAATTACAATTGCTACCACTGTTAAACTTAATATTTTTTTCTATTTACTTTTTTTAATTGTACATTATTTGTTTATGTTAAAATTCATTAATTTCCAATTTTAAGTAGATTTTATTGGTTTTGCTTACAATAATAAAAAGTAAGAATATAATAATATGCAAGTTTTAAAGATAGAAATTTCACATAACTGATCTTAGCTAATATGAAATCCAATCTTATTTGTTAACAGTTGATGTATATGTTTCATTTTCTTTTTGAATTCTAATATTATAATATATTTATAAATTTTGACTTATAATAATCTTACTTTTAGACTATTTTGTTTAGAAGAGTTAAAACTAATTTAGTTTATAAGTTGAAGGATAATAATTTGAATGAAGAAGGTAGCATTGATTTCTCTTAAAAGTTTAAGGGTTAATTATAAATCATATATGAATTATAGTGTAATTTTTAATTTATACCCAACAAAAAAATTTGTTAATGTCACTCTCAAATTTCAAATATTTTTTCAATTTAAAAACTCTATTAATTTTTCCTTTAAAACTAAAGAAAATTCAATTTAAAAACAAAATTATTTGAAGTTTTAACAGAAAGATTCAACTTTTAATTTTTAAATTTTCTTTAATGTTAGCAAAAAAAAGTTTTGCTAAATTGAAAATGATATTTGAAGTTAATTGAGTGTGACATTGCAAGATTTTTTTTATTTGATCTAAAATTGATAATTATCATATTCAGGTCTAGTTTTGTAACTAATCCAAAATTTAAAGGGTAAATTTATCCTTTAATAAAAACAAATTAAAAAGATATGACAATAGATTGGATTTTTTTTAGAATATTTGACATGCTTTACTTTTAGAAATGTGCGCATTTAAGATGAATGAAGTTAAGGGTGGTATGTTACTCTCTTTTGTTTTTTTTTGATGGTAGATTTATTGAATGAAGTATAAGTTCAAAAATGTAGATTTTAATGTACTTGGATGGATTTTACATAGATTTTGTAAGTTGCAATCGAAAATGCAGACTCCCTTATTTTGATGAATGCAAATATACAAGGAATTTAATAGTTCAGATTTTAATAAGCTTTTGTGTCGATTTTGTGATTCATTTCCCACCTGGCTAAGTTCTTAATCTTTTATTCTAACAATTATTCTAATGGCTATTTTGTGATGCTTGATAAATTCAAATAATCAGAAATTGAAAGCTTAAATTTATAATGTCATTGTATCAACCAAGAAATGAAATGAGGTTTCTTTTAAATGCTTGATAAACTCTTTTTTGAAGAGTTGATTATAAAATCTTGTGACATTCAGCTTATTTTCTATAGACAAAAAATCCTCTTTTCTTTTACCTGGATGTTTCAAATTTCAAGTTTATAATAAATTTTTTGTTTTTAATGTTTTTATTAATAATTTATCTTTCATGGATATCAAGATATTATTTCATTTTACATGTGTATATTTGCTTAACGAGTGACATGCTAATCTTTGAGGTTTTTTTTATATATATATGAAAAAAAGTTGAGAACAATTCTCAATGACTTTGTTTTCACAAGTTGCATTTAGTCTACTTCATACTAAAATAATGTTAGGAGTTTATTTATTAATCTTGATGATGGACCTAACCACACCCTTGCATCCTTGTTTCATGCTGGAGTTTATTTATTAGTCTGCTTTTTGCGATAATACCTGTGTTGCCCTTTGGTATTAGCCTAGTCTAGAGGGAGAAATAGGTGGGGATGCTTGGCTATATATTTTGGAGTCCAATGAAATTTTCAACTATGGTATTGCTTTAAAGAACAAAGTTTAAGGAATATGGAATTATTTGAGCCAAATCCTAATAGATGAAAGTCACTATAGGTAGTAGCTGGCATATTAGAATGGGTGTTGGGGGCTGATTCCTTTTAAAGGACTCAACCACCTATTTTCAAAGATTGATTCATAAGTTAGGTATGGATTGCGAAAAGTGTTGGGTACCTTGGTCCACTTGGACTGTGGACTGGCTTCTTACTCATTGCTTATATTTTGTCAAGTAATATTTTCCATTGTTAGTGTTTAATTATCCATCCAATCATGTATATAACATACTGATATATTTACAACATTTATATTTCAAATAAAAGCACTTAAACATTCAAAGAAAGGGAAGGAGAAATGCTTATAACATGCTAATTATCATAGTTCAAAATCAATCATCATAGTTTGAATATTAATATACATTAAGCGTTAGGTAATCTTGACATATCTTATATTCCATTTAGTTAATAAATCAAATTAACCTATGCATGCCTTAAGTAACCTAGAAATATAAATTGTTATAAAGTAGATATAGGATTGCTAATTTTGCATGAGAACGGCTGTAATTTTTTTTCTTTTCATGCATGAATAGATTTAATTATACCTAGATGTAATCATGGTGTTTCCAACTTGAAGCTTAATAAATATTAGGCTAATTGAAGGAGCAGGGCAGAATTTTCTTTCTTTCTTTATTTATTTTAAATAAATAAGAATCAATGTTTGAATTGCTAAGTACTCAAGTATAGGGCCACAAAGTATGGTTTAACATTAATATAAAATTAAGAGTGGGAGCCAAAAACAATTTTTTTTAATTTTATACAGATTTTTTACATGTGAAGGTTTTTTGTAGGTTGAAATTAGTCTAGAAAAGTAATTTTCTACATGGGAAGGTTTTTTGTAGGTATATACTCTGGACATGGCTGTATTAAACATGTATTCTTTCGATGAAAACTTTCTTTGATCAAATATTTTCATTATTTGTTTGTTTACTATGTTTACCATGCATTAAAATTCACTTATGCTCAGTGGCTGATTTTTTTTAATACTTTGTTACATTATTCTTTTTGCAGTTCAATTCGAGTTTTCATGACAATCATCAAGTATATTTTCCAGGTCAAAATTATTTCCTATTTGATTTTGAAAGCTTCATTTGGTTCTAGAATATATGGTGGTCAAGTCATGGTAAATCCTAATTAACCCATTTGCTAAGTTTGGTATTGAAGTTTCTGCATGTTACCCATTAACCTCCACTCAATGCAGGTTACATACTTTTAGCATCTTTTTAATGCATGTAAAGATGTTGGTATACAATTATTTCTTGTTTTTAATCCAGGCATAATTTGATTATTCACAGTGGGCTTTTATGCTTTTGTTATTTTTAATTTTATTTAGAAATCTTAATTGATTTTGACATAAGGTAGCATATTAGATTAGACTTGCTTATCATTCCCATTCCATAGCCATGTGATAGATTGATAAAACCCCATAAACAACCAAAGCTAAACTTTTTAAGATTCGATATTATTCCTAGAAATCTCGAAAAAGATGATCCACTACTTGTGTTTTTAGTGGGTTTGCCTTATGTTAATTCCTCACACCCTTGTATTAATTTTCTATTTGTTTCTCATATCTTGTACTTGTAATATTTGTCCACTATATGGATTGATTTTTAAGTTGAGATTTGTGCTAAGCATGAACAAGAGATGGATCAGTGGGTCAGACAAATCCAACAATAGATGGAGATGCAACAACTTTTTTCAGCAGTAGATTTAGGAGCAAATGTATCTATTTACATTATAGTTATAAGTATATAGTATGACATTTTGGGTGACATTTGTTATTGTTATATATGCATGTATTATTTTAGATATACAATTAACGATGATATCCATTTGTAACTAATAATATTTTCATGAGTATATATATTTTTGTATTAAATAATAAGTAATCTATAAATATAAATTGTCATATGTAGCTTATTATTTAAATGATGAAATTTTCATATTAATTTAAAAATAAAAAATAATTTTAATTTAGCAAGGGATTAACATGTTTGAACATTAGCTATTTAGTGTCAACAATGTTGTAGCTATATTGCGAAAAAAATAGTATCATCGCAAAATTTTGCTTGAACAATGTCGCTGCAATGTTGTGACAAAAATATTATCATTGCAAAATTTTGTATGAATAATGTCGTAGCAATATTACGATAAAAATATTATCGTCGCAAAATTTTACGTGAATAATGTCGTAGCAATGTTACGATGAAAATATTGTGGTCGCAAAATTTAATTGAACATTATTGTAGCAAAATGGCAATAAATATTTAGTAATAATGCTCTGTCGTCATTAAAATTTAGCGACGACTTCTTGGTGTAGCTAAATTCTACTACAACAACTTTTGTTTCAAAATAAAAGTCATTGCTAAGTTATTGCTAAACCGATTTAGCGACGAAAAATTATCAGTTAATGACAAATTTTGTCATCGCTAATTTGTATTTTTTTGTAGTGACGAGATGTCATTTTCCTAGACAATGAATTTCTAAAGTTGGGCGAAGTGAATCAACACTTCACTTTCTATGAAACTTAAAAAGAGAAACCATCAGGATCACTCCATCTGAATGGGAGGGAATCTAAAGAAGAAGGTTAAGACCCTCCTCTTAATGATTCAGATGTTCAGGATCCTTACTCGAGAGTATTATTGGCTTTAGGAGGAGTATGGATCTAAATTCCAGTGGGAGCATTTTTAACTACGATGAATATACGAGATATATTTATCAAGAATCAAAATTACAAAAATCTAAACGGAAAAGTGTTCAATGTCAATGATTTAAGATTGAAGGCTTGAACAAACCCCTTTTTAATAACCCCATAAGATGAAAAAAGCCTAAAAATATTTAAGAAGCTCTTTCATGCCTAGCTAAAGATAAATGGACCAAGGCCATGGAAGAAAAATGGCATCTATGAGATTAAATCATGTTTAGAAACTGGTTGATCCACCTAAAGGATGCAAAACCAATTGGGAATAAGTGGATTCTTAAGGTAAAGTGAAAAGCCAATGGAAGCATCAAAAGATATAAAGCTTAGCTAGCAGCTAAAGGTTTTAAGCAATAGGAAAGGATTGACTATAAGGAGATTTTCTCACCTGTTGTAAGATTTATATCTATAAGGTTAATTCTGGCCTTAGTGGCTAATTTAGACCTAGAACTACATCAAATGGATGTGAAGACTGCTTCCCTCAATGGAGGAGTAGGTGAATAGATCTACATGGAATAACCTATAGGTTTTATTGAAAAAGGTAGCGAACATAAGGTTTACCGATTGAAAAGATCAATTTATAGCCTTAAACAGTCTTCAAAGGGTATATTGAAAAGATCAATCTATAGCTAAATTTATTGCTTCCTCTGCTGTAGTATAAGAGATAGTTTGGCTAAAATGATTTGTGAACCATTTAAGGTAACTACCTTAGAGGAACTAATGATAGTCCATAGTGGCAACCAATCGTCGATGGATGTATCGACATTAAGTATCAATATACCAAATATATTATTGGACGAGGAGAAGTGAACTTATAGTACATTTTCTCGCTAGATATGGTTGCAGATCCATTAATAAAACCTGTATTGAGAGATGTGTTTTGAAAGATACATTATATCTTAGGATTTGCATAGGATTTGAGTTGTACTATTTTATTATGTAATCTCTTAATATTATTATTTATGAATTATAATAGATTTCATTATTTGGCAATACATGAGTGTGAATTTTATATGTGAACATTTACTGTTATTTATTATATGATTAAGTATGTCAGACAGAGAAGTAGCCTACTCACACGGGTGTTTACCTTAATTTTGACAAGTTGACAAAGACTAAGATGAGGCTATTTTTGAATATATGGTGAACTCGAGAGCTTGTTCACCATTTTATAGAAATTATAAGATTAGTCTTGTTAAGGTGTAAAATAAAGACACACATGAGGTTGTATGCTTTGGATTAAGAGCCAAAATGGATTAAGTGTAATCTCTTGATAAGTTAAACATAGCTATCACATTTTGTCCTAATAGCCAGAAGTAGTCTTGAAATGGGAGGACTAAGTTGGATGCTTTGGTGCGTCGCAATCTTATACTTCTGTATGGTGTTAAAATATATTTTGTAAGATATGTTCTCCTCAAAGGGATGGAAATAAAACCATAGATGGAAATTTCATAAGTGAATTATCTCAACTTTCCCTAGCGTAAGACTCTATTGAATAACAACCTTTAACTTATCCATGGGGTATGGTTTAGTGTGGCTAACTTAGTCTCCAAAAGGTTATGGAATAATTTGACTTGACGGGTTTAATTAGAAAAATGAGTTGAATTATGATGGATGGCATACAATAAGAGGGGAAGATAACCCTTTGATCACATTTAATAGTTTTGTGGTTTACCGTCATGTCTATTATAGTCTCTATGAATTGAGACATAATAGTGAACATCAAAATTATTTTGTGAGATCATGAGTTAAAATAGTAGGTGTTAAAAGGCAATCCAGGGTTAACCATACATGAAAAAGGAAGATATTGCTTTCATTTTTCGAGATGCTACATATCCCTAACAAGTGTGTAGCATTAGTGCTCTCAATGTATGTTGGTCACAATATCTATTTGCCTATATGAATGGAGATATTGATTGGAAAATATTCTATCATTTGTAAGTGGGAGATGATAGAGTTTGGGTGCGCCCATGACTCAACAATAATGATCTTATTTAGTTTAGAATGATTGATTCCTAATTAAAATAGGAATAAAAGTTAAATTGTGGTTTTAACTTTACATGACCTCTATAAATAGGCTTTTAGTAAACCTAAATGAGTTTACACAATATACTCTACATACATAATCTCTACACAAAAATAATATCTCCCTAAGGGGCATTTAGATCGTGGATTAGTCGCTTTTCTCTCGGCGTGCGTGATTATAGTCGAAAGCCCATGCCAGTGACGTGAAAGTAAAGATTCTTCACTTTTGCTCGTGTCAAAAGGTTCTATGTTATAAGAGGTAAATACTTTTATCCATATTTTTGTCTTTGTGCTATATTTTGGGTGTATAAATGCTAACAATTTTAATTCTAAATGTTTAAATTTGTCAAACTTATGAGAAAAAGATAATAATTATCTTAAATGAGAGACACTCTGATGCCTCTCAAAAAATTTCAGCTTTACTATAAAGATAGATTTGATGCACAAATTTATTTTGTTTAATTATGTAATTCTTACTTATTTATATTATCTATATATAATTTTATATATTATTAAATTTTGTATTAAGAAGAATTATTTTTAAGCTCCATGTTTTAATTTGTCAAACATATGAAAAATTATCAATTAGAAAAACACTCTAAAGATAAGATAAATATAATATTGCTAATATTGTTCCAACATATAAATTTTTTTCTTTTCTGGCTTTTGACCCATTTTCTGTTAATATTTTTCCTTCAGAATATCCGACAGTTTAAATATGTATGTATTAAATTACTACTCAAAAATGAAAGTGAATTTGAAAAAAAAAATCCAGCAATTACAATCATCAAGCCACCGCAAATTAGTAATAATTTGTATTCGATAATAAAAAAAAGCCTATAAAGATTAAGCATAAATATCGTTTAGGAATGGAAAAAGAAAAATTCAATTTCTCTTTGAAGATGCATGCATATAAAATTACGAACTATGTATATATGAGTTTTAATAGGGAAAATTTTTTCATTATAACTATGCTTTTATTTATTTTTTGATTGATTATTTGAAGTGTTGCAACTCTAATAGAATTACCGTATAGTCAAAATTCTATTTACTTGAATCATACATTAGATATCAATTATTATTAGTCACTACTATATATATGTATGTATGTATGTATGTATGTATGTATATAAAAGATAATATTATATAATAGAGTAATATAAAAGATAATATTATCAAAACTATATAAGTTTGTAAATTAAATATTAAATTAATGAAAAAATAATTAACTGTCAAATTAATGAGGAAAAAATAATATTTTTTGATTTAATATCCAAATGGAACTTAAATATAATATATATAACAAATCGGTTAGCACATTAAGGTCGGATCAAACTTAAACACACATATTGTATTTGTACAAATTTGGAGTCCTCTTATCCTTCTACTCAAATTACCTTTATATGTCTATGAATTGTTGTACATGCAAACATATAAAACAAATTATTTCAAGTTATAATTTCATTATAAAAAAGACACCATAATCATGATAATAAACATAAAGTAGACATAGCAACTTAACATTTTATTAATAAATACAAAATATGAAAAATAATAAAATAAAAAAAATGAGTTAGTAAAAAAAACAAAGAAGAAGAAAAAAGAAAAAGAAAAAAATATAAAAATGAAAGAAGTATTTTGAAAAACACAAAAAATAAAAAAAATGAATGAAGTGAAGAAATATGAAATATACAATAGAGAACTGATATAACTAAAATGGATTAGATTATATAAAGAAAAAAGAGTTTTGTCTCGTCTCTCATGACGAGTAGTTTTAGTCTTGTTAATATAACAAGTTTTTGGTTTGTGTTTTTTCTTAGTGTTCTATGGCATCTTCGAGCAGAATCAATATCTCAGTCCTTGCTTCAAATCTTTCTTTGGAAGAGAAAGAGGATACAGGGTTGATCTTAGAAGGGGATTTTGAGAATGTCATTCCAATAGAGATAAAGTGGACCCTTGTGGGTCGATTTTTGTCTAATAGAGTTGTCAACTTCAATGCTATGAGGCATACTCTAGCCTTTTTATGGAGACCTGTGCATAGAGTCAACATTAATGAGAATGGCCCAGGCTTATTCTTATTCCAATTCTTTCACGAATTAGATATGCAAAGAGTCATTAATAGAAGCCCTTGGACTTTTGACAATCAACTTCTATTGTTTTATCAATTAAAGGACAATATGCAGGCTACTGCTATCCCTTTGTATGAGGTTGATATATGGGTGCACGTCTATAATATGCCCATCGAATTTATGTCCTCTTGTGTAGGAGAATCGGTGAGAAATTATATCGATAAATTTATTGAATCCGATCCCAACAATTTTAAGGGCTCTTGGAATTCTTATATGCAGATTAGAGTGGCGCTAGATGTTTGGAAGGCAATGAAGAGCTGTATGAAGACTAAGAAGGAATGAGGCTCATGGTTCCTAATTAATTTCAAGTATGAAAGATTACCGATGTTCAATTTTCTCTGTGGGAAACTTGGTCATTCGGATAGATTTTGTCGCTGAGGTATATAG
Source organism: Excoecaria agallocha (assembly GCA_037975025.1). Classification (NCBI taxonomy): domain Eukaryota; kingdom Viridiplantae; phylum Streptophyta; class Magnoliopsida; order Malpighiales; family Euphorbiaceae; genus Excoecaria; species Excoecaria agallocha. Next base: position 17,182,609 of record CM075813.1, on the reverse strand, counting down.
GGACACGGGAGATAGTTATCAAGAAATATGATAGTTCCTTAAGGGCAGTCTCAAGATGTAACAACATGCAAATCGGTAAACTATGGTTACATTCCTCGAATCAGATTTCCTATGAAAATTCAGGTGACGACATGGCAGTTGATCAGAAGGAGTGCAATGATTATGGAGACAAGATGATGAGAGAAGAAGTTGCCAAGATTGTTGGGATGCAACAATTTAAAAAAAATAACACAGATTTTTGGTAGCAAATTAAGAAACTGTACTATTTTTAAGGGATTTGAAGGAACAAAAATGAAGATAAGGAAGGTGGGGATTTGGTGATTCTAGATTCTAAGAGGAAACAGATTGAGAAGAATTGACACTCAGTTGGGCCACAACCAAACCCAGTCCAATGCAATGGCATTGAAACTCAAATTTGGAATTGGTGGGTCCTAAAATGTAGGCCCATCGAGAATCATGATGGAATATTACATGATATGTTCATGGTAATCGTGCAGCGAAAAAACGATAAAAACGATCATACATGCCATACAATTCCATGACAAGAATCGAAACATGCAATTTTAGGGTTTTTAAAACTTACAACTTTTGATGCCTTTTAAATCTTGAATTTGGTGATGACCAGCAACTAAGATAACTTTATCCGCCTTAGATCTTGATCACTAATGCCAAGGAACAGCCTTTTACGCCACTCCCTCTATTCTCACATACACAATTGCATCGATAGCTTAAAATCGAGATTGCTAGCTCTCTTTTAAGGTATTGTGTAATGGCTATGGTTTGAAGCTACAAAATTTGATTTTGTACTTCTCTTAGGTTGCTATTACTACCTAAGAACACGAGAATGAGGAACAATCCTTTCTCCTTGTGAAAATTGGCCAAAAGAATTTTGTGAGAGAGAGAGATAAGTTCATGCCAAACCTCGAGAAACTAGGGTTTTTTATGCCAAACTTAGTTATTCCTTAGGGTTTTATTTCTTTTCATATATATATCCTTATCTTTTGGAAAGTGTTTGATCTGAATTTTACCATCTCAAGATAATTAATTCAACTTTAATCACTTCCTAAAAATAAGTAATATATATTGATTTAAACTCCTTTGAATTTAAAATTCAAATTTGAAATAAAACACAAGACATTTAATTAAATAAAATTACTTAATATAAATAATGAACATGTGCCGAAATTCCTTGATTTTCATTTTGGAATTTCGGCCACTCCATATATTATTTAAATGATTTAATTTAATTTAAATTCTTTTAGGCTTTAATACTCAAATAACTTAATTAATACAAGATAATTAATTAATTGAAATTAAACCATGTGGGCTGAATTTCTCTCTCTCATGGGCCAAGGTCCAATAGCATTTAAAATGCCCATTACATACATTAATTTGACTTTAATTAAAAGCCCAAATTAATGCCTAATACTCTATTTAAATATTTTAAGCCCAATGCTTTGTGTGCGATCCTATAGGTCCATTTAATGTTGGCAATGAATTAATGAATTAATTCAAAGGCTATATATATTCTCTAGCAAGATATTATAACATTCCAAATTAAATGAAAATGCATATGGCATTTAGTGATCTAATGCAATTTTACATAGTCCCTTACCCATAAATATCATAATTAATATAAGGCATGAAACTAGTCATCCTTATATATATATTAATTCCTTTCTTGTTATTCCAGTGACACTGAACTCTCAGATAAATAATGATTACTCATTATTTCATCTCAGTATGGCCATACACTTTTCAGTTCACTGATCAAGTGGTCGATGATATTTTCTATCTTATAGAGAGGGGTAATCCCTTCACTTCTCTCATGCTCTCTAACATGAATCAATGCATACCCAATCATATCCGTACTTGTCACTTTGTTACGAGCATGTTAGGTGTATGTCAAAGTATAGAGTAATTCATAAAGAGTTTCATAGAGATTTTAGGTCTAAGAACTCCGATACAAAACTTGCATATGAGAAACACTTATGACTTGTGCCATGTAGTGTTCTCATGAACGGATCAAATCCAGATACCATGTTCTTTAACATGTATCTATGATCTCTGATTGACACTCTTGTCCTAATGATCCATAAGATAGAACTCATAATATCAGAGAGAGCATACTAGTCTTAATTCATTTGTTATTCCCATAACAATGACTGACTAGGGATATTTAGAATGATGTCTCATTTGTTTCAAGGTCTTACAACCATGTGCCTCACACATGATAACTTAAACTAAAACAACATTCTTGGATAGTTCTATCAATTGATATGCACAGGAATACAAAAGATAAAACAAATGCCTCACTTTATTAATTCAAAGTGTTTTATTACAATGCATTGGGGCTAGGGCTTACACTAACAAATCATAAATTGCATTACTTGGAATTGTCGTGGGCTAGGTAACCCATGTACAATTCATATTCTCAAGGATTTAGTTAGAATCCATAAGCCCATGTTTATTTTTTTAATTGAAACTTTTTGTTTTCAACATTTTATTAATAAATAATGATTATTTTAGGTTATGACCGGTGTTTTGTGGTTGACAACTTCGACCATAGTAGAGGATTAGCCTTCAAATGGAAATACAATAAATAAGTTAAGCTTCTGGGTTATTCTCAAAATTTTGTAGATATTAAGATTTAGCACTAGACATCACATAAGTGGAGATTAATTGGCTTTTATGGCCACTCAAATAGAAAAAATAGAGCTGATTCATGGGAGTTGCTTCGCACCTTAGCAACAGTGTCTGATTTACTGTTATGTTGCTTTGGGGATTTTAACAATTTACTTTGTAGCAAGGAAAAAAAGAAGGTCGAGAATACCCTAATTCATTGATTGATGGTTTTACTAGTGCAGTTTCAGATGCGGGTCTGATTAATTTAGGGATGGAAGGGTACTAGTTCACTTGGGAAAAGGGTAGGGGTACAAAGAGTTGGGTGGAAGAAAGACTAGATAGAGTTTTTACCTATTCAAGGTGGATCAAAATTTTCAAAGAGTTCAAAGTAAAAAATCTAGGCTTTTTTTCTTCTGATCATTGTCCACTCTTGCACTCCATCAATAGCAGCATAAATAGTTAATTTATTCCTAATTCTCCAATTTTTCATTTTGAGAATTCATGGCTTTTGGATAGAGATTTTTTTATACTGTTTGGTTAGCTTGGAGTACCCTGAATTTACTAACCTTTAATGCCAAAATTGAGCACTGTGCTAGTGTTCTTCAAAAGTAGGGAGGAGGGGTTATGAAGGACTTTCAAAAAAGGATTAAAGATAGCAATTTTAGAATGAATTTGTGTAAGGACCCAAAATAGGCCCTAGTAGAATTCAAGGGCAATTACATATTATTAAAGTCTAATTAAGCATTATTTGATGAATTATTAATAGTTAAGATATTAATTGAGGTAAAAATATTTTTAAGTTATCAATAATTATATGATAAATGTGTAAAATATATGGTATAAATTTTATAAAGTCATAATTAATTTATTATGTTGGTATAATAATAATTAAGGTTGTAATTGAAGTATCAAGTATTAGTTTAGGGGTCAATTTGTAAATTCGGCATCTTAAGGGCCTAATGTGAATGAAAGAGAGATTTGAGAGGTTGATTTAAGAGAAGGAATAAATGGAAAGATTGATTTAAGAAAAAGATTTAGTGGAGGGGTCACTTTATAACATGCAAAAGATAGGAAGAAGTTAGTGGAACATGCAAATTTTCAAGGGACCAAAAAGGGAATTTTCCTAACTATTATAAATAGTCTTTTTGCTAGTGGAATGAAAGGGAAACTTAATAAGAGATGGTGGTGGACAAAATTCTAGAGAGAGTTACAGAAATTTCCTTTCTCCTTCTCATTTCTTAAAGCCATAGATGATTTCTCAAGGTCTTCTTGAAGAGGAAATAATTGCATGTTGTTCAATCTAGATCATTAGTATAAAACTATAAGGTAAATATTTTAACTTGATAGTTTATCTCTTCATCTTCATCTCCTTCTTATTTTGATTGACCTCGTTTGGGTCCACCGATTTATCATACAGTTTTATCCCTACAAGGGATCATCGTTTAATACCTCCGGGTATCTCCTTGGTGTCTTCGGGTGACCTATTATCTCTTTGGTGCCTTCGGGTGACCTAGTACCTTCGGGTACCACCGTATAACCCGTTACCCACCTCTTTAGAATAGTGCAGCCTTTATTGTCAAAGGTTAAGAAAAGTTTAATAAGGCACGCAAATTCTTAATTGACTTTATACTATTCTACATATGAAATTCCTTTTATTGCACATAAAACTCACATCTAAAAGGATGTGCAATAGTATATGTATCTATACTGCTAGTATCCTAAATACATGCTAATCGTTAAATGATGAATTTGCATTATATTAATATTTTGATTAAATTGATTATATATATATATGCCTTTGTGATCATAAACCTTATTTCTATATGTATGCCAATACATGATTGATGAAGGAATTTTTATTAAGTCCAAGAGTATTATAAAAGTCTAATGTGCGCAACAATTTTATAAGTGCATATTCATAGTGTACATTAAAGATTATGAAGGTTAGATAGTAACAACCATTGTTTTGAAATATTTTTCTTATGATTATATATATGTGTTCACATTGTTGCATGTACACATTCTTGAACGTGTATTTGCTATTTATGATAATGATATATAAGTGTTATGTTTAGTTGAAAGGCTTATTTTTATGATACATCTAATATGTTATAACATGAATAACTTGTGGAATATAAAATAAGCCTATAGTAATATAATAATCTCATAGTAATTGGAAGTGTGGATTTGCTATTTAATTCTAATGTGTATATATCAAAGCCATGTTAAATAGATGAAAAGATAATAGATATTTATGCTTTTACGGTTTAGTATCAATTCAGAAACTAGACACATGATAATTAGTTGAATTTAAAGCTATAGAACATTAGAGCTTACATGGTTATATATGTTGATTAAAGCATCAATGCAAATTTTATTGCTGAACTTTATGATTTTCGTAATATTAATTAACTGCTGCATTTTGTTTATTTCTTGAAACAAAGCTTTGCTATATTTGAGGCATGTTGTGTGCTTGTTGACAATCACTGTGAGTGGTCGTTTATCATGATTTAGTTCCCCACTAAGCTTTATAGCTTAGCAAGGGTGTTTCATCCGTGTAGGTTGTTGGGGTGATATCTACAGTAGGCTGGCCAACTCAAGTCAACGAGAGAGACATTTATAGACTTTTATTTTGGCTCTTTGTATATAGTAAAGATTATAGGATAGTGGTATTGGTGATATTATATGTAAAAATGTTAAACAGTTGTTGTATTTTGTAAAGAGACTTTAACGTACACTGAAAAGTTTTTAAAAGTATAGCACTCTTATGTATTAAGTTTGATTATATGTTCTAGGTGTAGTTGGTATATATTTATGTTGCACAGTAATACATGTGTAATGAGATGGATAAAGTGATATGTATAGATTATAGGATAAGGGTGCTACAATTTGTATCATAATGGATGGGGTCAAACTTTTGTCTAGCGGTTTCAGCTTGCTAGACAAGATTTGTTTTGATGTTCTTAATCAAAAGGGATTTTTTTGGAAATAGAGAGCCAAACTATTTTGGCTAAAAGAAGGGGACGCTAATTCTAAGTATTTTTATGCTATGCTTCAAAGAGAAAGCGAAAGAACAAGATTGAATCATTAAAAGATGATGAAGGTTGCAGACTTGAGTGGGGCACGAGATTAGGACAACATGTTATAGAGTATTTTTAGAAGATTTTTATGTTGCAACATACTCAGGATGGTGAAATTCTCAATTGCATTAACCTAATGACTTCGAAAGAGAAAAACAATCTTCTCTTTGCTCCATTATCTATAGATGAGGTTAAACAAGCTATTTTTGCCATGCACCTAGACAAGTCTCCAAGCATTGATGGCTTTAACCCAACTTTCTATCAACATTTTTAGGCTATTGTTGGTTCTGATGTGTTGAATTTATGCATCCAGATTCTCCAGAATGAAACCATCTTTTAAGGATCGAATGATACTGCCATAGTACTTATCCCAAATAAGAGATGTCCCAAACAAATCATTGATCTCAGACCAATTTCTCTATGTAATGTTATTTACAAAATCATGGCAAAGATGCTTGCAAATAGACTTAAGAGTGTCTTACCCAAGGTGGTTGTTGAAAATTAGAGTGCCTTTATGGGTGGTAGGTTGACAACGGATAATGTTTTGGTTTCTTATGAGATCTTGCACACTTTGAGGAGGAAAACTTAAGGGAAGGTTGGAAATGTAGCCCTGAAGATTGACATGAGCAAGGCTTATGACCATGTGGAATGGGTCTACTTAGTGAATATCATAAGGAGATTCACAACAGATGGAATAAACTCATGATGATGTGTATTTCCACTATAAAGTTTTATGCCAAGTATGGCAATTTTATGTCTAATCCAATCATTCTAGGTAGAGACCTTTGACAAGGATGTCCATTATCACCATATTTATTTATCTTGTGTGCGTAGGGTTTAACATCTTTGATAAATAAAATGGAATGTCAAGGTCTCTTACTTGGAGTCTTAGTTGCAAGAAGAGCTCTATCGATTTCTCATATTTTTTTACGAATGATAGTTACTTCTTTTTAGAGCTAATCGGACTAAAGCTCCAAACCTTCAAAAAGCTTTCAGATTATATGAAAAGGCTTCTAGGCAATGCATTAACTTTAATAAGTCTTTTATTGTTTTTAGTAAGAATGTGGTGCAGGCAGTAAAGCAACAGGTATTAAACACTCTTAAGGTTTAAGAGGGATTAGATGGTGATGTTTATCTAGGGATGCCTCTCTATGTTGGTAAAAATAGAAATAGAGTGTTTAAGTTTATTAAAGAAAAGGTCACAAAGCATTTACAAGACTATAATAGAACTTTACTCTCTTAGGCTGAGAAGGAAGTTTTGATAAAAATAGTTGTACAATCTCTTCTCAATTACATTATAAGTACTTTTCTTCTACCTATTGGGTGGTGTAATGACTGGAGATGATGACTATTGCCTTTTGATGGGGAACTAAAAATGCCGAAAGCAAAAGCATCAATTGGAAAAGTTGGGAGCGGTTATGTGTAAGGAAATCTACAGGTGGCTTGGGATTCAGACGTTTTCATGATTTCAATCTAGCAATGCTAGGTAAACAAGGATGGAGGCTTCTCACCAATTTAAACTCACTGGTAACACGGATTTTTAAAGCAAGGTATTACACTTCTAGTTCTTTTTTGGAAGCACAGATTGGTACAAACCCAAGCTATGTCTGGCATAGTATTAAAGCTATTTAAGATTTCTTTAGAAAGGGAAACATGTGAAGTGTGGGTAATGGGCAAAATATTCTAGTTTAGGATTCTCCATGGGTGATGATCAAAATCCATATATAACTTCATCCTTGATATTTGCTGATGTGCAGGTTAATTTTTGAGTATCTACTTTCATCTTGCCAAATGGGTTTGCTTGGGATATTGATTTAGTTCTTTCTACTTTCAACAATAGAGATAGTAATATGATTTTGCAAATCCCTTTGAGCCTTCGATATCCTTAGGACTTTTTGTGGTGGACTACAGATAGCAAAGGTATTTTTACTGTAAGAGTGCCTATCTTATTTTGGATTATATTGCTTATTCTCTCTTAATGTCTGAACCTCTTTGGCATAAATTGTGGAAGTTAGCAGTACCACCTAAAGTTTTGAATATGATCTAGAGAGCTGGAAATTCTTATCTCCCTACAAATTCAGTTTTATGCACTAAACAAGTGGATGCTAAGGCAATGTGTAGTATTTGTGGGCTTGAAGTGGAAATAATAACTCATGTGCTGCTTGATTGTCCCTTGGATAAGGATTGCTAGTCGCATTCTCCTTTATACTATTTGTTGATTGGCTAGGATTCATTCTTGCTAATTTTCCAACTGATAAATGTTCGATGGTTGCCACTTTATGATGGTGTCTATGGAAGAACAGGAACAATTATGTTTGGAACGGTAAAAACAAGCAAGCTGGTGGTATAGTGTATGAGGCTATTAATACTCTCGATGATTTTACTCTAGTAAAGAAGCATTCTTTCGCTGTGATGGCCCAAAAGATGAACCAGGTTGAAGAGAATACTAGAGTTTGGCTTAATCCTCCGTTGAATTGGGTAAAAATCAATGTGGATGCTGCTTTATTTTTGCAAAAGAGTATGACAGGCTATGGTTTTATTGTTAGGAATGATTCAGGAACTTTTATGGCAGCAGGTCATGGCCCTCTACCCTTCACTTCATCACGTTTAAAGGCAGAGTGTATGGCAATTCGAGAAGTATTAAGTTGGATTAAATCCCAAGGTCTACAGCAAGTCATCATTGAATCCAATTCACAAACAATTATTCATTCTTTGATTTCAAAGTCTTGTTATGGCTCAAATTTGGGGTTAATTTTAGATTATTGTTTCAATCTTTGTTTTTGTATTTCAAACATTAAGTTTGCGTTTGTCAGGAGATCAATGAATTCAGTAACTTATAGTTTAGCTAGAGCTTCGTCAACTCTATCTGGTCTTTTTGTTTGGATGGAATTTCCTCCAAACTGGTTGTATTCAGTCTTAGAGGCTGATTTCAGTTAATGGAAGTATTATTTTCTAAAAAAAAAGGCTTACTAAAGTTCTTTTAGATACACTTAACACGTCATCTTGCTCATTTTATTTACTGGTCACTAAATCAATTCTTCTCAATATATCATTCGTGCTTACATGTTTCATTTGCTGGTCACTATTTTTTATATTATGCTTAATAAATCTTTTAGATCCTATATATATATATATATATATAAGATATTTTAGCATCTAGTACATAAAGCTCATAATATCTACGATTATTTAATATTTGATTATCTTCAAATTTGAAAAGAATAATGTAATAACTGTGTAATGCCAACGTGAATAATAATTCAGTACATGGTAATAAATGGCATAAACTTTTTAGCTTAATAATCATATCCCACTTTTTAGCTTAATAATCATTTTGGCATTGAACTTTTATATATAAAAATAAAAAGGAAAGAAAGTATTTTAAATATTTTAATTTTTTTGAAAGTCACTTTTAATATCTAAACTCATAATATTTTTAATTATTTAACACTTTGATTATCCTAAATTGTTGACTAATGTGGGAGTTTGTAATTTAAGCAAGAAGAGAGCATGAATACCTTAACTAATTAAACCAATTCCTTTAATAGTCATTAATTAATCAAATTTCTACAAATTTAAATTTTGAGAAAATTACTCAAAATGGCAGGTTTTTATCTTTTTTTTTTCAAAAATACAATTCTCTTTTATAATCTTTCATAAATCTTATTTTTTAAAATTTTTATTTTAAAAAATACAACTTTTTTACTTGGAACAAAAACTGCCATTTCTTTCTTATTCCACTGTCACTGGCATATTTCTCTTTCTCTGACGATCTCCTATTCTCTTTTTATCGTCGATGCTATCCGGTGCAGAGTAATGAGATCTTAATCGAGTTGCTATCCGATGCATGGATGGAGGAGATCTGAATATTCAATTTCAGTTCTAATTAACTTGGAGATTTGTTCTCTCGCTCGGTGATCCTTGAGTAGCGATCTGAAATCAGCCTTCAACTTCTGACTTGTCCTTTCCTTTCTCAAAATTGGCCTTTACTATCACATTACAGAAGGTCTATATAACATTTTGGTTTCTATTGTTGATTTTTTTTTTTAGTTTCCATGTGTCTTATGTTCTTACTTGTTGATTCTTTTATAATGATTTTTTCTTTTTTATTGAAAAGGGTAGAAGAGAGTTATGAGGGAAGATGAAGTTGGAAAATAAATTATGCATCCTTGTTTTGATTTGTATACGTAAGAATTATTTTATGTAAATGAAATTAGCTATTCTATTTTTAGGTCTTCTCATGTTGTAAATCAAATATGACTTATTTTTTTAGTGTGCAGAAAGGAATTAGGAAACCATGTCTAAAAATAAAGGAAAGGGAGGAAAAGTAGGAAGAGAGGAAAGAATGAAGCAGATGATGAAAAGCATGAGCTAATCTTTAAGGAAGATGGACATGAATATGCTCAAGTGCTTTGTATGCTTGGATTGCTACTAGCGATATTATAATAGTTAGGTTGCATGATTATCAAGATGAGATGGCTAATGTTATCTTGAAATATATGCTAAATGAAGCTAGGCTTTTAAAGGCATATGTTGAACTTCTTGAAAGCACACTTCTCAATAAGGGTATTGTTGTAGGTCTTAATGAGGAGGAAGATGGTGTTGGGGATTATTAGATTGAGTTATAAGGTGACAATATTGACAAGATCTTGAATGATTAGTTATGAGAAAGATCTTTCATGAGTTAATGATCATATTTAAAGCCTTTATCATGCTTGTGCTTTATAAATTGGAATTTAAGATGTGAAAGTGGTCACATTTATCACTTTAATCATTCTCATATATGCTTTGCCGTTATTTCTTTTTATTGGTTATGATGTTTACTTGAGGTTTCTTTATAGTATCATTCACTTAGATTTCCTTTAATATTCAGAGGGATAACTATTTGTATAATTATCATTTTCATACCATATGCTTTCTTCCCTTGTTCCTTTATTTATTAGCATCTTTTGCTGTCAAAAATAGCAATGGTGATTGGTGGATGTAAATTGAAAAAACTTCATTATGTCATTGGTCATGTTAATTGCATTTATGTTCACCTCATGATTATGCAACTTTATCAATTTAATATAAAAATATTAGTAAGTTACATTTACAAGAAAACTCATGATATGGTTCAAACATCAATACATTATTCACGAAATAGACAAGTTGTAATAAGAGATAATGCGACCGTAAACTCATTAAAGTATCACGCAAGTTATTACACAAGGAACTAAAGCATTTACTGAGAGATATTCTGCAAAAAATTTATTTTTTTGATGCTTGTTTGTTTTAGCCTGTGCTCTTTATCTTGTTCGTTCACCTTTAGGCACCATTTTCTTGATTAGCTTTATAATAGAGTGAATAAAAAAATTAGCAGATTGTGAATTTATCATGTTCATAGAAGTTATGCAGCTAATCACAAGTGAAACATTTTCCATGAAAATATCCTTGGGGTCATACATACATAAGTCACAATCATAAGAAACGTTAACTTACTGATAGTTTTGTTAGAGAACAAGTATCAAGAAAACATATCAGCTAGCCTGTACAATGGTATACTTGCAGAGACATTTCAGATCTTCCAAAAGATATTGGTCAGCAGCTTTAAGGAGGTATTGTTTGCAATCTCAAAATCCATTGATCTTGTATATATAAACCTAAGAGAGAAACAAAAACCAATTAAACTCTCAAAAAGAAAAATTTTAACTTTTCATCAAAGTCAGCCATACACACTGTAGACACCGTGACCTGAGATAACCTAGATCAAGGTTACTCGTTAATGAGAAAATAGTATATTGCTAATAATAGATTCAGATCTCGAAGCTCTAATCTTGAATGTCAAATTTTCTCAAAGATTTTCATGATTTTGTAAAAGTTTTCAAAAATTTCCAAGTGTTTTAATAAAATGTACATAAAAAAAAATCATTTTAGGCCTCTAATAGTGGTAGACAGCCGTCTGTCACATAAGGGGTGCCCGTTTATGGGCCCCTTTTTCTCTTGCACAAGCCAAATAGGAAGATTTTAGGGAAATTCCTAGATTAGTGTTGAGGGATAGCTGCCCCTCATTAAAGGACACCCATCCCTAGCTTGTGATCCAGAATTCCCACCTTGTTAGGATTCAAAAAAGGCAGTTTTGATCCCAAAGGATCTTTTTCTAGATTTATTGGTATTTTCTCCAAATTTTGGGGTTTTTGGATGGAAATCCAACCAAAAACTTGGGCCTAGATATAAAATAAAAAATCTAGGGTTTCAACAAAAAAAGGGAGGAATCACTTTTCTTGAAGGAGCCACTTTAGGGGAGAAGAAAAAATCAATTTCTTTCTCTCTTTAAAAACCTTTGCTATACCAATCTTTGTTGAACACACATACCTGTAAATGAATTTCATACTTTCTTTTGAAAATTAAGGAGCACAATTCAAAGCAAAGATCTGGACTACATGATTCATAAAGTTAAAATATCTCATGAGGGTAATATTCGAAGCTCACTTCCATTTTCTCTCTCTATAATTTATTTTGTGTAATTTTATGATTCTTTGATTTGTATTATCATGTTTTAATTACAGTAATTTGAATTATATGCATGCTTATTGAGATGTGATGTGTTTTTGAACCATTAAATGTGTTAGAGGCATGATAGGTTATTGGATTTCTCTATTGTTGTAGATGTAAAGCTTTTCTTTAATTCTCTTAATTCTGTAATTTCATGATTTTTGGTATATTTGATGTATGATTAGGCATTTTAACATGTTTTTGGCATGGTTTGCTATTTAATATTGCATATCTAGGGTTAAAAATTCATCTTTCATGATTTTTGGCCACTTTCCATGGTTTTCTGCATTTTGGTTCTGTCCAAAGGTGATGGATGGAAAGATAACTTGATGGATAACCATCTATCACCCGACAGATGGGATATCCTAAGCTTGTCTCCTTGTACCATCTTTTGCTTACTTATGGCCGTCCCTTACATGCTTTTGGGTATTCATGGGTCTAATTCGGGGGTTTTTTTAGATATGTTTCATGCATTTATGAAATTTTTATGCTATGTATTTATTTTTTTATGATATTTATGCATTATTCGTTGTAATTTTGATTATGTATGAGTTGTTTCTATACCTAAATCCCTTTTGTTTGTACAAATAAATCTGTCATTATCCTTATTGTGTTATTTGAGGATTCTAGCTAATTTATCATTTTGGTGTGGTTTTTCGAGTATTTGATACTTTTGCTATATAGGGTTTTTATGTGGTTTTTACATGGATATCTCGGTTAACTATCATCTCCACTTCCTAGATATCTCGATTAACTATCATCTTATTTTATTTTATTATTTATTACGGATTTGTTTATTTATTATTTGGTTTTATTTTTTTGGTATTTCATTTTGAATGTATTATTTTTTGGGATGTAATAGTTAGTAAAAAAGGACTTTTTGAGCACTGTAAGAGGAAAATGAATTTAAAATGTTTTCTATTAAATAAATATGTTTTTTTAAAATATGAATCAATGTCCAATTTTTTAGCCCAAATTTACAAAATGTAATAAATGACTTTTTTTTTGTAAATATGCATGAGGGAACCAATGTTCCCAATCTAATCAATAGCTCATTTTATGTATGACATTGATTTTTCTAGTGCATATTATTTTTCTTTGGGATAATTTGCTTATGTAATAATTATGTAGGTTTATTTTAATGCTTTATCTATTCGAATGGGATGTTTACTTAATTTTATCACAAATGCATTATGTGAGAGAGAAGAGGGGATTAAAATCTAAAACTCAAGTATAAAACAATACCTAACCAAGTTGCCTAATAAGAGTGATGTTCAGAATACCAATCTTTGTTTTGGCTTCAAAAAAGTCGAGATTCATTTCCTAATGTTATGTTGGGTGGTGACTTTATGACACCTACCTCTTTGAGACAATTAGTAGATGCCTTCATGGGTTGACTACCAAAAATAATTTGGTCTTAACCCTTTTTTATTGCAAAGTAGCTAATTTATGAGTTAAGTGAGCCTCATTTAGTCTTGGACCCTAAAAGTGAGCCTTTGAGAGAAAATTCAAAAAGCTAACATGGTTTTCGCGTGCATTATAGTGGTGAATCCATTGAGGACTAAAGAGACCTTATTTTGAAAAGCATCTTGGTTAAGTTCTTTATAATTGGATTTTGTTTTTAATCCTATCTCTTTTCTAAATTACATACCTTGCATTCATTTTATAGCCTTAAAATTAAGTTAAGCATCCCTCTTTAGCCCTAGTGTTTTCCTGAAGCATGCCCTACGTTCATTTGATGTAAGGAGGTGTCAAAGAGACCCACTAGCCTAAGTCTAGTACCAAATGATATATAAAATGGTAACCCATCGGTCATTATGCTCATGATGAGCTAAACCTATTAGCAGGGACCATACTTAGGTAGCCCTAAAGTTTCATCACCTTTGACTCTAGCCCATGTAATGACAATAGCAACTTCCCCTAGGTTATATAACCATAATAATCTTTTGCATGATATGTGGACCTTTATGTATTGATCAAACTTAAATAAATTAGGAGGGTACTAGTCAAAGGCTGCCATACCCCAAAAGGCCCAACTCAATCTATGTAAGTTTATCAAAATCCATTATGGTTAAAATCCATATGCCTACACTTTCAATTAGAGAGGTTATGCTACCAAATTTCTGTTGTGCACCAAACGTATCCATTAGGTATTCTGTTGACCCGTGGGCTAAGCCCACCTAGGAAAGAGATCGCACGACCTCCTGTATAGGAGTAATAAGGTTAGAAGGCTATTGTTATGCTTATGTGTATTTGTGATTGATTCTTAACCAAATAATGTATTGCATTCATGCATCATGTATATACTAAGTTCATGCATTACTCCTAACATTTGACTTTTCTAGCTATCATAGACTTTTCTAGGTGGTCCATAGGGTCAGATAGGCATTTGGTTCAAAGATCTATATCTAGATTGCTGAGACCAGAATTAGGTTCAGAAGTCAGTTCTGAATTAAATTCAAACCAGTTATTAGAGAGTAGTCAGGAAATAAGTCTAAACATAGAGAACGAGGGATTAAATGAGATTGAAAGAGGAAATGAGACTAAGAGAGTGGCTGATGACACCACCGTAAGGTTTCTATTCCTGAGGGAAAGAATGAATGTTACTCCTATTGGGCCTTCGACATCAAGGGATGATTTAGATCGAAGACTAGATAGACATCTACAGGAGTTTGAGGAAAGGATGTTGGCTATGATCATGGGATGGTGGATTCTGTAGCACCTAATGTTAGAACTCAACTTGTAGCATCCCCTTGCGAGATAGTGAATCCAATGCGTGTTATGAATGCTACCACAACTGATGCTAATGTGCTTTGAAACCTACCTAGGAGGGAGAAAAGATATGACCCTGAGGATGATTTCATAGAAGAAGAGGATGATGAATATATCCATCAAGTGATGGTATTGTTTGGCCTTTGGTTTGAATGAAAGCATGCTAAGTAAGTTTGATCTGACTATCTCTGCCTATGACAATTCTAAAAGATAAGCTGATAGATCCTCTAAAGCTGTAGTAAAGACAGGCCCTATTAAGACTGAAGCTAAATTTATGGTTTTACCTATTCCAATGAATTTCTTTATGCTTCTTGAAAGGCCATGGTTTTATAAGTTAGGAGGAGTGTCATCCATATTACATCAGATGATTAAGATCTCTTATAAATGTCAGGTTGTCACTATCAAGTGTTCAATAGGGGTAAAAATATAATTACATAATAAATCAGGGGTAAAATGATAATTTGATATCAAAAAGATGATTAGAGAGATTAAAACAGTCAAATAAGGTCAAATGGGAAAAATCATAAATAATAAAAAGTTTAGGGACTAAAATGTAGTTTTCTACTTTATACTTAAACACAAGAACCAAAATGGAAAATTTTCAACTAAGTTAATTTAAAGGCCTAAGGTAACAATAAAAGTCAAAATCAAAGTCAAACGAGGTTAACTATAACAAATAAAGAGTTTAGGGACTTAACTATAATTTTTCATTCAAGTGCGAAAGTTATAGTAATTAATGAGAAAAATAAGTTTAATAAAGTTTAATTACTAAATTAGATATTAAAATGAATTAATTAATTAAGTTAAATTAAATAAAAAAAACCATTAAGGGCGAAAAGGTAAATTAATAAAAAAATTTGTATTAAATGAAATTTTGTGTAGTTGTATCCATAACTAGGCATCAATAGTTGCTTAACATGTGATATGTAAATGACTATGCCCAGGGATAGGTAAATAGAAGGCTTGAAGGATGCAAGGAATTTGGCATGTACATGTGACATATAAATGCAATACTTTTGTACTAGAACTATTTTGATTAAAGGCATGTAATGTAATGAATGAACCATGTTGTATTAAGAACTTTTAGTTATTAAGTATATGTATATTAATGGATGCTTGAAAGATGAATGATGAATGTTGCGATTGTGTTGTGAATGTTGGTAGATGGATGTTTATAGAAGTGCAATGTATGCAAATGGAGTATTGGAGGTGGAGGTTGATTATTAGGAGTGTTAAATTTCAATTTTGCAGGTTTAGATAGCACGATTTTTAAGCCATTATGCTGCCAAAATTTTAACCAATTGAATAGAAACCTAACGACACTAGACATAAGTTGAAATCTATGGACCAAATTTAAGATGTTAATAACCAATATAAATGGTCTATCACAACGATAGCACACCATGTCTCTATAATATAAATGTATCATGTATGGCAACTGCAAATGTTAATAGGGTGTTTCAATTTTATGGTATCAGAGCGTGGTTTAAGGGATCCTAAGATCGGAGTAGATGCTTAAGTATGAATGAGTGTTGGAAATGTTAAATGTACATTCCATAAAAGAATAAGTGATTTTGTTATTGAATATTCCCTACCCCTTTTTTATATCTCTGTGATAGTTATGACATCAAGATCTCACCGAGTGCGTGAGTTGGTGAGTGATGAGGAGAGTGGGGCCTCAGCTATACCCGCAATAGTTAGTGAGACTACCCCCACTACTCAGTCTCGAATGCCTAGTCAGCACACATCACCACCAGCTGCACATGCTCCACCAAACTTCGCACAGATGGTGGTAGATCTCTTATACCAATGAATATAGGCCCCAACTCCTTCACAGCCTCAGCTGCCACCTCAACCATCTAGGAAACCCATATTAGAGCAAATGAAAATGTTAGGAGCTAAAATTTTTATAGGAAAGAACAAGTAATAGCAACTGAGACTAAAGAATGGTCTAACAAAATTAAAAGACTTTTCGAGTTCACACATAGTCCGTCTGAGGAGATACTGGAAGGCGTAATTGCATTGTTCCAGTGTTAGAGAGTATGCCCTAGAGCCCATGTAATAGGGATGTTTTCATATGTATGAAATTTATATTCTTAATAAAAGGCATCATGCATTTATTAATGCTATGTTTAAATACATGAGTTTGTAAATCTTAAATTAATAAATGAAGTCCTAGATATTATAAACACAGTGCAAAGGCAATCATGAAGGTGTTCATGATGTGAGATGTCTATTGCATGCAAATGTCTTAATATCTAAATATCCCTAGTCATAGAATTAATAAGATAGGACATTGTTAATTCGGATAGACTAGCACATGTTATGCTTCTTAAATGGTTCAAGTAGTGGTTCTCATAACTGTGATTATGAAAGATAATCAAAGCTAACATGTGGATGCTTGTTAGAAGAACAAGTTCATTAGAGACCTGCATAGAGAATCCTTACATGGATATTAAATCTATGTCAGTGAGGAATCTCTTCATAGCGGTTGTGCAAGTATCCTTAGACTTGAGATCACCAAAGTTATCTTAAGTAGCAAGTGGTATACTTTGACTCCATAACTGATTACATCCAACTGGGAATGAACATAGTTAGGAGATTGGGTATATCATGACCTACTTGAAGATAGTTGAGTGATTGACAAAGGATTCACCATCCCAGATTTAACAAGGGAAGTTATCTCGCATGATTCTATAATTGCCTTGTTCAGAGAATCTCTGGCTAGAGTAATATGCCGAGATGGATGGAGATCCATGAAGGGAATTTTAGGAATAATGGTTAAATTAATAGAACATATATAATTAGATTTATATGAGTTGATAGAAATCCATACTCATAATCTAATTGAGATAAGAGTGGTGAAAGGAGTAATTGCACGGTAACTGTTTCTATGGAAGGGTATAGTCAAACCACATGACTTTCCTGACATTTGGGTAGTCATGATGCCTAGCTAGAGGCCAATCATGACTTGTATAATGATGTATCAAAAGTATCAATAGGGATTGATAAGATGATTTAAAGGAGTTTAAATCATGTGAGTTTTGAATAGAACTCACAATTACATATTATACTGCCAACATGGACAGGAACCCAATAGGTCACACACATATAGAGAAAAGGGTAAAATGGTAAAATAACAAGGATAATAATATTTGATATTATTATGAAGGTATAGAATTGAATAAGATAATAATTAATTAAAGAGTTTAATTAATTATGATCAAATAAAATTGTCCGCGAAACTTTTGAGAAATGTTTTGCAAAATAGGACCTAATTGAAATAATGTATTTTATGATTAATTATTATTGTCTTATAAGTGTTATAAGACTACTATAAGTGTTATAGGACTGATATAATAATTAATAGGTCCATTGGAGAAATTATAAAGGGCCAAAGGAATGAAGAAGTTGGAGGAAGCCCTCCAGAAGAGGGCCACACGCCAACTCCATACAGAAGGGCTTAGAGGGCTTTTTCTTGGACCAAATTAATTTATATATGTTACATAAGTGTTATGGAACTTACATATTTAATTTGGTTGGATTTGGAATCCATTTGGGTATTTAAATTCAATTAGATGCACAAAGGGCCTAGTTTGTGGATTTTGTGCATAGACTTTTGTGAAAAGGATTAAATTTGATTTAATTAAGCCCAAATGATTATAATTAATTCCAGAGGCCCAATTAATAATTCTCCAGCAATTTTAAAGAGCCCAATCTCATTAAGGAGTTGGAATTTTAACATAACTATAAAAGGCCAACTAATGAGAATTAGGGTTAAGTGATTAAAACAAAAGGAAAGTCTTTTTCTTTATTCTCTCTCTCCTTTTTGCGCCAACTCCAAGCTAGCTTCTTGGAATTTTGGCCAGCCCTAGTTGAACACCAATTTGTTGGTTTAATTTACCCCTCTCTAGTGTGGATTACACATTGGAGGTGTTCGATTTTGGACACTGTGGTTTGCGACAACCCGGTGCGAAGTAAAATCAATTGTTCAACAAAAATCAAAGGTGATTTTTCTTATTCTCATATAGTTATATTGTGTATTCATGGCAAGATCAGATCTAATGGTTAAAAAATTTTAAAATTTCGCTCATGTATGTGATGCATGTAACCGTCAAATTCCAACATCCAGGGCCCTATATATACCATGTGGAACACAGTCAGAAGGTATACTCTCATAAAGCAATTAACCTGGGATTTCTTTCTCCAACAATTCAAGGAAAATCATGTTGGCAAAGAATATCAATAGGCTATAGAGGAAGCATTCTAGAGACTACGTTAAGGGACCTGCATAATGCAAGAATATAATAGAGAATTTGAAAAGTTGAGTGCTTACATGGAAGATTATCAAATATCAACTACCAAGATATGCCACCTTCCATAAGCACTCATTATGGGAGAAGACACCTGGGAGAATGTTTGGCACATATAGGAGCTTATGTCATATGCAGGTCAAAAGAACATTTGAAGAAAGATTGTCCTCAAGTTCAGATAGCTACTCCACCCATTCCAATAGATAAACCCAGCACTGTACCACCTAGAGGACGTGGTCTGGCTACATTAGCTAGGGGTAGCACACAGGCATCAGTTGTAATAGGCAGGCGCCCATCTGGTTAGACATATGCAATCAGAGCCAAAGAAGAGTAGGATGTCTTGGATATCATATTAGGTAAATTTTATTTATTTGATGCTCTAATGTATGCATTAATTGATCTCGGGTCCACACACTCCTATCTTAGCACTAAAGTTGCACATAAGAAGGGTTTAAATAGAACATAACTAGATCAGGACATCTTAGTCAATAATCCTATAGGGCACAGTGTGGTGGTTAACAAAGTATTTAGAGATTGCCCCATTCAGATACAATAATTCACTTTTCTTGAAAACTTGATCAAGCTTTCTTTCCATGAATTTGATGTTATTTTGGGGATGGATTGGCTTCATAATCATTAAGTAGTGGTGGATTTTCAATAAAAAAGAATTACATTGAAGACCCCTGAAGGACAGGAGATTACCATTGTAGGGGAAAGATCTAATCCCTTGTTAAATATCATCTCAGCTATTGCAGCACACAGGTGTGTTTGCAAGGGTTGTTCGGCTTATTTAGCTTTTATGATAGAAGCTAAAGAAGAAAAGCCTAAAGTCATTGATATGCCTATAGTCCATGACTTCCCTGATGTGTTCCCTAATGACTTACCAACGTTGCCACTAGAAAGGGAGGTTCAATTCACAATTGATGTGATACCTGGTACCGCTCCTATTTCCATTGCACCTTATCCCATGGCACCTATAGAGTTAAAAGAATTGAATATTCATCTGCAAGAACTTTTGGATAAGGGATTCATCCATCCTAGTGTATCACTATAGGGAGCATCAATTTTATTAGTGAAAAAGAAGGATGGATTATTACAACTACATTAATTACATATAGCTAAATAAAGTGATGGTAAAGAATAAATATCCATTACCAAAGATTGATGATCTATTTGACCATTTGAAAATTGCAATTGTATTTTTTAAAATTGACTTGAGATTAGGATATCACCAGCTTTGAGTTAGAGAAGTAGATGTGCCAAAGATAGCTTTTCGCACCTGATATGGCACTATGAATTCCTGGTCATGCCATTTGGCCTCACCAATACACCGTCAGCATTCATTGATTTGATGAAGTGCATCTTTCATCCATATCTAGATCAGTTCATGTGTGTTTTAATTGATAACATTTTGGTGTACTCAAAGACTCCAAAAGAACATGACAAGCACTTGCAGATTATACTGCAAACACTGAGAGAAAAGTAACTGTATGCTAAATTCAGCAAGTGTGAGTTTTGGCTCAATGAGGTTACCTTCCTTGGCCACGTGGTGTCAGTAGAAGGGATTAAAGTCGACCCAAAAAAGATTGAAGCCATCTTGAAGTGGAAACCACCTAAAAATGTTGTTGTAGTAAGAAATTTCCTTGGATTAACTGGCTATTATAGGCAGTTTGTCAAAGGATTTTCCATGATTGCTTCACCACTCACTAAGTTATTATAGAAGAATGCTAAGTTTGAATGGATCAACAAATGTTAGGAGAGCTTTGTAAAGTTAAAAAGCATGTTGATCGAAGCTTCTATCCTCGCACAACCTACTTCAAGTAAGCCTTATGTTATCTATAGTGATGCTTCCAAGAATGGGCTGGGATGTGTGCTCATACAGAAGGCAAGGTAGTAGCCTTCGCTTTCAGGTAGCTTAAGCCACATGAAAGGAATTATCCTACCTATGACCTAGAGTTAGTAGCCATTGTATTTGCATTAAAGATATAGAGGCATTACCTGTATGGTGAGAAATGCTATATTTACACAGATCATAAAAGTTTGAAGTACCTACCCATATAGAAGGAGCTCAATTTAAGGCAAAGGCGATGGTTGGAACTTATTAAAGATTATGATTGTCTAATTAATTATCATCCTGGCAAATCAAATGTTGTAGTAGATGCGCTTAGCAGGAAACACTTGATGGCTTTAAAATCTATGAATGTCAAATTATCCACAACATAGGATAGAGCACTAGTAGTTGAGATGCAGCTCAAGCCTAATTGGTTGCAATAGGTGAAGGACACACAAAGGCAAGATGAGCCCTTAGCATCTATCATCTCCCAAATACAGTCAAGAAGGACAACGAGGTCTCCTTTGGCAACGATGATTGCCTATACTTTAAAGGGAGAATTTGTATATTTGATAATAAAGAGCTAAAGAAGAACATCTTGATAGAAGCTCATAACAGCAGTTATGCCATGCATCCAAGTAGTCATAAAATGTATCAAGATTTAATAATAGCATATTGGTGGCTTGGAATAAAGAGAGAGATAGTAGAATTTGTGGCAAAAAGTTTGATACGTCAATATGTAAAAGCAAAACATCAGGTTCCTTTTTGTTTGCTATACTAAATTATCATAGCTGAATGGAAGTGGGACAATATTACTATAGACTTTATGTCAGGATTACCGCTTACCAGGAGATGACATGATTCCATTTAGGTAATAGTAGATAGATTGACTAAATCTACACATTTTATACTAGTGAGATTAGATTTTTCGCTAACCAAACTAGTGAAAATCTACATCAATGAGATTGTAAGACTATATGGTATCCCTTCCTCCATCATTTTAGACAAAGATCCTCGATTCATAGCTAGATTTTAGAAGAAACTCCAGGAAGTACTAGGAACTCACTTAGACTACAGTACTATTTTCCATCCATAAATTGATGGGCAGTCTAAGCAAGCGATACAAATATTAGAAGACATGTTGACATGTTGCATTCTAGAGTTTGGTAGTAATTAGGAGAAATACCTTCCATTAACAAAATTCGAGTATAACAATAGTTATTAGTCTAGTATCAAAATGGCACCATTTTAGGCATTATATGGAAGGAAATGTAAAAATCCCTTATGTTGGATAAAGCAAGTTGGTGGGACCAGACTTGATCAAAGAAATGAAGCAAAAAGTAAAACTAATCAAGGATAATTTAAAAGCTACATCAAATTGGCAAAAATCTTATGCAAGGTAAAAATATTATACAAACTTAAAGAGAAAGGACATAGAGTTCAATATGGGCAATAAGGTATTTCTAAAATTCTTACCATTGAATAAAAATCTGAGGTTTGGCAAATATGGCAAACTAGGTTTGAGATTCATCGATCCATAGAAGTACTGCAGTGGGTCAAACCGATTGCTTATAAGTTAAAGTTGCCACCAAAACTAGAGAGAATATATGATGTCTTCAATGTATCCATGCTGAGGATATATTGATCAGATCCTTCACATATTATCACACCGAAGGACGTTCAGCTTTAGTTAGATTTGTCGTATGATGAAGAACCAAAGAGATTCCTAGCCAGAGAAGTCAGGCAGTTGAGTAACAAATTGATTCCATTGGTTAAATTACTTTGGACCCACCACAATGTAGAAGAAGCCATATGAGAACCAGAGGAAACTATGAGGTAATAATATCCACAGCTCTTCCCTTCAGTTAAATTTCAAGGATGAAATTTTTATTAGTGGAGGAGAATTGTAACACCCTAGAATTTGCATCTAACATGCATGGTAGATTTTAGAGCTTGAAAAATAACCCTAGGATAGTTTTTGAGGTCATTATAGTAGAATAACATAGAAAAATTTGAAAGTGTATAAATGTAAAACATGCTCGGACCAGGGAAATCCAAGGATTGATGACCTGATGGACAGTTTGAGTTAATTCTAGAATATAAAAATATGTGTTAAATGGAATCTAATGATATAATTTGGGAAAAAATTGAGTTCAAATAGTCCTTTAAAATAGACAGAGAAGATTTTCCTCAATATTGGGAACTCAATTGACCATAAGTTTGATCGAGACTTAAATTAGTCTAAAGATCTTTAAAAAATATTCCAATCATATAAACTTATTAGAAATAGCATAAAAAAGCTTTTAGAAATGAAAAATAATTTTTTCGGCAGTTTTAAAATTTTGGCTTTTAAACCAGCTAACTTTACCTTTGGAGTTGGAAGTATACCAAGATGATGTTACAAAAACTTAAAATTTTAACCACATGTTACTACATATGTTAGTGCATGCAAGAAAAAATTTTAGATCATTCTGATATCCAAAACATTATTTTCAAAAAAAATGGTGAAAAATCAAAATCAAATTAAATTGAGGGCTTAATTACCATATTTAATTCATAAAAAGGCATAATTATCATTTTAAAATGAGAAATAATCACCTACATGTACCAGCATACCCTAAATAAGTGTAGAAATGCATGATAGCTTGACAAGTGGCTTAAAATTAAACCATTGGATGAAATAATAAATAGAGGAATTTAGGCCTTGGATTTGGTGGAATTTTGGGCAGCATGGAGAGATTTATAATCCTCTACATTTCTACCTAAAAATTTGTAATCTTTCCTCCTTTCTCTATAAAAATCTAACTAGCACTCCTAAACTAGGTTTCCACCATTTTTCTTCCAATTCTCCCATCTCTCTCTATATCTTAAGCCCTAAATTTACCCAATTGCACTCCAAGACATTCTATTCACTCTAGAAATTAAATTAGAGCAAGAAAAAGCTTGGAAATTGAGTAATTTTAGTGAGAAAGAATTGTATAAATTAGGTTAAGTATGTGATTTTTGTTAGTTTTAATTGGAAATTTAGTATAAGCTTGTAGAACATTTCAATTATGATTATTAGGTAGTATTTAGATGCTAAAAATTAGAACAAAAACTCATGATTTCTCCTTTCTAAAATTCGGCCTAAAGGTGGTGATAAAGAAAGAGAGAACAAGAAGAAGGAAATTAGTTTATTTCAAGCTCAAATAAGGTTAGTGGATACATTCCCTACACCTAATTTCATTTAATCTTTGAATTTTCTTAAGAAACTACATTATGTAACTAATTAAATGTAAAAGATAATTAGAAATAAATTAAGATTACTTAGTAAAAGGATGAATTTATATGAAATAAGCATAAAATTAGAAAGAAATTAATTATTTGGTGAGGGAACTTATGAAGGCAAATGGTACTCTAGTTGTTGTAACATGATATTTTCATGGTAAATGATGTATTAAGCTTAAATTAAACAATATAATGATAAATAAGTATCTTGAGGTTGAGTTGAGTCACAAATAATGTAATGACAATATAGTTAGTAAGTGGACATAATAATGGTGTTTACATAAGTGACAAAGGGATACTAAATTAAAATTGATACGAGTTAGCATATATGTATATAATTTGATATTAGGAATGTAAATGGCATGAAATAGAATAAAATAACATACGAAAAGTTGAATATTACATGGTGGCCAAATGGTGTACTTATGGAAAATACTATGTTTACCTTAAGTTCATGTGATATTTATTATGTACATTATAGATTTAGTTGTAATATGAAAGAATACATGAAAAATAAGTAAGTATATTAAGATACATAATGAAAGTAACATAATGTTTGGAATAAAAATGTCATAATATGTAAGTTAATTAGTTGCCCTTAGTATATAGTGGGTGATCTAGGACCTTAAGATATAATGGTTAGCCATAAGGACCTATATACCGCAGTATAATCATACAAACATATAGAATAAACATACGGTAAATTATTATAGAGGCCTCACTCATATAGTCATATAGTACTCTCATATAGACATACAGAATAATCATACAGTCATACGATCCTCATCTTACATATCTGATTCGAGGATTTCCATTTATTACTATTATAGCTAATATGGTAATTTTATAAGAAAATAGGGACTATATAGTAAAATTTGCATAAAAGATACCATATATGTAAATAAATATGAGATAATGTGGAAAATGAGATTACTGTGTTCAATAGGTGTAAAAATGTAATTATGTTATAAACTAAAGGTATAACTAGGGGTGAGCATGGTTAACTGAAATTTTGGTTAACTAAAAAACCAATCCAAAATCGAATGGACTTTTAGGTTAACAGAACAAAAATTTTAGGTTTATGGTTTTTACTTTAAAAATCGGTGGTTAACCGTTCCAAAACCGAAACCGAATATATATATTCTATGAATTATATTTTAAATTTTGCACTTATATTTTTTAATTTTTGTGTAATTTATAAATATTATGATATATAATTTTTTAAAATATATACTTTTAGTAAATAAACATTAAAATTATGTGCATAATTAGCATTTTGTTGTTAGTTTTATATTGAATATTTTTAATTTTTATAATTAATTATGGAAATTTTATTTTTATTTTGATTATTTTAATGGATATTGTATTTAATTAGTATTTTTTTTTCATTTTTAAGCATTTTTAACTATTAAAAATAATATTATAAATTGTATAATTTATTAAATTTATATATTAAAATTTTTTAATGGGTAACCAATAAATCGATCTGAAAAATCGAGTTAAAAATCAAAATCGATATAGAGGTTAATCGATAGTAATGGACTGATTTAAGAAAATTGTTAATGGACTAGTTAATCGGCCACGCTCATCCCTAGGTAAAATGGTAATTTGGTATCAAAAAGATGATTAGAGAGATTAAAATAGTCAAATAAGATTAAAGCGGTAAAACCGTAAATAATGAAAAGTTTAGGAACTAAAACGTAGTTTTCCAATTTATAGGTAAACAAAAAGACCAAAATGAAAATTTTTCATCTAAGTTAATTTAAAGGCCTAAGGTAACAATGAAAGTCAAAATTAAAGTTAAACAATGTCAAATATAACAAATAAAAAGTTTAGAAACTTAACTGTAATTTTTATTCAAGTGAGAAAGTTATAGTAATTAATGAGAAAAATAAGTATAATAAAGTATAATTACTAAATTAGATATTAAAATGAATTAATCAAGTTAAATTAAATAAAAGAACCATTAAGGGCGAAAAAGTAAAATAATAAAAAAATATTTGTATTAAATGAAATCTTGTGTAGTTGTATACATCACTAGACAACAATAATTGCTTAGCGTGTGGTTTGCTTGTTTGTATAGAGGGACATGTAAATAGAAGGCTTAAAGGATGCAAGGACTTTGGCATGTACATGTGACGTGTTGGGCTAAACACAATCCTTTTGTGCTATAACTATTTTGATTAAAGGCATGTAATGTAATGAATGAACAATGTTATATTAAGAACTTTTAGTTATTCATTAAGTATATGTATATTAATGGATGCTTGAAAGATGAATGATGAATGTTGCGATTGTGTTGTGAATGTTGGTTGATGGATGTTTATAGAAGTGCAATGTGCAAATTGAGTATTGTAAGTGGAGGTTGATTATTGGGAGTGTTAAATTTCAATTTTACAGGTTTAGGTAACATGATTTTTAAGCCTTTATGTTGCCAAAATTTTAACTAATTGAACAGTAACCTAACGACACTAGACATAAGTTGAAACCTAAGGACCAAATCTAAGATGTTAATAATGAATATAATGGTTTATCACAATGATAGCACATGGTGTCTCCATAATATAAATGTGTCATGTACGGTAGCTGCAAATGTTAATAGGGTGTTACAGTGTTGGGATGTTCTGGGCTTGTCTCCTCGTCCCATCCCTCGCTTGCTTGTGGTCGTCCCTTGCATACTTTTGGGCATCCATGGGTGTAATTTGGGGTTTTTTTATATGTTTCATTCATTTATGTAATTTTTATGCTATTTATTTATTTTCTATAATATTTGTGCATTATTCATTGTGATTTCAATTCTATATGAGTTGTTTCTACACCAAATCCCTTTTGTTTGTATAGATAAATTTGTGATTATCTTCATTATGTTATATAAGGATTCTAATTAATTTATCCTTTTGGTGTGGCTTTTTGAGTATTTGATACTCTTGCTATGGAGGGTTTTTATGTGGTTTTTTCATTAAATTTATGCTCCCGAGTAGGTTACCATCTCTATTTTCTGGATATCTCAATTAACTATCACCTTATTTTATTCTATTTTATTGTTTATTTTGTTTTTTTTAATTTATTATTTGATTTTATTTGTTTTTTTGGTATTTGATTTCGGATGTATTATTTTTTGGGGATGTAATAGTTATTAAAAAAGGACTTTTTGACCACATCAAGAGGAAAAGGCATTTAAAATGTTTTCTATTAAATAAATTGGTTTTTTAAAAACATGGAACCATGTCCAATGTTTTAGCCCAAATTCACACAATGTAATAAATGCTTTTTTTTTTTAAATATGCATGAGGGACCAACATTCTCAAACTAATAAATGGCCTGTTTTATGTATGACATTGATTTTTCTCATGAATATTATTTTTCTTTGGGATGATTTACTTATGTAATAATTAATTAGGTTTATTTTATTGTTTTTATTGCTTTATCTATTTGAATGGGATGTTTAATTAATTTTATCACAAATGCATCATGTGAGAGAAGAGAGGGGATTAAAATCTAAAACTCAATTATAAAACAATACCTTACCAAGTTGTCTAATAAGAGTGATGTCCCAAACACCAATCTTTGTTTGGATGGCGACTTTATGACACCTATCTCTTTGAGCCCATTAGTAGATGCCTTCATAGGTTGACTACCAACAATAATTTGGGTTTGACCCCTTTTTATTGTGAAGTAGCCAATTTATGAGTTAAGTGAGCCTTATCTCTGGTCTTGGACCCTAAATGTGGGCCTCTGAGAGCAAATTCAAAAAGCGAGCATGGGTTTGGTGCGCATGACACACACCTCATAATCAACTCAAAAACATCCCATCTAATATTTAAGATGTCTATATCTTTAGCATCTCTCCTGCAATTCTCAAAAGCAAAAACCAAAGATTTAAGAGTTATTCTCTCCTGAATAGTAAATTTCTTTTAGCTGCTATAAAGAAACAAAAAAAGAGCAAGAAATTGCAACAATTATATCAACATTTTACTATAAAAAGGATAGTTTATTAATTTTCTCATAAAAACAGGGCAAAATATGTACTTGACAGTTGAATAACTCTAATTTCCTAATTATGCATTTGATAAATGGATAAATCTTTATATTTCAATAAAATGCACGAACTAAAGGCAAGGCTTGATAAATGATAAATTCTCACCCTGTAACGTAACCTCCATCAAACATCACATGAAAAACATCTGAAGAAGCAAGTAGACAAATTCTATGAGCATAGAACCATTTACCTAGGATGACAAAATTACAATCATGCACTCAAGGTGACAAATGCAATAATATTCATACTCAAATTTATGTGGAGGAAAGAACAAATTGATATGTTGATGATCATTTATTACCTTCAAATAAGAATGTTACATCATACAATGTTGGATTGTTAACATATTGTTATCCCAAATATACCTAAAGTGAAAAAAATAAATTGATAAATATTTGAGCATAGAACAAAATTCTTGATAAGGTGCTAAATCCTCGAGATCAAATGATAGCTAAAAAATAAAGCTAACCATAATGACTAAAAGAGGATGTTTGGTTACGAAGAAGCTGACAATGGCCCCAAACAACTGTAAAAAAACAAGTGATAAATTCCTTGCACTGCATTCTGATGCAAAACTACTATATACAGTGTGCATACTATAATAAGTCCTATGCCACAAAGCATTCTATAAAAAAGAAGATGAAATGTAAAAAGTGAAAACAATTGTATTTTATGACATATAATGGTCTAATTGGTAATAAGAATCACTATAACTAAACAAATACAAGGATTAATAAGAATCACAGGTGCTGCTATTGTTTAAAATTTTAAACATATTTATAAAAGAATTTAATATTTGATTAAACTTAAAACCAACAATACAGGCACAATATGCACCTATTTCACACATAATATACACCTAGTACACATACAATATTGAACAAGTACATACACAGTATACAGTAAATACACACATATTATCTACTTTAGGATTCCTTTTTTTATTTCTCCTTTAAGTTAGTAAATACATACTATAGACAACGTGACTTGAGGTAACCTAGATCAGGGTTACCTGATGATGAGGAAATAGCATATTACTGACAATGGGTTCAGAACTCAACCTCAATTTTGGCCTCAAAGGGTGACAGATGGTTATTTGTCACTTGAAGGATGCCCATCCTTAGGTCTCTCTCTTCTGGGTGGTCCATATGAAGGACATTTTAGGGAAATTAAAGGTTTAGTAATGAGGGACAACTGCTCCTCATTGAGGATGCCCGTCCCTTACTTGAAATCGAATTTTCCCATTTTTTTGGATTTTTAAAAAGGGTAATTTTTATCATTTAAGATTTCTTTTGGATTTATAGGGTTTTATTTCCATATTTAGGGAGATTTGAGAGGGATTTCAATTTAAAAATCTTCCTTATGTATACATTTTAATTTTATGGTTTTCAAAAGGGCTGAAATCACATATTTTTTGAAAAGGGGCCATCATTAGAGAAGAAGAATAATTTCTTTCTCTCTCTAACCTTAAGCTTTAACAATCTTTGTTAAAAAACACACACCAAATATAAACAAATTTCAAAATTTATCTTTGAGAACAAAGACCACGGATCGGAGCCAGAGATCTAGATCATAATCACCATAGAGTTAAAATAATTTCTAAGGGTAATATTTTAGGCTCCTTCTCACTTTCTCTCTTTATAATTCATTCAAATGCTCATATGATCATTTGATATCGATTTAATGCACTTTAATTACAATTTTTGAATGATATGCATGTTTCATTGAGACATAATTTGTTTCTAATTCATTTGATATGCTAGAGGAATGATAAAACCTATGAAATTCCTTTATTATTGTATGTGCAGGCTTTATGTTTTGTTCTTTTAATCTTGTTAATTATGTATTTCATGAATAATTTATGGTTATAACATATTTTGGCATGATTTATGTTGGTAAATGCATGTTTTAAGGCTAGAAATTTATTTTGAATAATTTTCTGCTTTTTTGCAATTTTTTTGCATTTTTTAGTTCTATTCAAAGGTGACAGATGGTAAGAAGGGTTGAGGAATGCACATCCCTCATCAGAGGGATGGAACGCCTCAACTCTTTCTCCCTATCCATCCCTCACCTCCTATGGCCATCCCCGAATATTTTTCAAGCCATTTTTTATATATTTCATGTATATTTATACATGTTAATCATTTTTATCGTATTTATGTGTTTTTCCTATATTTTCATGCTATATTATCTATTTTTATATGATTTTCATGATTCAATGTTTTAATTACTTTTATTATCATGTACTAATTCTTTGTCTTATTTTGTATTCTTATGGGTCTTTATTTTTAGCTTTTGAAAGCTAGCTTTAAATTCTTGCATGGGAAGTTATGCTCTCAGGAGTGATTCACTACCCGCTACCTACATCCGATTCTTTTACTTTTATTTCCTTTTTATGGTTTTTGCTTGATTAGTTATTTATTTTGCATTTATGGATTTATTTTCCTCTTTTTGGATGTATTTTTTTAGGTTTGTAATAATTAGTAAAAAAGAGGATTTTATGCACGATGAAGATAAAAGACATCAAAAAAATATTTTCTATCAAATAAATTGGGTTTTCTCCCAAAGTGTGGATCAATGTCCAATTTTTTAGCCCAAATTCATGCAATGAAATAAAACACCTTTTTGTCAACCTATATGAGGGAACCAACATTCTCAAATTAATCAATAGCCCATTTTATATTTTATTTTTCTCTTGTAGATCATTCTTTTCAGTTGTATGATTTGCTTATGTAATAATTTTAAAGTAGAATTTTATTTTAAGTATTTATTTATTGCTTTTTATTTGATAGGGATGTTTACTTAATTATGCACTTTTACATTGTGTGAGAGAGGAGAAGGAATTAAGTATAAAACTTAATTATAAAACAACGCCTAACTAAGGTGTCTAATAAGAGTGATGTTCCGAACACCAATCTCTGTTGGGCATCAAAAGGTTAAGATTCCTTTCCCAACGTCCTGTTAGGTGATGACTCCATGATACCTACCTCTCTGAGCCCATTAGTAGACACCTTTATGGGTTGACTACCAACAACAAATTGGGCTTGATCCCTTTTTATGGCAAAGTGGTCAGTTTATGAGTTAAAACGAGCCTCCTCCAATCTTAAACCCTAAAATGGGCCATTGAGAACCTAACCAAAATGAAGAGATGGCTCTGACATGCATTACAATAGTAACTCTACTAGGGAACAAAGAGACCTTGCTCCGAAAAGCATCTTGGTTAAGTCTTTTTATAATTGGGTTATGGTATTAATCCTTTCTCTTTTCTAAAATGACATTCCTTGCATTCATCTTAGAGCCTTATAATTAAGTTAGGCATCCTTTTTTAGCTCCGGTGCTATTCTAAAGCATGCCCTATGTTCACTCAATGTAAGGAGATATCATGCCCTATGTTCACTAAATGTAGAGAGATATCATGCCCTATGTTCACTAAATGTAGGGAGATGTCAAGGAGACCCACCAACCCAAGTCTAGTATCAAATAGTATATAAAATGGTGACCTATTGATCGTTACGCTCATGATGAGCTAGACATATTGGCAGGGACCATGCTTAGGTAGTCTTAAAGTTTCATCACCCTAGATAGAGGCCCATGTAATGACAATAGCAACTTCCCTTAGGTTGTATAACCATAATAATGTTTGCATGCTATGTGGACATTTATGTATTGACCAAACTCAAACAAAATTAGAAGGCTACGAGACTACCATACCCTGGCAAACCCAAAAGATCCATATGCTTGTGCTTTCAATTAGAGAGGTTATGTTGCCGATTTTCCATCGTGCACTATACGCATTCATGGGTACCCTGATAACCCATAGGCTAAGCCCACCTGAGAAAGAGATCGAACAACCTCTTGTCTAGGAGTAATAAAGTTGGAAGGTTATTGTTATGCTTATGTATGATTGTGATTGACCTCTAATCAAAAAATTCATTACATCCATGCATCATGTATATAACATGTTCATACATCATTTCTTATACATCATCTCTAATGATTGATTTTTTCGGTCATTATAGACTCATCTAGATGGTTTAGAGGGTCAAATGGTTACCTAGTTCAAAGGTTCATATCGAAATTTCCAAGAGCAAACTTAAGTTTATATTTGGGTTCAGAGGTTAATTCTGAGTGGGGCTTAAGCCAGTTATTAGAAAACATCCAAGAGATCATTTTAGACATAAAAAATCAGGGATTCAATGAAACCAAAAGGGGAAATGAGATTGGAAGAATAGCTTATGATATCATTGCTAGGTTTTTATTCTTGACGGAGAGAGCAAATGTTACTCCTTTCGGGCCGTCGACAGTGAGGGATGATTTAGACTAGAGACTTGATAAAAATTTGCAAGAATTTAAGGAAAGGATCCTAGCCATGATCCGTGGGATGTTGGCTTCTAAAGCACCTAATGTTAGACCTTGGTCTGTATCCCGTTTGTGAGACAGTAGAGCCGACGCATTTCATAAACACTACTAAAATATATGCTACTGTGATTTGAGACCCACCTAAGAGGGAAAAGAGGCAAATTTTGAAATTATTTCATAGAAAAGGATGAAAAATATACCCCTTTAGCAATAAATATGAGAACAAAAGGTCCTATTGTTGAGGACCCAACTTTCAATAAGATGAAAGAGAGAATTGAGGCTATGTCAAAGCTATTGTTTGCTGGTAGAGGGATGAATTTGGAGGATAGGGATTTGGATGGAGATAAGCTGCTACACTAGAGGTTTAAAATGCCTGATCTACCCAGGTTCAATGGAACCTCAGACCTTTCAGCATATATCAAGCATTACAAATTGGTCATGAAAGGGACTACCTTATCTAAAAAATAGAAGGTTGGGTACTTTTGCTTGAGTTTGATTGGGCCTGCTACATATTGGTACCATGGGTTAGATAGGCAGTTTAAGAAATATTGGGACATATTGACAGAAGAGTTCCTCAAGTAGTACAACTGCAGAACAAGATGGAAGTCTCCTTGAAAGATCTAAAATTCCTTTAGCAGAAGTATGATGAGTCTTTTTATGAGTACCTTACCAGGTGGAGGAATAAGGTGACGAAATGAAAAGAAAGCCTAAGATGGCAGATCAAATCAGGTTATTTATCCAAAATTCAAGCTCGTATTTGAGAGATGGTCTGAAGATAAAAGGTCTGAAGGATTGGGAGTCCTTGAAAGATATAGCTATAGAGGCTGAAGGCAAATACCTATCAAGAAAGGAAAATAGTGAGAATGCAAGAAGGAACTTCGATAGCAATAAGGCTATTGGGAATAGTAGTAGGCACAACAAAATTGGAAATA
The DNA here is from genome assembly GCA_037975025.1 of Excoecaria agallocha. NCBI lineage: Eukaryota > Viridiplantae > Streptophyta > Magnoliopsida > Malpighiales > Euphorbiaceae > Excoecaria > Excoecaria agallocha. The sequence goes on along the minus strand of CM075813.1, from coordinate 17,148,857 downwards.
TCATAGAGGTGTTTGCTACAGATGCAAGTTTGAGGTACTATTTTGACCTAGGTAAGCCACTGTCTTGGGTTCTGAATAGATTGGTTAAAGAAGGAAAGCTTCAACCCCTGCCATCAAAGCTAGCGAAGAGTCAAGGGTTATCCTATCACATGGAGGATTAATATTGTGCATACCATCAGTGCACTGGGCATTCAACTAATTATTGTTTCACTTTGAGGAATAAGATTCAAGACTTGATTGATAGAAAGCAGATTTCAAATCTAGAGAAGAGGGATAAGAAGAAAAAGAGTGGTTACAATGTTGTTCCTTCACCAATCTATATGACTGGGTCTAGCCTACCCGAGTGGTATGTGATGAAGAACTTGTTTAGGAACGAGTACTTGGCCGTTACTTGTTTTACCCCTAAAGTAACAAAGCCAATTGAGATAAATCAACCAGTTTTTATGATTGACTGTTAGGATACTCCCACAGAGAGTAAAGATGAAGGGACCATAGTACCCATTGATATTTGGAGTTTAGCTAATGAATGTGAAGAAGAGGTAAAGAAAGAGAACGAAGTAAAGACGATCACAAGGAGTGGGATAGTGACCTCTGAGGTTGAAAGATAGTTCACTCCTACTGCAACGCCTATAAAGAAGGAGGTTAAGGATTATCAGATAATCAAGTAGTTGAAAAAGACATAAACTAAAATAGGTATTTGGGATTTATTGAGACAATCTCTTTCATATAGATGGAAGTTGGTAGAGGCCTTAAGCCAGTCTATTGTGGCTGCTACCATATCACCCTTCAAGTTGCTAAACTTGGTTAGAGGAGGAACGGATGAAAATATAGTGTACTCTGATGCTGATTTACCTACGAAGGAAGGAATCATAATCGACCCCTTTACATTAAGGCTTAGGTTAATAGAAAGTACACAGATTGTGTAATGGTGGATGATGGGTTTTCTATTAATTTTTTCCCTTGGTAGCAACCCTAGCTTTTAGGCTGAATGAGAGTATATTGAGTAAGTTTGATCTGACCATCTCTACCTATGATAACTCAAAGAGGTAAGCTGCTAGAACTTTTAAAGCTATGATGAAGATGGGACCAATTGGAGCTGAGTTTATGGTGTTACCTATTCTAATTAATTTCTCATATTGCTAGGGGATCTTGGTTCATAAGTGAAGAGGAATGCCATCCATATTGCATAAGATGATTAAGATCCCATATAAAGGCCATGTCATCACTATTAGGGCTATAAGGGAGAACTAAGTGTCAGTACTTGAGATAGCCAAATAGCCATTTAGTGTTTTTCATGTGTCGGTTATCAATGATGAAGAGAGTGAAGGTGACTTTTCTAACATCCCCTAGGTAGTCAATATGTTGAAAAAGATGAATTTCCTGCCAAGCACTAGTTTAGGAAAAAATTCCCAAGGGCTTCAGACTGCCATAACCACTAAGGGGTAGAAGGATAAGAAAAGGTTAGGCTTTACAGGTTCTAGTAAGAAGGAGAAAGAAATGGAGAAAGGGATTCCCCACATTTCTCAAAGCTTTATATCGGCTTTAGATCTTTGCTTGTATTGTGGGGAGAATAAGCTTCAGATGATAGAGGATGATATGGTACCGAGATTTAAACTATTCAATGATGTCTTTGATTAGGAATAGGGGATTATCAAGCTAGTTGAAGGTTTCTGGGATGAAAAAGTTCCATTACACTCTAGTTAGGACAAACAGGAGCTAGAAGAAGTTATAATAGAGAAGTTGCTTGATACCCAGCTAAAGTTACTTGCTACCCAGCTGAAAGGCAAAGAGAAGATGGAAGCAGAGGAACCACCCAAAGCTAACCCAAAGGCTATAGAGATGTCTAATGCTGAAAAGATTGGAGATGACACTTTTATTGATATTGTTTATGTTCCTAACCTTTTATATGAGAACAATGTTTGCTCTTTTGATTACATTAATAAGATGAACAATTTTTCTTACTTGTGTGATATTTCTTCTGATTTCAATATGCATGATAATGATCATAAAACATTCATATTTGACATTAACTCAACAAAAATATGTTCATTTAATCTCTGAACTAAGGAAAATCATAAAACATTCATATTTTACATTAACTCAACAAAAATATGTTCATTTAATCTCAGAACTAAGGAAAATCCTAAAGAAATTTTATTGGCATCAGATGTAACTCTTGAAGAGAGAAAAATTTAAGAGAAGTCACTGAAAATGCCATCCCAATATACTTAGGGTATAAACCAGTTAAGTAGAAACTCAAAAGTCCTAGATTAGAATGGGCTGAAAAGGTTAAAAATGAAGTTAGAAAGTAGATAAAGGCTAAGTTTTTAATGGAAGTTCAGTACCCCACGTGGTTAGCAAATGTAATCCTGGTAGAAAAAAAGATGGAAGAGTTAGAGTTTATGTGGATTATAAGGATCTAAACAAAGCTTACCCCAAAGATGATTTTCCCTTACCTCACATAGATGTTTTAGTTGACAATGCAGTGGCTTATGCCATGTACAGTTTCATGGATGGGTATGTCGGGTACAATCAAATTCTGAACAAGGTTGTGGATAGGATCAAAATAGCTTTGATAACTGAATAGGGTACATATGCTTACCGAGTCATGATTTTTAGACTTAAACATGTTGGTGCTACTTATCAAAGGATGGCCACTAAGATGCTAGATGACTTGTTTCATAAAGAAGTAGAGGTGTATGTAGATGATATGATGATCAAGTAGTCACCAAGGTAGGATAATTTAAGGCATTAGAGAATTTTTTCCAAGGGATCAGTAAGTATAATTTTTGCCTCAACCCTAAGAAGTGCATCTCTGGAGTCACTTTAGGTAAGGTATTAAGCCATGTAATGAGTTAGAGAGGTATAGAAGTGGATCTTGACTAGGTTATAGCTATTAGAGAGATACCAATTCCATAAAAGGAAAATAAGTTAGAGCATTCTTGGGTACGATTCAATACATCAGCATGTTCATAGCTAAGTTAACTTCAATTTACGAACCAATATTTAAGCTGCTCAAAAAGGACCAACCCATTAGTTTGGAATGAAGACTATCAGAAAGAATTTGATACTATCAGGGAGTATCTGTTACATCCACCAGTGTTGAGATCACCTTTAGGAGGTAAATCTTTGATTTTGTACTTGGAAATAGAAGATAGTTCGATTGGGGCTATGATGGAATAAGAGGATGACTTCTAGATTGGATACACAATGTATTATCTCAGCAAGAAATTTCTTCCCTATGAGCCAAACTATGTAGAAGTTGAAAAAAATTATATGGCAATTATATAGGCATCAAAGAAGTTGAAGCACTACTTTCATTCTTATAGGATCCAAGCTGCGGCCAAGAAAAATCACCTTAGGTACTTACATGAGGCTCCTTCATTGTTAGAAAAATGAAAAGGTGGTTGATTCTCTTACAAGAGTTTGATCTGGAGTATATCACTAGGAAAACCATTAAAGGGAGGGTAGTAGTAGAGTTCCTAGTTAATCAACCTTTAGAAGGAAAGGAGGTGACTTATGAATTCCCTGATGAACAACAAGAGAGTAGGGGTAAGAGTGATTTTGATTACCCTAAAGGGAGAAAATTTACCATTAGGTAAGAAGTTGAGATACAAGGCCACAAATAATAAAGTAAAGTATGAAGCTTGTATTTTTAGGTTAGAAGCATTACTGGCTATAGAAGCAAAATATGCATAAGTATTTGGGGATTCATCTATGGTGATCTATCAAGTATGGGGTGAATGGTAGATAAAAGAAGAGCATTTGATGCCCTATTTTAGGTGCCTGAAAACCTTGAGCAGTCGATTCAAGATTTGTACGTTTGGATATATGCCTAGAGAAGAAAACTAGTTAGTGGATACTCTAGCTACCTTAGAACATCAACGGGGCTACTCCATTTTCCTTAGTCTATGGGATGAAAGTAGTACTGCCAGTAGACATTGAGCATCAATCTTTGAGGGTAGTTTTAAAAGCTAAGTTACCAAAAATAGAATAGGCCAAATAAAGGTTGTCGTAACCTAACTTGTTAGATGGGGACAGAATAAGGGCTTATTACCACAATCAGATTTATAAAAAAAGAAGGTTATGAAGCACCCGCTGAAAGAATGAGATTTGGTGTTTAAGCAGATAAGGCCAAGGGTTCCAGACATTCAAGGAAAATTCAAACCTACATGGGAAAGGCCTTTTGTGCTTAAAAATTTATTATCCAAAGGCACTGCTATTTTATTAGACAGTGACGGTAATGAATTCAGAAAACTTATGAATGTTGATAGATTGAAAAGATTTCATGGCTAAATATAAAAAAAATGAAAAAGAAGGGAATAAATGCCCCGCGGGTTAAAAATAAAAAAAATGGCAGCCTTGCTAAAATTGGATGCTTCAATAGGATGAAAATCGAAAAAAGGCACTCTAGGCAAAAATAAGAGAATGAGAGAAAATGATCAATCAAAAAAACTCGAGAGGGCTGATTGATGACATGAGTTATGATGCTTGTAAAGTTTCATTTTAAGATTGAATAATATTTGTCATTGGGTTAACATCAAATAATGGTAATGTGTACTAAAATCAAAAAGAAATATCATTAATGTAACAAAAGTAGCATATCCTTTTACAGGTTTAGAAATGAAAAGATCAACAAAAAACATAATCTATGAAAATGTCTAATCTAATATATCAGTATCACATCTCTCTCTATCTAAGATCGCAAGTAGGAAACCCTATTATCGATGATTGGACTAGTGACTCATCGCTTATAGAAGTCAAAAGTGGTGAAATCATAAGCACTAGTACCAAGAATGGTAGTCCTCACTGGAAGTTGAGTCCAAATGTGTTGATTACTCTCTGTCAAGAAATAAGCAATGAGAATGCCCCCTTAAAAGCCTAGTGGATGCATAACAATGTCTTGTCTACCCTTAAACTAGAGAATAAAATGGGCAGCGACATAAAAAGTAACTCGATGAAGTCCATAAAGAGGAAAACATCCTGACTCTCCATCTCTAACCATAGAAGTAATAGGCAACCATGAGCACCTAAACTTGATATCTGTATCTCTCAAATGATCTAGCCAATCCATTATATCCTCGGGTAACTAAAACTCGTGCTGCAAACATCGAACTATAATATAACTTATAGGGGTAGACACTTGTGTCTTTGACTTGAGGAGGAGGCTCCAAAAATAGTTGCAACTTCTCCTAAATCCATACCTAAAAAAAGGGCGTTGGGGTGAGTTAGATCCATCTCAGGCAAAAATAAGGCACCAAAATATGTTAAAATTCGAAAGGATGATATTTTAATTAAAAAAAGGCTAGTGTGAAAACCTACAAAAAGCGTACTACCTTTAAAATTAAAGTACATACCTGGAGAAGCATAGACTACCTGTAAGAAAGGAAGAAGAGCTATAATGGGCATAAGAGTTATAGCAAAAAGTATCCGGGCCAATGATGGTCTTGACGACAATTATGGGAAATGGGTTATGCCCCTGGCATATGCCATTCACAACATTGAATAACCCATAATCGGCAACAATAAAATCACCACCATATATCAACAAGCACCGAGAAAAGTAACAAAGTAGTACCACACCGGAACGGAAGGTGGGAATGTCATCAAAATTAGTCAAAATATCAATCAACCATTCCAACTGAAAGGTACTCCCAATGGGGAATCAAACCCCTAGCCTTGGAAGGAAGAATACCTAAGGCACGAACCACCTCTCTAAGATAATTAATCATAGGAGGGGTTAAATAAGGATGAGCATTGAGGTAAAATCTAACACCCACCATGGCAGCAAACTCTTCTAGTAAAGGGCATGACTCCTGATGCGTGAATCTAAATATATAGAGCCTCAGATCCCAGAAACGAAGAGTAGAAGACAATAGATGCTTATCCGAAGAAGTTCTCCTCAAAAATCTCAAAGTTGACTAAGGAAGTAAGAGAGGGTCATTTCAAGTGTTTTGGTCATCCAGTAGATGATGCAGTTTAGCAAGTCTAGTAGGCATGGTAACAAGGTTTCCAAGCAATCTAGAATGTAGGATTGACATGGAAAATGATAAAATATTGAAGGAAAAAAATAAGAAAAGAAAGAAAAGAATAGAAAATAAGAGAAAATATAATACATAATGGAAGCTTCGTAGATAACAAAAGGTCAAAAGCATAAAAACCAAGAAAGTCAAGCACTATTTATCGAAAAGTGATAAGGGACGGCCATCCCTCACCATTGAATGAGCCATAATCTTCCCCTCCCTCACCTCTGGAAAGGCCAAAAGTCACATTTTGCATGTCCTATGCATTGCACGTACATGTTATTGCATTTGCCTATATTTGCATTTTGCAGAGAATTCAGGAGGCTCAATAATTTGAACAGTCAATCCTAAAAGGTCTGGATTGCAAAAAGTGACATGTATTAAAGAGCACTCAAATTTTAGAGAGTATCTCAATGTACATTTATTTGTATTAAAAGAATAATTAAAGCCTGTAAATATTAAAAATAATGTGTAACCTATAAAAAATGATAATTAATTTTAAATTAATTTTAAATGGATAGAGAATGAAAAATCATTGAAAACAGTCAAAAAATAGATGAAATGGAGTTAAAATGTGAAAAATATGAGAAAACTAAAAATAAAAGGTATTTTGGTCATTTTGACCTCAGGGATATAACATTTTGTCATCCCTTCTGTTGCTCAGTGAAGGATGGGTTTCCCGTCCCTCGTTTGATTTTGACAATATAAGGGCCTTCTTCATTTTTTGACCAAACCTCCATATTATTCGACTTTTAAGCTTCAGTTCAAATTTTTCATCTCGTTCTCTCTCATCCGACATTCGATTCGTGAGCCATTTATGCCTACGAACTCCTAGGAGCAAGGCGCACTTCAGGGAGTGATTTTTTCTACCATTTCTACATTTTTTCATTATTCGTGTCCAAGTAAGTATAATAAATTTATTGTCCTTTCCTTTTTTCCTTCATTTTTAGTCTTATCTTAAGTTAGAATGGAACTTAGGCTAGAAAACTTTAGTTTAGGCATGGTGAATGCAAGCATTTACTGTTTTATCTATTTGTCACTTGTTTATCTTTATAATGCCTTATAATCTAAGTAATATAGTGAAAATACCAAACTTTATTTGCATGACACCATAGATGGTTCAAAAACCTTATACATAAGCACGTAAGACAGTTTTTTCTTCTCTTTTAGCAATGATATGTATGTAACTTGTATGCCTTAAGGATACCTTTTATGCTATGATTGTTCTAAATGCATGTTGTTTGGCAACTGATGATGGCCTGTGGTTATTGTTGATTATAAAACATATATTTCTATGCAGGGGCAGTCCATTCCTAGCCGGAATGCTGCCTGAGTTTTGGTAGAATTCTCGTAAAATGTAAATAAATTTTTGTTTACATAACATGTCATTATGCTATTTGATAGCCTTCACAACCTGTGGTTAGATTTTAAGTTGTAAAATGTATTTCTTGTGCAGAGGGCAGTCCATTCCTAGTCGAAATGTGTTGGAATTTAACGGTTACATGCATCAAATACATGAGCGGAATTTTAAAATTTTTTTAACCATTAGATTTGATCTTGCCATGAATACACAATATAACTATATGAGAATAAGAAAAATTACCTTTGATTTTTGTTGAACAGTTGATTTTACTTCGCACCGGGTTGTCGCAAACCATAGTGTCCAAAATCGAACACCTCCAATGAGTAATCCACACTAGAGAGGGATAAATTGAACCAAAAAATTGGTGTTTAACTAGGGCTGGCTGAAATTCCAAGAAGTATTAGCCACTGTTCAAAAGTTAATGAAATTAATTAATCAAGTCAAAAATAAGAATTATGTGTGTCTGTCATAAGTTCAATATACAAAATTCTTACATTATATATCAATAAAGTTCTAATAATTAAACTATTGCAATTTAATTCTTCAATTATTTAAATATCTCAATTTAAATTCTGATAAATTTTTACTTTTACAAATGATAAATGGACATGTCAACAATCTCACTTTATTTGTTAAATGACAACCACATATTTTGTAAGATTATGTGAAAAAATTATTAATTTTTTAAAGGCAATTACCATAAAAATTGAGGACAACCAATTAAAATTATTAAATTAATTAAAAAATACCATTCATTCCCTTTTAATGAACGTGTTTTCTTCAAAATTCATTTAATATATGGAACTAATATCAAATTTAAAAAAAAAATCTAAAGTAGATAATTACTGATAATACCCAACATTATCATCTTTGAACTCGGCTCAATATTAAAGGTTTAGTTTCTGGACAAAAATTTAAGACTCACTGATTATCTACACAAGTTAAATACACTATCGGACAAATTAGGTATTGCAGCCGATCTATCTAAAGTTAATTGAATATATCACATTAATAGATTTTATCCTGTAAGTTATCTCATCAGATACTCTAAACTTGCAAACCACAGATATTAAGAAATTTGTTACTCAAGTGTAATTACCATCTAGACATAATATAAATATAGAAAGAACTCGTAAGAGAGGTAGCTCATACGCATCGATTCTCTCTTTGATTTAAATTTCGAAGTATTAATTCGTATTAATTTTCTACACTTTAGGGATTAATTTTAATTTATTTTGCCTATCGGCCACTGCCTATTGTTGACTGGGCTTGAAGTTGGCACAAAAAGGAGAGAGAGATTAGAGAAAAGACTTTATTCTTGTTTTAATCACTTAACCCTAATTCCTCATTAGTTAGCCTTTTATAGTTAGGTTAAAATTTCAACTCCTTAATGAGATTGGGCTCTTTAAAATTGATGGAGAATTATCAATTGGGCCTCTGGAATTAATTATAATCATTTGGGCTTAATTAAATCCAATTTAAACCTTTTCATAAAAGACTATGCACAAAATCCACAAACTAGGCCCTTTGTGCAACTAATTGGATTTAAATACCCAAATGGATTCCAAATCCAACCAAATTAAATATGTGAGTTCCATAACACTTATGTAACATATATAAATTAATTTAGTGCATGAAATAGGCCATTAAGGCCTTCTGTTCTGGACTTGGCATGTGGCCCTTACAGAAGGGCTTTCGCCAACTGCTTCATTCCTCTGGCCCTTAATAATTCTTCCAATGGACTTATTAATTATTATACCAGTCCTATAACACTTATATTAATCCTATAACACTTATAAGACAATAATAATTAATCATGAAATACATTATTTCAATTAGGTCCAATTTACATAACATTTCTTAAAAGTTTCGCGGACAATTTTATTTGATCATAATTAATCAAACTCTTTAATTAATTATTATCATATTCACTTCTCTATTTTCATAATAATATCAAATATTATTATCCTTGTCATTTTACCATTTTACCCTTTTCTCTATATGTGTGTGACCTATTGGGTTCCTGTCCATGTTGGCAGTATAATATGTAATTGTGAGTTTTATTCAAAACTCACATTATTTAAACTCCTTTAAATCATTTTATCAATCTCTATTGATATTTTGATACATCATTATACAAGTCATGATTGGCCTCTAGCTAGGCATCATGACTACCCAAATGTCAGGAAAGTCATGTGGTTTGACTGTACCCTTCCATAGAAACAATTACCATGCAATTACTCCTTTCACCACTCTTATCTCAATTAGATTCTGAGTATGGATCTCTATCAACTCATATAAATCTAATTATGTATGTTCTATTAATTTAACCATTGTTCCCAAAATTTCCTTCATGGATCTCTATCCATCTTGGCATATTACTTTGGCCAGATATTCTCTGAACAAGGCAATCATAAAAACATGCGAGATAACTTCCCTTGTTAAATTTGGGATGGTGAATCCTTTGTCAATCACTCAACTATCTTCAAGTAGGTCATGATATACCCAATCTCCTAACTATGTTCACTCCCAGTTGGAAGTAATCAGTTATGGAGTCAAAGTATACCACTTGCTACTTAAGATAACTTTGATGATCTCAAGTCTAAGGATACTTGCACAACCGCTATGAAGAGATTCCTTACTGACATAGATTTAATATCCATGTGAGGATTCTCTTTGCAGGTCTCCAATGAACTTGTTCTTCTAACAAACATCCATATGTTAGCTTTGATTATCTTCCATAATCACAGTTATGAGAACCACTGCTTGAACCATTCAAGAAGAATAACATGTGCTAGTCTGTTCGAATTAACAATGTCCTATCTTGTTAATTCTATGACTAGGGATATTTAGATATTAACACGTTTGCATGTAATTGATGTCTCACATCATGAACACCTTCATGATTTCCTTTGCACTGTGTTTATAATATCTAGGACTTCATTTATTAATTTAAGATTTATAAACTCATGTATTTAAACATAGCATTAATAAATGAATGATGCCTTTTATTAAGAATATAAATTTCATACATATGAAAAACATCCCTATTACATGGGCTCTAGGGCATACTCTCTAACAATCTCCCACTTGCACTAGAGCCAATCACTCATATTTCTCAAACCCATGCTATTTATATGGTGATCATGCTTAATCTGGGATAGTGCTTTAGTGAGGGGATCCGCCACATTGTCATCTGTGGGAACCCTTTCTATTTTCACATCATTTCTAGCTACTATTTCCCTTATGAGATGGTAGCATCTGAGAACATGCTTGGATCGCTGATGAGACCCTGGTTCCTTTGCTTGCGCAATGGCTCCATTGTTGTCACAATATAAAGGAATCGAATCAACAATGCTAGGTACCACTCCTAGTTCAGTTATGAATTTTTTGATCCAAACTGCTTCTGAAGCAGCAATGTACTCAGCTTCCGTCGTGGAATTAGCAGTTATTTCTTGTTTGGAACTTTTCCAACTAACTGCTCCTCCTCCCATTATGAACACATAACCAGACTGTGATTTACAATCATCTTTGTCAGATTGGAAGCTGGCATCTGTATATCCATTTACTTCCAAACTGCCCTCTCCATATACCAAGAATATATCCTTAGTCCTTCTTAAGTACTTAAGGATATTCTTGATAACTGCCCAGTGTTCCTTTCCAAAATTGGATTGGAATCTGCTTGTGACACTCAAAGCAAATGCTACATCTGGAGGTGTACATAACATAGCATATATGATAGAACCAATTGCAGATGCATATGGTATTCTATTCATGCTCTATCTATCCTCTAGTGTCTGCGGACACATAGACTTAGAAAGGTGTTTCTCGTGGACCATGGATATAAACCCTTTCTTAGAGAGATCCATATTGAACCTCTTCAATACTTTATCTATATATGTACTCTGAGAAAGACCTAGCAACCTATTATAGATCCTTATTCCCAAAATATAGGATGCTTCTCCAAGGTCTTTCATGGAGAATTGCTTGGATAATTATATTTTAACAGATTGGAGAAGAGAAATGTCATTTCCCATGATCAATATGTCATCCACATATAGAACTAGGAAGAAAATTGCACTCCCACTGACCCTTTTATATACACAAGGCTCATCTTCATTCTGTGAGAAACCAAACCCTTTGATTGTCTCATTGAATCGTATGTTCCAGCTCCTAGATGCTTGCTTAATCCATAAATGGATCTTTGAAGCTTGTATACCTTTTCGCCATTTCCAGATGTGAACCCTTCTGGTTGTCATATACACATCCTTAGTTAGATTTCCATTTAAGAAAGCTGTCTTCACATCCATTTGCCAAATCTCATAATCATAATGAGTTGCAATGGCTAAAAGTATTCTTATAGACTTAAGCATCGCTACAGGAGAAAAAGTTTTGTCATAGTCAATACCTTCTTTTTGACGATAACCTTTTGCTACTAAGCGAGCTTTATAGGTAACTACATTACCTTCCATGTCGGTCTTCTTTTTAAAGACCCATTTGCACCCTATGGGTTTTATCCCTTCAGGTGGTTGAGTTAAAGTCCATACTTTGTTCTCATACATGGAGTCCACTTCAGACTGCATAGCCTTAAGCCATAAATCACGTTCTGAACTGTTCAAAACTTCTTGATAGCTTGTAGGCTCATTGTCCTCTACAACAGTTATGCCTCTATCCGAATCAATGTGAAATCCATATCTCACAGGGATAGAATGCATCCTAGTAGATCTTCTAGGATTTTGTGTATAATCAGGTTCAACTGCAATCTCATCATTATGAAATTCAGTTTCGGGTTCAATCGATTGATCATCTTTTATTTATGGGTCTTGAACTTCACCAAGTTCAATTTTACTCCCACTGTCCTCTCGTAGGAGAAATTCTCTTTCCAAGAAGACAGCACGCCTTGAAACAAACACCTTTTGTTCTAAAGGATGATAGAAATAATATCCAAACGTTTCTTTTGGAAATCCCACAAATAAACATTTGTTAGACTTAACATCCAGCTTGTCTAACATTGTCCTCTTCACATAAGCAGGACAACCCCATACTTTCATATGAGAAAGCGTGGGTTTCTTGTTATTCCACATCTCATATGAAGTAACATCAACCGATTTACTAGGAACTCTGTTTAACACATAACCAGCAGTTTCTAGTGCATATCCCCAAAAGGACTTAGGCAAGTCCGCTCGGCTCATCATTGATCGAACCATATCTAATAGTGTTCGATTTCTCCTTTCAGATACACCATTGTGTTATGGTGTATATGGTGGAGTCCATTGAGATAAAATCCCATTATCTCTAAGATAATCCTGAAACTCTTAGCTTAAGTATTCTCCACCTCGATCTGATCTAAGTGTTTTAATACTTTTACCAAGTTGTTTCTCTACTTCATTTCTGAATTCTTTGAACTTTTCAAATGCTTCTGATTTACATTTCATTAGATAGATATATCCAAACCTAGAATAATCATCTATGAAAGTAATGAAGTATGAGTAACCTCCTCTGACATGTGTAGTCATTGGACCACATACATCTGAATGTATTAAGTCCAAAACCATTTTAGCTCATTTTCCTTTACCAATAAAGGGAGCTTTTGTCATTTTTCCCAATAAACAAGATTTGCATGTATCAAATGATTCATAATCAAATGATCTCAAATCACCTGACTTGTGCAATTTGGTCATGCATTTTTTATTTATGTGGCCTAAACGATAATGCCATAAGTATGAGGTATTTAGATTATCATGTTTCATTCTCTTGGTATCCACATTATGTACTTCTTTAATTAAATCAAGAACAAATATACCATTCTCAATGATAGCTTTTGCATAAAACATATTGTTCTTAAAAATGTAACAACATTTGTCCTTTAAAGAAATATCATAATTGTTTATCAAACAACTAAAAGAAATAATACTTTTGGACAAAGCTGGAACATAATAACAATTATTTAATTCCAGTACTAATCCACTAGGAAGAGGCAAATAGTAAGTCCCCACAACTGTTGTAGAGATATTATGTCCAGTAGCTGACTGCAAACATATCTCTGCCTTTCCAACTCTTCTAAAGCTTCTAAGCCCCTGTAGATCATTACATAAGTGATATCCATATCCAGTATCTAATACCCAAGATTGTTTTGAAGCAATAGAATAATTATTAATTTCAATCATATGAATACCTGAAGTAGAAGTATCAGCTTGCTTCTTCTCCTTGAGAGAATCTAGATAGGCCTTACAGTTACTCTTCCAATGACCATCCTTTCCACAATGGAAGCAAGTTCCTTTGGGATTCTCTTTCTTGGAAACCTTCTTTTTGGATATCCCACCATTCTTTGGCTGCGCCTTGGTTATCTTCTTCTTCTTCTGCTTCTTGCCTTTAGCAGAAGTGACAACCATGACACTTTTTGGATCCTTCTTAAATGATCCATCAGCTATCTTGAGCATATTGATTAACTCAGGAATGGATACTTGGATCTTGTTCATGTTGAAGTTAAGCACGAAAGGTGCATAACTTGGAGCCAACAAGTACAAGATTAAATCTATGTATAGATCATTATCCATAACATAGCCAAGTCTACTCAAATGCTCAATATACCCATACATCTTCAATGCATGAGTAGCAGCTGAAGTGCCTTCCACCATTTTGCAGCTAAATAGAGCTTGAGCAATCTCATATTGCTCAGTTCTAGCTTGAGAAGAATATAGCTCCTCTAGATGCAAAACGATGGTTCTAGCATCCATCATCTCATGTTGCTTCTGAAGCTCCGAGGACATAGCACCCAGCATCAGACATGCTGCTGCTTCACTATCCTCCATGTATTTTCAATAATTGCCTTTGATCTCATCAACGACATCATCTGATGGAAGTGGTGTTGGATCTTTATCTAAGACATAGTGGATCCTTTCAGCTCTGAGAACAATTCTCACTTGCCTGATCCAGTCAGAATAGTTGTTGCCAACCAGCTTGTTATCCAAGATTGATCGTATATTAATGTTTGATGTGCTCATGATGATGACCTAGATGTGAAAAAGAAAAGATATGAGAGTATGTTCATATATATGTATGCATTAATAAGGTCTTTAATTAATCCATTTACTCCCACTATTTTATTGCGAATTAAAGTCCTCACTATTTAATCCGAGAAAACCTAATGGTTTTCTTAGTGGGCCAATATCCAATCCTTGATATGTAATTTGACCTTGACTGTGGTCAACAAGCCAAACTCCATACCCTTGAAAGGTAGGTATCTCTATACCAATTGTGTCTCTACACAACTATTGGATCATTAAGTTATCAACTCTTGATGCATGCATATCATATATGCATTCCCTAATCTTGCCTCTAGAACCATTAGCCATGATTGTGGTCAATAAACTAATGGGCTAGCTAAGATGACCCATTTAATTAGATTTGAACATATTCAATATAATGTGAGCTTGACTGTGGTCAACAACCCACACTATAAAGAACTCTGGTTCTCCTCAAATTAATGGAAGGCTTATATACCTTAGTATTTGTTTGAGGGTTTTAGTTAATTAAGTCTCATCATACATGGTTGGCATACATTGGTATGCATCCTATATCTATCACATAAATATAAGCATACAAATATGGTATAGTTATGGACTTCACTACATTGATTTCCCCGAGCCAAAAGGGAAATCAAAAGGTCACACCTAGGTAGTATGCATGATTCAAACAAGAAAAATAATTACATTATCTTCAAGCTTGTTGGATCTCCATCTAGCCCATCTTGCTCCTTGAAAATGGTCTCCATCTCTATTTCTAATTCTAATCTAAGTAATCTAATTACATACTACAATTTGAAATGAAATACAAACCAAAAACAAGTGGTCGGGACATGAAAGTTCTCATTGGGCCAAAACATGCATAATGCTTAATCACATTGGGCTTTGTCCATAACTATCCATCATGCCAATCATACACCCTTATATGCCTTTCTAATGCATAAATAAATGGATTACTAACTTTGTTTCAACCTTTGAAACAATATTTTGAGTTATTTTAATGATGTGATCAAATTAGGAAACTTTTTCATTTTGGAAACTTTCATTTTAGGAAACCTTTTTGCATGCATGTGTTCTTTCCTTAATAATCAATCCAATTGATTATTAATTAAATATAAATTGATAATTTAATTAATTAATCATATTAAATAATTAAAAGAATCAATTTTGGGCTTAAAACGAATGGTGGGTTGAAACCCACAAAAGTAAACCCTAAATGTGTTCACACACAAACTAGTTTTGTGTCTTTTGGACCATTTGGGACTTTTGGAATGAGCCAAGCCCACTCCAGCCCTTAAAACCCATTAATAAACTTAATTAATTTTTATAATATTTAATTTAAATTAGCTCATTGGGCCCACCAAGTCATTCACTAATTTAAACCAAGTCCGTAAATATAATTAAGCCCATTAAGTGGTTTTAATGAATTAAAATTAATCAAATTAATTTAAGGCCCATTTTAATTAATCCAATTAATTAAAAACACTTTAATATATCATATATATCAGATTTAGAAGATTAAAAATCGTTCTAAACAAGAACACATTAAGAACACACGAAGAACACCAATTTATCAAACTTTTCGACTAAACTAGTTTTCATGCAAAACTTATTCGATTTTAATTCCATTCGATCCTACGGCTTAATATCACATATTAAAAACATATAATATCATCTAAATGAAGTTTTAATGGATCCATAAGAAATTAAATTAGAAAAGCCCCTTAAAATTTCATGGATTTCATGCAAAACCCTAATGGGTTTGACGCAAAACCTTTGTCACTTTTCTTCAAAAGTTTCGTTTTTGTTTCCGTCAAATTTACTTGATCACACATACAACCAGAAATCAATATTTCTCATTCATGAACAATTAAATATGATATTTTAAAGTTCATGAAATAAATAACTCAAAATAAAATAAAACTTATTCCGCAGAAAAATATAGAATTGTATATCCATGGCAAAACCTGGCTCTGATACCATGTTGGAATTTAACGGTACATGCATCACATACATGAGAAGAATTTTAAAATTTTTTTAACCATTAGATTTGATCTTGCCATGAATACACTAACTATATGAGAATAAGAAAAATCACCTTTGATTTTTGTTGAACAGTTGATTTTACTTCGCACCGGGTTGTCGCAAACCACAGTGTCCAAAATCGAACACCTCCAATGAGTAATCCACACTAGAGAGGGATAAATTGAACCAACAAATTGGTGTTTAACTAAGGCTGGCTGAAATTCCAAGAAGCTAGCTTGGAGTTGGCGCAAAAAGGAGAGAGAGATTAGAGAAAAAGACTTTCTTTTTGTTTTAATCACTTAACCCTAATTTCTCATTAGTTGGCCTTTTATAGTTAGGTTAAAATTCCAACTCCTTAATGAGATTGGGCTCTTTAAAATTGCTGGAGAATTATCAATTGGGCCTTTGGAATTAATTATAATCATTTGGGCTTAATTAAATCCAATTTAAACCTTTTTATAAAAGACTATGCACAAAACCCACAAACTAGGCCCTTTGTGCAACTAATTGGATTTAAATACCCAAATGGATTCCAAGTCCAACAAAATTAAATATGTGAGTTCCATAACACTTATGTAACATATATAAATTAATTTAGTGCATGAAATAGGCCATTAAGGCCTTCTGTTCTGGACTTGGCGTGTGGCCCTTACAGAAGGGCTTTCGCCAACTGCTTCATTCCTCTGGCCCTTAATAATTCTTCCAATGGACTTATTAATTATTATACCAGTCCTATAACATTTATAGTAATCCTATATCACTTATAAGACAATAATAACTAATCATGGAATACATTATTTCAATTAGGTCCAATTTACAGAACATTTCTCAAAAGTTCCGCGGACAATTTTATTTGATCATAATTAATCAAACTCTTTAATTAATTATTATCATATTCACTTCTTTACCTTCATAATAATATCAAATATTATTATCCTTGTCATTTTACCATTTTACCCTTTTCTCTATATGTGTGTGACCTATTGGGTTCCTGTCCATGTTGGCAGTATAATATGTAATTGTGAGTTCTATTCAAAACTCACATTATTTAAACTCCTTTAAATCATTTTATCAATCTCTATTGATATTTTGATACATCATTATACAAGTCATGATTGGCCTCTAGCTAGGCATCATGACTAATTAAATGTCAGGAAATTCATGTGGTTTGACTATACCCTTCCATAGAAACAGTTACCGTGCAATTACTCCTTTCACCACTCTTATCTCAATTATATTCTGAGTATGGATTTCTATCAACTCATATAAATCTAATTATGTATGTTCTATTAATTTAACCATTGTTCCCAAAATGCCCTTTATGGATCTCTATCCATCTTGGCATATTACTCTGGCCAGAGATTCTCTGAACAAGGCAATCATAGAAACATGCGAGATAACTTCCCTTGTTAAATCTGGGATGGTGAATCCTTTGTCAATCACTCAACTATCTTCAAGTAGGTCATGATATACCCAATCTCCTAACTATGTTCACGCCTAGTTGGAAGTAATCAGTTATGGAGTCAAAGTATACCACTTGCTACTTAAGATAACTTTGATGATCTCAAGTCTAAGGATACTTGCACAACCGCTATGAAGAGATTCCTCACTGACATAGATTTAATATCCATGTGAGGATTCTCTTTGCAGGTCTCCAATGAACTTGTTCTTCTAACTAGCATCCACATGTTAGCTTTGATTATCTTCCATAATCACAGTTATGAGAACCACTGCTTAAACTATTCAAGAAGAATAGCATGTGCTAGTCTGTCCGAATTAACAATGTCCTATCTTGTTAATTCTATGACTAAGGATATTTAGATATTAACACATTTGAATGCAATAGACATCTCACATCATGAACACCTTCATGATTGCCTTTGCACTGTGTTTATAATATCTAGGACTTCATTTATTAATTTAAGATTTACAAACTCATGTATTTAAACATAGCATTAATAAATGAATGATGCCTTTTATTAAGGATATAAATTTCATACATATGAAAAACATCCCTATTACATGGGCTCTGGGGCATACTCTCTAACAGAATGCTGCCAAAATTTTATTAAATTTCTTGTAGACTATATAAACCATGTTGTTTGGTGGCCTTTAAGGCCTGTGTATTTTTGTGAATGTCTTTCTCATGCAGGAGGTAATAACATTTCTAGTTGAAATGCTACCTAAATCTTATCAAAGTTCTCATAAATTGTGCAATGTATCTATCATTCCATTTGTGTCTGACTAATGACATCTTTTATTTTGCACATATGTATGCTCTTTATACTAATATTTTCTTAAAATTGCAGTGTCATGGCTTACTTACGACACAAGTCACACCATGAACTAACATGTAACCTTCCTTTTTGTAGGATGCCTTGTATGAAAATACATCCTCGGCCAGCCCGGCTAGTACCTAACTATATAATGCCTTAGTAGGCCATCAGATACCGAGCTCTAGGATGGGTTCAGTACATAACGAGTAGGTTTATGTTTCGACAGTTCCTCGAGGACTTTTGATTTTTGAAGAAGGTTGATGGACTCCTAGTTAGGGCCAATTGGATGGATTTCTTCACCCCAGCCTTCAGGACCTACCTAGATGTGACTAGAAAGGTCCTCGTCACTATGAGGTACAGGGCTTTTTAGTGCTCAGACACCCAAGATGGTGTAGTCTAGTTTAGGGCTTTAGGTATTCCCTGCAGCATCACTGGGCATATATTTATACAGGTTATTGAATTTCCCAATGGCTCAAGCATAGTGACATCACGGCGGATAATGGACAGAGATAGGTAGAGACTATGACTTTACCAGGAGCAGTAAATGACTCAAACAAGGCAAAGAGCATGATGTTAGCTTTCCAAATTTATAGATACTTACAGAGAGTTCTATCTGCCTCTTACCTTGGATGCATTGAGAGTCCAGGTAATGTTAATTCAATAGATATTACCAGTTTATAGGGGATACAAGAGGGGCATTACATCGATATCACCCACGAGATCATCTCTACACTGACCAGGGTGAGCACCACACAAGGGATATAGATGTGTATAGGTGGGGTTATTACTAGACTGTTGATATCTCTGAGACTAGATGAGGACCATTTTAGAGATCATTTCCAGGAGAGTATTCATATAGACCCATAGAAGACAATCAACATGAGCATGATGGAGCCTATAGAGGGATATGAGGGACAGTACATATTGTTAATGGTACTGGAGACCCGATAAAGATGTGGCCTTGATCCTATAGTGCCAGATGTAGCAGAAAAGGGAGATGGCTAGAATCAGGCGGCAAATGAGGCACCAGCAAAGCCTCAGGTACTTCAGGAGTAGTCATCTTAGCAGGATGGACAGACAGATGAGCCTCCTCGGTCTCAAAAGCCATAAAGGGTAGGGTTCAGCTCAAACTACAAGTTTAAACTATAAATTAACCTACAGGATCTCCTAGATAGGTCACCATAGACACCAACATGCTCGAGATCTCCTACCAGGCACCAGAGATCCTCGATTGTGAGGTTCTCTCCTACAAAGATCTAAGAGCTTAATCTTCTTTGACTCCTTCACCTTATGGACACCTGGAGGTGTCAACATTTACTACACCTCCACCTTTTGTTCCACCATCTCCCTTATAGGCACCTACAATCATTCCATCATATAACTTCTCCACTAGGTTAGCAGCATTAAAGACCTCTAGTAGGTGCCAAAAAGAGGCATTGTAAACTATTCTTATAGCAATACAGTCCCTCCAGGCCTTGCTAATAATAGTTTAGGACTTATAGATAAAGGTACAGAGCCTCAAAGCAGATATACAGATTGTAGGTCATAGATTCGATGAGTCCTTAGAAGTGGTTAATGATTCTATCACTTAGCTCAGAGACTAGAGCACTCATATCAAGACCACAATTCTTAGGGATAGGTAAGCTATGATTGAGACTGATGAGAAGCTAAGGAGGTACATCAGATACTTGAAAGGAGACATGATGAGGTATCTAAAGGCTTATTCTAGAGTAGTTTATGAGGTGGGTTAGGGATTAGAGAGAATGGCCAAGGTGATAGCATAGATTTTACAACCTTTAACCTTAGTTCTGTCGAGCTTCAAATTTGTATTTGAGTGAGCAGGAGGTAGCCACCTCCAGCATCACAGGCCATGGCACTAGCTCGACCACCCAGGCCACCAGTTCTTATTCCATCATCAAAGCCGACGTATCGCAGAGCACCTGGATCAGGGTCCTCTCAGTGATTTATTTATTCTATATTCAGGGAGTACTTGTTAAATTTTGATGTATATAAACACACAGTTGTATATAGTTCATCATTTTATTTCATGTCTTGCTTTATTTATACCTTTTCATGCTTGAAAGATGAAAAAAAGTCATAAAATTAATTAGATAATTCTTAAATAATCACATCTTGATAAAGAAAAAAAAGGGAGAAAAGAAAAGTAAGAAAAGATAGAAAAATAATGATCAATAAATGATCAAACAAAAGGCCCAAAGAAGGCCAAGTTCAGTAAACAATACACTAACATTTAAAAATTTTCATAGCATGTATCAGAAACTCTCGCTAGAGAGTATACATATGTGTTCTCTAGATAAAAGAAAAATAAAAAAAAAACAATATGAATAAGGAAACAAAAGCAAAGAATTATTGAGCTAAGATGAAAGTCCAATAATGATGCATATCTACGAAAGCCTCCCCAGTGGACAACCATATTCCTAAGAAAAACATTAACCATCAGCAATTTGATTCTTCATGCCCTAGGCACTAATTAAATTCAACCAAATCAATTTGTTTCTATATACCATGGGTGCTAACTGGTAATATTCAAGAAACACTGATTCTGCATGCCCTAGGAACTAATTGCTCTTTATCAAGTCATCATGATTTTGCATGCCCCAAGCACTAATTAGACGCACTTAAATAGCCTTGATTCTACATGCCCTAGGCACTAATCAAGAAAAAATATTCTTTTTTATCTTAATTCTGTATGCCCAGGCACTAATTGAAAAAGTGGAGACTCGTCGCCTTAAATGGAGTTAGCCTCAAATCTTGATTTTGTATACCCCAGGCGCTAATTAAGTGAAGCTTTTTGTTATTTCAGTTCTGCATGGCCCAAGCACTAATTGAACAACTTGAGACTCATTATGTTAAATATAGTTAGTCTTAAACCCTAATTCTGTATTCCCCAAATGCTAACTGGAGATTTCAAGCAACAAGTAAACCAAGAGATTTGGTACCTCAGGTATGCATCTTTTTCCTTTCACTCTAAATTTTGGCTCACTTTGGCACTAATGCACTGGTTCTCCAAAATTGGGGATAGTTGTATACACCGTAACCTAAGGCAGCCTAGATTAGGGTTACCTGATAATGAGGAAATAAAATATTAATAATAATGGCTTCAGATCTCAAAGCTCCGATCGTGAGTTTCTCACACTTTCTCAAAGATTTTTCATAAATTTCTAAATATTTCTAAGTGTTTTAAAAGAACATGCATAAAAACCTTAATTTTGGCATGATTTATTTTGTGTAAATGTATTTTTAGGGCTAAAAATTTATTTTGATTAATTCTTTGCATTTTTTCATTTTTCTACATTTTTTAGTTCTGTCTAAAGATGACAGACCGAAAGAAGAGTTGAGGGATGCACGTCCCTCATCCAAGGGATGGGACCTCTCAGCTTCTTTCTATCCATCCCTTACTCCTTCTTGTGGCTGTCCTTCACCTCCTATGGCTATCCTCGGGTGTTTTTCAAGCCATTTTTGATATATTTCATGTATATTTATGCATGTTAATCACTTTTATCATATTTGTACGTTATTTCATGTATTTTTATGCTATAATGTATATTTTTATATGATTTTCATGATTCAATGTTTTAATTACTTTTATTATCGTGTCATAATTTTTTATCTTATTTTGTATTTTTGTGAGTGTTTATTTTTAGCTTTTGGAATCTGGCTTTAAATTCTTGCATGGGAAGTTGTGTTTTTAGGAGTGATGCACCACTCGCTACCTACATCTAGTTCTTTTAATTTTATTTCCTTTTTATGGTTTTTTGCTTTATTAGTTATTTATTTTGCATTTATGGATTTATTTTCCCCTTTTTGGATGTATTAAAAACATTTTCTATCAAATAAATTGGGTTTTCTCCCAAAGTATAGATCAATGTCCAATTTTTTTAGCCCAAATTCGCGTAATGAAATAAAACATCTTTTTGTAAACCTGTATGAGGGAACCACCGTTCCCAAATTAATCAATAGCCCATTTTATGTATGATTTTTCTCTTATATATCATTCTTTTCTATTGGACGATTTGCTTATGTAATAATTCTTAAGTAGGATTTTATTTTAACTATTTATTTATTGCTTTTTGTTTGATTGGGAATTAAGTATAAAATTCAATTATAAAATAACATCTAACCAAGGTGCCTAATAAGAGTGATGTCCCAAATACAAATCTCTATTTGGATATCAAAATGTCGAGATTCATTTTTCAATGTCCTGTTGGATGGCGACTCCATGACACTTACCTCTTTGAGCCCATTAGTAGATGCCTTTATAGGTTGACTACCAACTATAAACTGGGCTTGATCCCTCTTTATGATAAAGTGGCCAGTTTATGAGTTAAAATGAGCCACTGAGAACCCAACCGAAATGAAAAGATGGCTCCGACATACATCACACATACATGGTAAAATATAACAAGTAGTGCATAGGAATTTCAAATACCTTTTTTGCTGCAAAAGGCCAATAAAATGTTATCAAATGTAAGAACAAATGGGTGTACTAGAAGTCACAATATACATCAAGTACATGCTTAGTATACATCAAGTACATGCACTGCATACATTTAGTATATGCACAATATAAGCCTAGTGCACGCACAATATATGCCTAGATAATGCAAATGTGAACGAAATTACCAAATTCAAAAGCTCTCCAATATAGATAAATATGGCCAATGTATTAACTCCATTTTCTTAAATTTATAGAAATTAAACCGCTCAACTATAGGAGTTGCATCCAAACCAAAAAATAAATTACAAATTGATAGCTTTAAATTATAACTATATTTGTGAGTGTATTTTTAGTGTGTTTGGGAGTTGTTTTGGTGTTAATTTAGTTGGTTTTGTGTTTAATCATGTAATTCTTTAATTTGTGTGTGTTTAATTGCATTTTGGTATTTTATAGGTGCTGTTTGAAGAAAAAATAAATCACCTCGGTAGGGTTGGAAATTAATCCAATCGAGTTGCTTAGAGGAAGATTTTTTGAAGTCCAGTAGCCAACACCTCGATTGGGTTAAAATACAACCTTACCGAGGCACAATACAAATTTAAAGGAGATTTATCACCTTGGTTGGGTTGAATTCCAACCCCACCAAGGCACTTGATAAAGGTCACAACTTTCATCAGAATTTTATTAGTTTATGAAGTTTGGTAGCTGCTAGATTCTTCTGTTCTATGTTATTTAAGTGTGCTTAACACCAAAATTTAGGGAGTCAATTTTCTTCATAATTTAGACCTAGTTTCAAGTTCTCAATTCTCTTAAGGTTTGAAGCTGCAACTTGGCTGTTCTGTGAAGATATCAAGAGGAGCTTAAGACTTTATGAGTATTGTATCTTTTATTTTAGTTTTTTCAATTATTTCAATAATGAATAGTGAGTAGTTTTTCTTACTTTTGTTGAGGAAAACTTGAACCCTCATTCTTTTATTATAATGACTTAATTTGAGCTTAATCTTAATATAAGTGTGTTATTTCTTAATTTTTGGGTTGAAACTTGTCTTTGGATATGTTGAATTGATATTTGATTTATTGAATAAATGGTTAATTATAAATTTAATCTTGACCAATGATTTACATGTTCTTAGTTAATTTCATTCATGATTGATGCATGATTGTGTTTTGGAAATTAAGGCAATAATGTGTTATTCAAGAGCTGATTTAGAACTAAGAATTTGAATTAAGAATAGGATGGAGTTAGGTTTTTTGAAAGATGATCTAATGAAGGTTTAGGAGTTCACAAACCGAACATATATGCTAGGTATTAGATTATTCATAATCTAAGAATTTAGTACTTATAACGATATTCTGAGCAAGATATCTAATTTTAAATTGGTTTTCCATAAGTACTTATATTACTTTTAATTGAGTGATCATAATAAAAGTTGAGTCCCTTAGTATAAGTGCTTTAAATATTGATTTTTATCATCTTTTTTATTTTTTTTATTTTTAGTTTTTCAATTAGTTAAGTTAGTTTCGTTACTTGATTTGTTTAACTGCTACTCTCAACTTAGTTAATTTATAAATACTTCAAAACTTGGGAATTCTTTCACACATTGTTCACTATAAAATCTAGACTACACAATCTTTAAGGTACAGTATTAAAGGGTTTTAATTTTTTTTCTATATTACTTAATTGATCTAGTACACTTACTAGACACCAGTCACAAATCATTGACCAACTTTAACACTAAAAACAAGCTACTTTTGAGTTTAGCACCAAAGTGAAATTAGAAAAGCCTCAAGCTACTAAAGCTAAGAGTATGGGTGACAAATCATTCTATGTAAAGTTCCATACTAATACAAAAGGTATAGAGGGATAGATAAAGATGACATAAAAATCTCATAGCTAGTTCTAGTATTTTATTGGTCCATTTGCCTTATGAGTTCACTATAAACTAATGAAATGAAGCCTACCCGTTAGAGGTGTGCATCAAGCGGGTTTGGATCGATTAACCCGAAACCTGAATTTTAAGCATTTCTCTCACCCGACCTGACCCTTTTAACCTGATCAACATGAATTTAGTATTATTTATTTATTGATTTGTTTAAACATAAAATTAAATTGAAATACAAATCAACACTAGTCAACACAAAAAAATTTAAAAATACAAAAAACTAAAAATTTAAAAATTACAAAAAACATATATTACATAATAATTAAATACTAAGAATAATAATTAAAATAAACATCTATAATAAACATCAAAAATCAAATTAAATATCCAAAATTAAACATCCAACAATAATAAAAATATATTAAAAATGTTAATATACTATCATCTTCGCTCTTTAATTTCTTCATGACCACTTAATTTATAAATAATGAGAGATAATTAATTATAAATTAAGAACAAATATCAAAATAAATAAAATTTAAAATGTACTTAATTAAATTTATCATACTCATTCATCTAACGTTATACTTAATTAAATTTATCTTACCATCCTCAAGTTTTTCAATGACATCCAAATATTCTTCAATCTTGATGTGTTCATTAATCCTTGAAGCCAATCATGTGTGCATATCAAAGTTTTCACAATTTTAGGAGTTAATGAACTCCTAAATGGATCAAGCACTCTCCCACCAGTGCTAAATGCCAACTCTGAAGCTATTGTAGAAATTGGGACTACCAAGATATCTCTAGCCATGTGAGAAAGGATAAGAAACCACTCTGAATTCAACTTCCACCATTTCAACAAGTTAAAATCCCCCTTATCATCTTCAAATATGGCCTCATTCAAGTATAACTCTAATTGAATTTTTTTTATCTCCTGCAACACCACTTTTAACTCTTGCATGTTTAATTCTTTATTTTAAAATTTCTCTTTCCCCAACATCAGATCTAAAGGAAGTCGAGCTTGGCTGACTTTTAAATCCTTGAGTACTTTCAGGCTGCAGCTTTTCCTTATGTTCATCGAATAACTCATGCATTGCAATTTTTACACCTTCAAACAAATACTTCCCCTTTTTATCACCATAAATGGTAACAAAAATATCCTCCATATATTCAAAATTTTCCCTAGGATTGAGGACATAAGCCATGTAAATGATTTTATTCACTTTGTCATAATCTCCCCAATATTTGTCAAATTTACATTACATTTTGATTCCTATTTGCATCAACTCTGCATCAGTACTTGATTTCCAATCACACAACTTAGCATACAAGTCAGTAATTTTAGTCCAATATGTGTTAGATGTGATATAAAGTGAACCGAAAATGCGCAGGGTAGCTACATAAAATTGTTTCAACATATTTGTAATTCTTTCTACCACCCACCAACCAACCTAACTAGGCACACCACTCAAGTTCAAATTAGCAGGCATTAAACCATCCAATTAAATTTTATAGTATGGATCAATGCTTTCAAAATCATCAAACACCTTTTCATATTTGAGTGCTATGTTTAACATCAAAAAATTGGAATTCCATCTAGTTACCACATCTAAACATAATGATGTTGACCACTCAACTCCCTCAGTAATGCAACATTCTTTAAATTTTTGCAATTTAGCAGGGGATGGTCTAACAAATTTACAAGCATTCCTAGCCCTTTTAATAGCCATGTCAACATCTTTCAAACCTTCTTGCACTACAAGATTAAATATGTGAGCAACGCATCCACATGAAGGTATTTACCTTTTGAAAAGCCATCCCTTTTGCTACAAACTTATTTTTTAAAGTTGCAATCACTTATCATTTGTTCTTGCATTATCAGCTGTAATGCAAAACAATTTGTCATAAAATCCCCATTCCTTGAAACATTTCTCTAAATCCAAAGCAAGCATCTCACTCCTATGACTACCGACTAGACAAAAATACATAATTTTCTTTTGTAACTTGCCATCATTATTGATAAAATGGACAGTCACACATATGTAATTGATATTTTGTTTGGAGGACCACGTAACGGTAATTACACAAACAGATTGAGCATACTCTTTAATAAATGCTCTTAATGTTTTTTTCTCCTTATTAAACAACTAATTAACATCATGTGTCATAGTCCATCTAGAAGGAACTTTAAACCAAGGACATAAACAAGCAATAAACTTTCTAAATCCTTCTCCTTCAACAAAACTAAAGGGAAGTTCATCAAGTATAATCATCAAAGCAAGACACTTTCTACTATAATCTTGATCAAATTTCCAATTAGTTCGTGTTCTAGTGGAGCTAGATGTACCATCAACATTTGATGTTGGTTGTAAAGAAATTTTTGTTTGTCATGTTTCTACACTATGAGGATGCATTTTACAATTATTCATGTGATTCTTAAATGTAGTAGTACCATGATTTTTTGGATCACAATAAAATTCTTTGGTACAATGAATACACTTGCCTTTTTTGATGCCTTGTACATCAGACATTTGTGTGAAATGCTCCCATACAACAGATCTCTTTGTGGGTGCCTTTCTTTTCTTAGAGGCCACTATAGAAGTCTTTGACTCATCAAGCGTATTGGTGTCATTATTATGTGTCTTGGCCATCTGCTCATACATAGCAAGCACCTGAAATGGTTCTACTGAGGTGATGTCTTCATCTTAATCAATTTCATTCGATTGAGAAATCTACAAAATTAGTCGAAGAACAATTTAATTCAAAATCTAAATTTGATGTTAGGATCATAAGCGTAATGTAACTTCAGCTTATTAAATTACTTAATAAAATAAAGATCATTCATTATCAACATCAGCAATAGCATATGTCAGCAGGTCCTCCAATGAATGGAAAGCTTTTCAATCTTTGTATAAAAATGACTGCATGTAAATCACAAGGCCATATATTTCCTCGCATCCTTTATATTATTATCATTATGCTTTCAATAACCTGAATGCTTATTGTGACATTGTTTTTCTTTAGGATCAATTAAACAAAGATTTGACTGAGCTCATGAACAGGCTAAAGATGGCAAATGGCTACAAAAGTATGATTGGTGGTCTGAATTGCCTTGTTAGATCAGTGTCATGATATGTAACTCCTAGCTGCCTTAGGATGTCATGTTCGGTAATGTAATATAATAAGCCTATCATGAGATACATCATATGGAATCATGTCTATTCAGATAAGCATTTCCTAAGATCAATAACAAACAAACACATAAAATTTAACAAAAATAGGTGAGATACACTAGTGCTATGAAACGTAAACATATCTGAGGCCCTAACTAAGTTATCAATGCATCAAATATGCTGCTGGCATATGCATATCCTGGAGAAATTTGTATAACATGACCAGATGGTGCTTTTATGATAGCATAATATGCATTGATGCACATAAGAAGAGATGTAAATGCTGATGTTCATAATGAAATGGATGTTCATAATAAAGTTTAGTGTGTTGTCTTATTCATGACAAAGTCTTAAATTTTAACTTGTTCCTAAGCAATTTTGTCCTAAAAACTATAATTTGAATTCAGTTTTTTTTCTATTAAAAAATTACTAAAGATAGAAATACCTAAAAATTCTAACAACAATTATTAAGTTCCAATGTCTGTTCTGCATTGCTAATGATTCAAATGAGGCAATTAATCTCATTAAGTAGTGTTTCTTAATTGAATTAGGTTGTTAAATTAATTTTATCATGGAATTTTTTTTAAAGAGAGAACTGAAAGAACCTGAAATGTACAAGTTAATTACTATACGTCCATTTTAAGATGGACTAACAACGTAGTTCCTCAGCACTTCCCTTTTTTCAGTTTAAACTGAATTGTTTTCATTACAATGAATTAGTAAAAGCTTGAATATGATAGTACTTAGATAATTTCCCACTTAGATAGTTTCACCTCACATAGTAAAATCTTCTGATGCAAACAAAAGTAAATTAAGAAGCTACAAGAGCATCTAGAGATTTTCTAAGGGATGAAATGTAAATCTTTGTGCATATATTTATACTGAATGAAGTAGTGTCATCATTGTGTTTGCTTAAGAAAAAAAGAACTTGCCATCATTAAGTTAAAGCACAAAATGGATAATAGTTTATGAAATTTGTGGATGATTATATATTGTCCAAATAGGGAAATAAATTGTTTGGGTGGATATGCAGGTTGAACTCAGAGAATAGGAAAAGTAAAATAGGATCTCTAATAAAATCAAAAGGAGAAATAGGTGAATTTATGCCAAAAGAAAAATTTGAAAGAACAAAATCATCATTGGAGATAGAACTGAGAGAGACCCTACAGTAACCAAACCAAAGCCAAATCTATAGCTAAGTGACACGAACAGAGCATCCACATACAGTTTCAACATATCTTGTAGAGATATAGTTTTGAAGTTAAAGAAATACGAAGAAGATGAATAAAAACAAAA
Source organism: Excoecaria agallocha (assembly GCA_037975025.1). Taxonomy (NCBI): domain Eukaryota; kingdom Viridiplantae; phylum Streptophyta; class Magnoliopsida; order Malpighiales; family Euphorbiaceae; genus Excoecaria; species Excoecaria agallocha. Next base: position 17,119,334 of record CM075813.1, on the reverse strand, counting down.
ATCAAAATACAAGTTGATTTCACTTACTTCCTTTGAGGATGTCAGCGACTGCGGTGGAAAACGAGGGAGAATCAAAATGATGACTAGTAGTCTAGTTTGAATGAGGCGAGAGGGAGACTAGAATCACCGTTCGTCGACGACGGTGAGGGAGTATATTAGTTTAGGAAGAGAAATTAAAAATTCCCAATTTCGGTCTAGAAAATGATGGAAGTTAAGAAATTAGGTTTTTTGGTTTATATAGTAATGTTATTTGGGTGTAATTTTGGATCGATTATGGGTGGTTTTAACCTGACCTGAAAAATCCAAAATCCCCAGACCTGAATCGAACCGACAAACCCGATCAACCTTTAATGCATCAATTCAAGTCGGGTTAGTTGGGTCTGTCAATTTAGATTTTGCACACCCTTGCTTAAAAGTAGATGAACTAAAGTAGTGAAATGCTAATATTGATAACATAAAATCAGAAGCAAAAATTATAAATTAAAGGGTTAATTACAAATTAAGGCCCAGACTATAGGGTACTTCACAATTTTGGATCCCATCTTTAAATCTTTCAAAAAAAGGCATCAACTATAGGGTACCTTACAATTTTGGTACTTCATAACTATTGAAGGGAAAATTACTAAATAGCGACAGAGTACCAAATTGTAAGGTACCCTATAGTTGAGGTACTTTTTTGCAAGATTTAAAGATAGGGTTCAAAATTGTAAAGTACCCTACAGTTGAGGCTCTTTTTTATAATTAACCCTAAATTAAAATTAAAGAAAGATTTGGGCTAATAATCATATACCCATTTCCAAATGCAAATAGCTCTACCTTGGTAGGTCTTTAAAAACTCCACTAAACTCTTATGATTAGGTTTTTGAACTCATTTCTTTTGCACAGGTGGTAGTTAGTAAGCTCAATTGAATATGTGATTTTATTTGCTTCAGTGCTTTGATTTTAGTTTCCTACCATTCCTTTACCTTATGAAGAATCTGCAATAGAAAAAAAATATGGCATAGAGAAAAAGAGATAAATGTATTCAATAGTGGAGTTGCTAATTCGTCGAGTCCTTATCATAAAGAAGCCAAATAGATTAGGAAGAAAAACAATAAGATTTTCAAAGATTTTAGAAGAGAGATTAAAGAGAAAACCTGTGGAGCATATTTAGATTGGAGCAAAGTATCCGGTTGGTGGTCTTAAAATTGATAGAGGGAGAGTAATCGGTGATCATGTAACTTTGATATAACTTAAATATCATAATGTAATTTAACAGTTATTCCAATATAATATACATACAAAATCCAATTGTACCTATACATGCCATATATAAAACATAAAAAAGTTCTTTTCGTTGCATGACTCCATCCAAATCCTATGCCTATCCCTTCGAGTTCTTGTCTATCACCTTCAAATACCCACACGCAGTAAGTAGCTATGCGCTAAGCACAATATGCCTAGTGGTGAATACCCAACTAACAAATTTCATAGTCACACATATACAAGCTTACAAGTTTTTATTTTTACCATAATTCTTATCAAATGTCTTATACTGTTTGAACCAAAATTTTAATTTCTTATTCTCAAGTTTTATTTGTTGATCCATTTATTAACCCTTGATTTGCATCATTACTGACTTGCTATTCTTATTCCAATTTCTTGTATCGATTTGTTCATTCATTCTTAACACATGTGTCATTGCCTAATACTTTTTAAACTTTTTTGTAACTATTTTAATATCATATGCATTTCTAATTATTTATTTACATATTTTATTCTTAGTCTACAATTAATCTCATACTTTTTCTCATGTTTTGATTTTCAATTCATTACTTAATTTCCTTACTCGGTGTACAACTTTGTGCTTATTATTCTATTTTACTATTGTCATTTTCGTGTAGCATTCTTTGTTAAATAAACATTTTGTTTTAAATCATCTTTCACAACCAAACTACTTTTTATCAATCACGTTAGATTTATAATCATCATTATCATTTTATTTCAACTTATTCATAAATATACATTTTATCTTAATGATCAATCACCTAGTTCAATACCTTGTACTTTCCCTTTTGCTATAATTTTCAATCAGACTCTAATTTATATTTTAATACTCACTTTCATCTCTATTTCTCAAACCTATTCTTTTGTCACAGCTTAAAAATTAGGCCTCTGATTTAGTTTTTTAATCTACCATTTATTTCTTATGTGTTACTTTACTTTTAAATTATCATTTTCCTTTCCTTATATCATTAGTTAGGCTTGAATGTACATATAAAATTTTAATCTTTGATTTATGGTTTAATGTTCATATACAATTGACCTATAATATTTTATTTTCATCTTTTGTCTTTATGGCTCCTTAATTTGTGTTTTTCCTTTTTGTTTTTATCCTTGAATTTATTTTTATTTTCGTGTCCTATTGAACTAAATTTACATATTTACTTCCTCGGATTATTAATACCGATTTCTATGTTGTTAATTGCTTGTGAAATTACGATATAACTCATATTTTTCATTTGCTTCATTGGTCCTCTTTTTAATTAGTTTAATTTTGTCACATGAACTTTTACGGTATATTTTATTATTATTGTTCTTTTCCTTCCTAATTATAATTTAATCTTTCTATTATTCTTTTTTTGCATCCAAGTTACTCACATCCCTTTACTTATAATTTTAGTTATCTTTCACCATCAATTACATAACTACTTCTTTTTGTATCATTTATTTCATCTTCTCTCTCCAATTTACATTTTTATGCTTCTAATATCATCACATAACGATAATTTACAATTCGATCCTTATTACTCATTTCTTTATCTACTCTCCGCTTTCATAAATTCAAATTTATATTCTTAATTTCCTAATTACTCTTTGATACCTTGTATTACTATTTTTTATCCTTTGCTTAGCTATTTCCCAACTTTAGGCGATAATTACACTTTAATCCCTAAATTTCCATTTTATCACAAAATTCATTAATCATGATGCTAATTTATCTTATTTACCCTTTATATATCTTTTATTTCATTTTTACTCCTCAATTCATGTTTTAGTCTTCAACATTTCTTTTTTAATGATAAATTACTGTTTAGTCCGTGATGACTTTATGTTTACTTTTTCACCTTTTTACCATTTAACCTCTCTTAATTATAATTTTAGCATTAATTTACACGTGTGCCCCTACTTTCTTGTTTAATTACATAATAGTCATTATCTATCACTTAATTTATTTTTTTTATTTTATCAATTATTTAATTTACCATAACTCTTTAATTTTATCTGATCTCATTATACTTTATAAATTTAATCTTAATTAAGCTTACAGATTATATTAATTCAAATCTCAATATCAATATAATTCTCTCCCCTATTTAACTAAATAAAAATTTATCTTTCTTAATTCCTTAATTACCCTTAAATGTTTTTAATTTTATTATTTTTTATTTACTTATTTTATCTACAAAAAATTTATTTAGTACTATGATGCACACCGAACCCTATTCTACATTCGGCTTGTTCTCGAAAGCTTGCTTTTAGAGTTTGAGATTGGATGAGATTCGTTAGACTCGTGAAAATAATTACTTTGTAATGAATAGGGATTCAGCCAATACGTGATGCATTCGGGCCTTCAAAATGTATACGATAGCATAACGGAGTATCCCTATCCATTTACTAATGACTGACTTACTAGGCATCTGCTGAGCATCACAAGGCATGAATTTAGGATTCGCCACCCAATAAAACATTAGGAAAGTGATTTTTTAATATCTTGTGATACCAAAACCAAAGAGAGTTTGGATTCCACTCCTATTTATACCTTTGGTTAAAGTTATATAAATAAGTTTAATGATTAATATATTTCATATCTTTTCTCACATGGACTATCATGCATAGAAAAATAAAGGCACACTCAAGCATGTTGGAAGCAATAAGCATGCATATCGAAAGCCGCAAATCATTTAAAAATAAATGTAAAAGCAAATTCATAGATAAATCAGGAAATTTATTAAGTTTATATTGATGGAGATGTTGGTCCTCGTATTTATATCTACAAAAGGCAAGTATTTTGGATAAAAAAATGGATAATTGATTTCTCATGGCTTTGAAAAAGAATCGTATTAATTTAATTTTAAAGTAAAAAATCATTTATATTTATGAACAAAATTGTAACACCCTAATTTGATAATCCAATTCACAATTGTACTTAAGTCACTAATCAGGATATAAACTTAGTTGATATCCTTAAATAAGTATGTGAGGTAACTTAACATCAAACAAATGAACACCATTCGCTCAATCACTTTAAATTCCTATTGTAGAATCATAATTACTAAACTTATCAAATACTGAACTTTTAAATATACTTGAGCTTAAACTCCCTATCTTCATATCTTGTGTTGGTCAACTCGCTCCAAATATCGACCTCAAAAGGAATTTCAAACCTGTACACCTACACAGATAAACACCCGTGCTAAGCTAAAAAGCTTAGTGGGGAACACTTGAACTATGCACAAGCTTATATGAAAATTATCAAATTAAGCACAAGCACTAAAAGTAAGCTAATATATTTATGAGTTTACCATAAGTAACATTAGGTACCATGTTATAGTATTTCAAAAATACAAGTAAACCCATCTAGCCTTTATAAGTCTTACAAAACACATTACTAAAAGCCATGTCTTGATTTACCTGTGTAGCAATTGTGAAAAAAAAACACATTTCAAGTTCACCTTCTTTATACCTGTAATTCAATCTTGGTTGTAGAAGTAACTATAAAAACTACATATAAGTTATAACAATCCCTGTAGGTATTGCTATACACAGTTCTTAAGTGTATGACTCATAACAGATTATTAGTATCACACCTATAGATGATCTTGACGTTACATCCTTTTACTACATGTTTTTATATATAATGCCTGGATTTTCATGTAAACATAACATGAAGAAAAGCAATTTAAAAGTATTATGTTTCCTAAGTCTTTTAACTTAATATAATACTTTCCTTACTTTGACAATTAAAGCCTGTACTTTCTAATCATATGTAACACAAGATATCAATGATAGTAAGCTTTTAACTCTCGCAATTACTCAAGGCATATAATCAATAAAACAACAAAGATGAATGAACATCTCAACATACGTAAATCATGTGATTGATTGATATACTCTGAGCATTAGTACTTGAGATATAATTTTCTGTAGTCAGAAACAATCGTGCAGTACAACAATAACATATGATTAATGTATTAATAAAGCTCAACAATTAACTCAACATACATATATCATACAATTGCTTTGTGTACTATGAGCATTAAAGCTTGAGAAAGGTTTTCAGCAATTAAAACCTATCATGTAATCTATTAATAACTGTAGATCACTATTATTTTGATAATTATACCTGTCTAAGTTCCAAGAATGGATAACGGAATTATAGATACCTTTAGGTACCAAAACTTTAGATATCCAAAGATATCAAATCTATGGATCCAAACGGGATCGAACGATGGTTCATATAAGAACAAACTATAGACCTAAATAGGGTTAAACTATAGCAGCAGAAATTATCCCTACAGGCATGCCTATCTATCCACATTCTAGTCACTATGCAGGCAATTGAATTCCTTTACTTTATCTAACATTAGTTTGTTTTACTCTATTCAATCGAATACATATATGTACATGTATAGCCATGTACTGAGTAATCATAATCATACACATGTTACTGCATAATAATGAGTCAAGTATCATGTATTACTTGCTCATATATCCATTTTCACATAAATCAGATAGTTTATACTTACCAAGTATAAGTATTCAATACTCAATGGCTTTATAAATCCATAAGCACAATTATATTTATGAATAATTGTAAACATTACGATATATACTTATTCATTTGTAAACAATCTGTGACTCTTGGTCAAACTGTAACTGTATTCAATTCAGAGGCATATATATATACATACCAAAACATCACCAATTATCACTTCAAGAACATATAGCTTAACATATAATTATAATCATAACATAACACTCATCATCTTGCATACAACTCTCACTATCATGCTTGAACAATTCTTTATCATCTTACGAAAGCTTACCTTTCTCTAATTTATGATATTCGCCTTCTGTCCCTTTTTTCTTTTAATGGCCATTATAATATCAAGTTGTTTAGCCAAGAGCATTCTTATTTATCATTAATACATGACTAAATACTTATCATATAATAATAATAATAATAATAATAATAATAATAATAATATCTATTTTCATGAACGTGTATGCACATAGGTATACACATGTGACTTGAGCATAACATCATATATTTACTCAAGTATAAATCATTTAAAAATATGATAACATCTTCATATAATCAGGTCCATACTCATAAATAGGGAAACTATACTTAGAAACATTTATAAATACATATTACCATATACTTACAAAAATGTACATATAATGCTCTTGCTTGCTTAAACACTATAATTTATTACACATCTCAATTGCATTAAAATTCACTTAAATTCATAATTAGTTCACAAAAATGTACCTTTTCAATTCTTCCTTGACTTACCTTCATATACCTTAATAGTTAGACTTATCAATACATAATCATATAAAGATAATACCTAAGCATATATGATCAATATGTCATAACCAATAAGGTTATTTATGTTAGAGAGTATGCCCTAGAGCCCATGTAAAAGGGATGAATTTCATATGTATGAATTTATATTATTAATAAAAGGCATTATTCATTTATTAATGCTATGTTTAAATACATGAGTTTGTAAATTTTAAATTAATAAATGAAGTCCTTGATATTATAAACACGGTGCAAAGACAATCATGAAAGTGTTCATGATATGAGGTGTCTATTGCATTCAAATGTGTTAACATCTAAATATCCCTAGTCATAGAATTAACAAGATAGGACATTGTTAATTCGAACAGACTAGCACATGTTATGCTTCTTGAATGGTTCAAGCAGTGGTTCTCATAACTATGATTATGGAAGATAATCAAAGCTAACATGTGGATGCTTGTTAGAAGAACAAGTTCATTGGAGACCTACAAAGAGAATCCTCACATGGATATTAAATCTATGTCAGTGAGGAATCTCTTTATAGCGGTTGTGCAAGTATCCTTCGACTTGAGATCACCAAAGTTATCTTAAGTAGCAAGTGGTATATTTTGACTCCATAACTGATTACTTCCATCTGGGAGTGAACATAGTTAGGAGATTGGGTATATCATGACCTACTTGAAGATAGTTGAGTGATTGATAAAGGATTCACCATCCCAGATTTAGTAAGGGAAGTTATCTCGCATGATTCTATAATTGCCTTGTTCAGAGAATCTCTGGCCAAGAGATCCATGGAGGGCATTTTGGGAACAATGGTTAAATTAATAGAACATACATAATTAGATTTATATGAGTTGACAGAAATCCATACTCAGAATCTAATTGAGATAAGAGTGGTGAAAGGAGTAATTGCACTGTAACTATTTCTATGGAAGGGTATAGTCAAACTATTTGACTTTCCTGACATTTAGGTAGTCATGATGCCTAGCTAGAGACCAATCATGACTTGTATAATAGTGTATCAAGAATATCAATAGGGATTGATAAAATGATTTAAAGAAGTTTAAATCATGTGAGTTTTGAATGGAACTTACAATTACATATTATACTACCAATATGGACAGGAACCCAATAGGTCACACACATATACAGAAAAGGATAAAATGGTAAAATTACAAGGATAATAATATTTGATATTGTTATGGGAATAGAGAAGTGAATAAGAGAATAATTAATTAAAGAGTTTAATTAATTATGATCAAGAAAAATTGTTCGCGAAACTTTTGAGAAATGTTATGTAAAATTGGACCTAATTGAAATAATGTATTTCATAATTAATTATTATTGGAATATAAGTGTTATAGGGCTGATATAATAATTAATAGATCCATTGGAGGAATTACAGAGGCCCAAAGAAGTGAAGTTGGCACAGAAACTCTCCAGAAGAAAAGCCACACGCCAACTCCAAACAGAAGGCCTTAGAGGCCTATTTCTTGGACCAAAATAAATTAAATATGTTACATAAGTGTTATGGATCCTACATATTTAATTTGGTTGGATTTGGAATTCATTTGGGTAATTAAATCCAAGTATATGTACAAAGGGCCTAGTTTGTGGGTTTTATGCATAGTCTTTTGTGAAAGGGCTTAAATTGGATTTAATTGAGCTCAAATAATTATGAATAATTCCAGAAGCCCAATTAATAATTCTCCAGAAATTTTAAAGAGTCCAATCCCATTATGAAGTTGGATTTTCAACCTAACTATAAAAATCCAAGTGATGTAGAATTAGGGTTAAGTGAACAATTAAGAGAAAAAAGTTTTTCTCTCCTTCAAAACCCTAGCCGCCACTTCCCCTTGCTAGCTCAATGGATTTCGACCAGCCCCTTGTACTCTCCTTTGTTGGTTCATTCATTCCTTCTCTAGTGTGGATTACTCATTGGAGGTGTTCGATTTTGGATACTGTGGTTTGTGACAACCCGGTGAGAAGGAAAATCAACTGTACAACAAAAATCAAAGGTGATTTTTCTTATTCTCATTAATATGTATATTGTAAATTCATGGTAAGATCAGATATATTGGTTAAAAATTTTAAATTTCGCTTATGTATGAGATGCATGTAACCAATAATTTCCAACAATTTACACTCTTACATAATTACTCATTAGTGTCATCACGTAATGTTCATACTATAATTATTTATACTCAAAGGATGACTTGCTAAAATTGATATGCATATAATTTATACTTTCACTTATTTTATATTTCAATTCCTTAATTCACTTTTGTAGTCAATTAGATAATAAATAACTAACTATACACTCTAGCATGATCACATATATATATCAATTGCAATCATGCACTTTAGTAGATTATCTATAATTAATATACTTCCATGTAACCATGCTTTATCCATTATTTTTTCCTATACAACAACACTTGCCATTTTATTATCATTGTAATTTACTTTTGGCACAAACGTATAGGCATAACATATAATCCTCATATAGTGTTATATTCATATTATCTCAAGTAGGTAAATAATAATTTACCTTAACATTGAAATCACCATACATATTCTTCATCACATGATCATGCCAAATAATTTTCAGTAAGATACTATTATATAATTTATGCATTTAATTCCCTTTATGTGCTGCTTTTATAATACAACAATACTCAAGAGAGACTTAAGATGGTTCTTAGCAAACTCAAATAACAAATCTGCATAGAGATAGAATTTCAAGTTTATTTTGAAAGATATATTAAACCTATCTAAAGAGATTTTTAGGCAAAATGATCTCATACAAACATGAGCCACTATGTTTCTAGTTCCAGGAACATTAAAAATAACATCTATATCATTTCTATAACTCAAGATAATTGGGAATTACTGATGACTGTTCATTGTGACAGGCAACATATGTTTTCGATTTTCAACCCAAATTTAGACAAGTTTAGAAGCATATTTAGACTTTACTTTCTTCATAAAAAAATTGTATATATGAAAGTATATTTCATAACCTAACTAAAATTACCTAAATATCATTTTTACATTTCAAGATATTACAAAAATATTGAGAACCATTCCTGAAAATAATGTTGTCAATAGTTCCTAATTTAAGTTACTTTTTGACATATTTAGAGACATAAAAAATTATGGTTTCTCCATAGATATTGTAGACATATAAGTCTAGTTTTATTAGAAATTTTAATCATAGCATTTCGACCTCTATAAAACTAATTATACTCAAAACATTGCAAACTGTTCAATAAAAAATAGTAATTCAATTTTAGATTCAATTAAAAATTAAGACCATTTAAAGGCAAAACCAACTTTCAATTTCTTCTACAAAATTGTAGATAAACGAATTAAGGTTAGTTATCAACTAGAATCAAGTCATTTGTAGGTCTACAACTTGAGATATACTAAAATTACAGAAGCTAATTCCAATAATTCTTCACATGCATTGCCTTTTTTTACAAGTCCTAACTTGATTATTTGACTTCAGTCACTTAGTTTTATTAACACATGCCTTATTTCATATCTTTATAGAAATTTTCAACTTTAAACACATTCAAAATCACCATAAAACACACTTTCCCTTACCTTGGCTGAAACACTCACTAGCCACTTACTCCTTCAAAACATCTTTGCCTTTGTTCTTCCTTTTATTTTTCTTCAACTACAACGAACCATGCATTCTTAAAAATCCATAATTCTCCCTCATTCATTTCTTTCAAACCAAGAAGAAAAAAGATGAATAAAAAGAAGGTTTCAAATTCAAATTCAAATTCTCCCTCATTCATTTCTTATAAATCAACCTAATTAAAATTCTTAAAGAGGATTTTGAGAGAGAGAAAGAGAGAGAGCTTCCAAATTCATTTTAGAAATAAAAGAAAAAGAAAGGAAAATCTGAATTTTCCCTTTGAGAATGGCATTCTCCTTAACAAAGAATCATTAAAAATAGTTTCTTTCTCCTTCATGCAAAATTCTAGGATTTAAAAGAGAGTGTAAAAGTTCCATTAACACCCTCATTCTTTTTGCATGTTAGAAAGTTACCCTCACTCTTTTTGCATGCTAGAAGGTTACCCCTATAAGTTTCTTTCTTTAATAAAATCATCCCCTACCTACTCATATATTTATAATTAACCCCAACTTATATTCTTTACTTCAATTATACCCTTAAAAATTTTTATGCCAAATAATTCACATTTAATTCATATAATAAAATAAAATTATCACTTGCCCCATAACTTTAATTCGAAATTCACATATTTAATTTAGTCTTAATCAAATATAATTTCATTAAATCATGCATTTTCAACTAGGGTCTAATTATGGCCTTACAAAATACTTAATTTAAATATTATTTTGTGTATGAAATCGGGACATTGGTCCCTTTTATTATAGAAAAATTTTATCGAAACCTGTATAAATTATTTAGTGAGATTTTAGACTTATCATATCGCTCAAAAAAATAATTTATTTACAATAAATAAAAATCATAAAAGAATAATAATAGAAGTAAAATATGCATAAATTGGGATATTGATTAAATTGGGAATATCGGTTCCCTCATGCAATATGTATAAAATACCTTTTGTGTGCTTTTTTGAAATAAAATAGGACATTGATCCATTTTATGAGAAAAATTCAATTAATTAAATATAAAGTATTTTAAGTGTTATTTCAATTAAAATGTGCAAAAAATTATTTTTTACTATGCTATTACATATTTGCAAAAAATTAAAGAAAAATTAAATACGAGATCTAAATGGTAATAAATAGGAAAATAAATCCTAAACTATCCCGCCTTATCCTCTTATCCAACCTGGATGGGAGTTATGCAGAAAAAAATGACAAGAAAAGGTAATTAGTTAGTAATGATAAAAATGATAATAAATATAAAATAATAATATTAAGGATAATATTAAATAATAATGAAATATTATTCAAATAATAATAATAATAATTACAATAATAAAATTAACACAAATGAATAATAAAAAAATCATGATAATAATAAAGGAATAATTAACAATATTGAATTAACGATAAAGAGACTAATATTAACAAAATATCAATAATAACCATAATTGTAACAATCTAATTTTTATATTGGTAAATATTTGAAAATGTGATTAGGACGTAATTGAAATTAATGTAGAAGTAAAGGGTAATTTTATAAATTTGTTAATTCAAGGATAAAAGTGTATTGCTAGTGAAGAATGAAGGACTTGATTGAAAGTTTATATTATAAATTTCATGCCAATTATAAGAATTCATATTGGAAGGAGGAGTAAAGCGTAATTTTCCTTAGACCAACAAGTTGCCCAATTGGAAATAAGCATGTGTTTCTCTAAAATGAGGGAGAAGAATCAAGAAAAAAAGGGAAATTTTGCTTTTTTCTTTAAGATGGCCAAGCACTCTTTGTCCAAAAGCTTACTCGTTTTCTTTGTTTCTTTTATGTCTTCTATTCCTTCAAGTTTCTTTTGACAATGTATGTGTATATTTGATTGGTTTCAGAGACTTGCAAGGTGAGTAAAGCATGAATTATATAAAAAGAAATCTTCTTCTTCTTCTTCTTCATTTCTTTAGTTTATGTATTTATTATTTTGATTAGTAATTGAATGAAGTTTGTGTATAGTTATTGGAAAGATTAGCAAGGGAAAAAGGGAAGGAGAAATAAGAGCTTTAGAAAGTGGAAGTGGCCAATTTGTTTTTAGGCTTGGGAGTTCTCTCTCTCTTATTATATGTTTAGTTGCTTCAAATTAATGTATTCATATGTTATAATTGTTTTGGTAATTGTGATAGAAACAATTGATGAAATTATTGTGTATTTGAATGATAAAGTGTGATTTAGAGAATGATAAAGTGAATATTCATTCAATAGATTCTTGTTATTTTTCTATTCAAGACTAATTATACTATTTTATTGAAAAATTTGAGGTTTAAAAATGTAAATCAAGTGATTTCTAGTGGTTTAAAAATATGATACAGTAATAGGATTCTAAAGAAGGGCACCTTATTTATGAAATGAGTATGTTATGAAAAAATTGCTAGTGCAAAGCTTGTGAGGGAAATGTCTAGGACAATTTCGTGTATGTCGTGCTTGTGGCACTAGTTGCACTTACGACAAGGTTTCTTTACTCGGTAAATTTCCTCTTGTTGTGCTTGCGACCCATGTTGTGCTTGAGACAGGACTCGACAATTGTTCTTTGTCACGCTTGCAGCATTACTCGCACTTATGACAAGGCAAAGTATACCATTCCTCCCTTGTTTAATTACCCGTGCCCATACTTTTACCTTATTATTCATATATGTTATAGTCGTAATGAAATTATGATGTTACGTTCATGTATATGCTATCTTGTGGATACTTATGGTATTACTCAAAATTTAAATGATATATTCTTAAGTAACCAAATTCCTTTGCACCTGAATTTAATATATTATTGTATATATAGGCATTCCTATAAGAAATGATTGCAGGTGCTAGTGTTGACACCTGTTGGTGTCTAATGTTGATACCTTTGGCATTTAGTATTTCGGGATTTTTGTCTTTAGTTTTTTATACTGTTTATCAGTATCCAGTGTTTGACCCGTTATCCTTTTTGCATGGGAATTCAGGCAATGGAAATGAGTTGACTTGATATTAAAGTGATTTAACTCGATATGAAAATGAATTGATTCAATATAAAAGAGATTTTATTTGACTTATACATTGTGAATGAGTGAATCTTAATGAATGAGTACGGTAATGAGTTAATGTTTGGTATGAATAAAGTGTTTTTTCCTTATGAAATTAGTGGCATGATAGTGACAATGTGATAAATTTATATTGCATATGCATGTTATACATTATGACCGGTGTGTTCTTATTTTATTGATAACTGACATGTTATAATGATGTGTGTGACTTCCTTGTGAAGTCTATTGTATTTTTCTTACTCCCCACTGAGCCAGTGCTCAGTACGGGTGTTTTTTTCCATGTAGGTTCGCAGGTTTAGAGTGAAGTATTGAGTGCCTAGTCACCATCTGTTAGCCATAAGAGTAGAGCTTGAAGGGAATTTTGGTATATATCTAGATTTTTGTTATGTAAATAGTGAAAAAATTTGTATCTCTTGTAAGAACATATTTATGTATTTATATTGTTCAAGAATTTGAATCAAGTTATATACTTGAATTTGTATTTAATGGCTGTTAGAAGTGTGATTTTTGCATTGTGAATTAATGGATAGTTTGTTGTGGAGAGCGAGCATTACAATAATCATATTAATGCAGCATTAATAAATATAATACAATAATAATAAAAATAAGAAATAATAATAATAATGAAAATTAATAATATTATCAACAATAAAAATATTATCAACAAGACAATAACAATAATAATAATAATGATAATAACTCATTAAAATAAAAAAGAAAATAAAAAATAAAAATAAAAAAACAATTGTCACAAAAGGAAAAAAAAAAGAGAAGAGTGAGGCATAAGGAGTGTGTGTGATGGAGGGAAAGTGTGATTAGTTAGGACTTTTAGCGATGGAAATTTTTGTCTATTGCCATAAACTCTTGTCACTAAAGGTCAAAAGCAGAAACAAAGAAAAATCAAAGAAAAAAATCCTTTAGTGATGGGAACGAGTCCATGCCACGTGTTGACTTTGACTTTCCCTCTTTCCTCAGCCGATTAACCTCTAACTTGAAATATTTTTCCATATTTGGACTCAAAGATGACATTTTTTAACCATGTATCTTCCATACATTTGTTCCCCCATGTCTTAGCTTTCCAATGAATAAAAAAATACTCAATTTGGATTTATATTTTGGGATGTATGGCCAAAATAAAATACTGACGAATGCTCCTAAGAAGTTTTCAGGGATAAAATTCGTACTCTGACTTTGAAAAATCACTAGGAACAATGGGTTCATAATTAGGTCATGATCTATTCATGAAAGTTGCTAAAAATTAAGTCTAGTTTTTACAAAATTGGATTCACCTCAATTTGAGCTCTACGGAGGGAGTTATGCCCAAAAAACAATAGACTAGTATATGAACAGGGACAAATTCAGGTCATTTGTATTCGAGCCTAATTTCGAGAATCTTAAGGGCTGAATTGGGTTTAGGTGTCTCCATAAAAGTTATAGATCTATGTCTTAGTAATTAAATGGCTTTGGAATAACCTAATTATAAGATTTATAGGTTTAGATACCATTCCTCCCTTGTTTAATTACCCGTGCCCATACTTTTACCTTATTATTCATATATGTTATAGTCGTAATGAAATTATGATGTTACGTTCATGTATATGCTATCTTGTGGATACTTATGGTATTACTCAAAATTTAAATGATATATTCTTAAGTAACCAAATTCCTTTGCACCTGAATTTAATATATTATTGTATATATAGGCATTCCTATAAGAAATGATTGCAGGTGCTAGTGTTGACACCTGTTGGTGTCTAATGTTGATACCTTTGGCATTTAGTATTTCGGGATTTTTGTCTTTAGTTTTTTATACTGTTTATCAGTATCCAGTGTTTGACCCGTTATCCTTTTTGCATGGGAATTCAGGCAATGGAAATGAGTTGACTTGATATTAAAGTGATTTAACTCGATATGAAAATGAATTGATTCAATATAAAAGAGATTTTATTTGACTTATACATTGTGAATGAGTGAATCTTAATGAATGAGTACGGTAATGAGTTAATGTTTGGTATGAATAAAGTGTTTTTTCCTTATGAAATTAGTGGCATGATAGTGACAATGTGATAAATTTATATTGCATATGCATGTTATACATTATGACCGGTGTGTTCTTATTTTATTGATAACTGACATGTTATAATGATGTGTGTGACTTCCTTGTGAAGTCTATTGTATTTTTCTTACTCCCCACTGAGCCAGTGCTCAGTACGGGTGTTTTTTTCCATGTAGGTTCGCAGGTTTAGAGTGAAGTATTGAGTGCCTAGTCACCATCTGTTAGCCATAAGAGTAGAGCTTGAAGGGAATTTTGGTATATATCTAGATTTTTGTTATGTAAATAGTGAAAAAATTTGTATCTCTTGTAAGAACATATTTATGTATTTATATTGTTCAAGAATTTGAATCAAGTTATATACTTGAATTTGTATTTAATGGCTGTTAGAAGTGTGATTTTTGCATTGTGAATTAATGGATAGTTTGTTGTGGAGAGCGAGCATTACAATAATCATATTAATGCAGCATTAATAAATATAATACAATAATAATAAAAATAAGAAATAATAATAATAATGAAAATTAATAATATTATCAACAATAAAAATATTATCTACAAGACAATAACAATAATAATAATAATGATAATAACTCATTAAAATAAAAAAGAAAATAAAAAATAAAAATAAAAAAGCAATTGTCACAAAAGGAAAAAAAAAGAGAAGAGTGAGGCATAAGGAGTGTGTGTGATGGAGGGAAAGTGTGATTAGTTAGGACTTTTAGCGATGGAAATTTTTGTCTATTGCCATAAACTCTTGTCACTAAAGGTCAAAAGCAGAAACAAAGAAAAATCAAAGAAAAAAATCCTTTAGTGATGGGAACGAGTCCATGCCACGTGTTGACTTTGACTTTCCCTCTTTCCTCAGCCGATTAACCTCTAACTTGAATTATTTTTCCATATTTGGACTCAAAGATGACATTTTTTAACCATGTATCTTCCATACATTTGTTCCCCCATGTCTTAGCTTTCCAATGAATAAAAAAATACTCAATTTGGATTTATATTTTGGGATGTATGGCCAAAATAAAATACTGACGAATGCTCCTAAGAAGTTTTCAGGGATAAAATTCGTACTCTGACTTTGAAAAATCACTAGGAACAATGGGTTCATAATTAGGTCATGATCTATTCATGAAAGTTGCTAAAAATTAAGTCTAGTTTTTACAAAATTGGATTCACCTCAATTTGAGCTCTACGGAGGGAGTTATGCCCAAAAAACAATAGACTAGTATATGAGCAGGGACAAATTCAGGTCATTTGTATTCGAGCCTAATTTCGAGAATCTTAAGGGCTGAATTGGGTTTAGGTGTCTCCATAAAAGTTATAGATCTATGTCTTAGTAATTAAATGGCTTTGGAATAACCTAATTATAAGATTTATAGGTTGAGATAAAGGCACAACACCCAATCTGCTTGAAAATTTGAAAACTGATTTTCTTGTTTTGCATTGTTTGAAAGAGATAAAGAGGGAAAAAATGCCTTAAAAGGAATTTTTAAACATTTGAAACCTAATAGAGAGATAAAATGGCATTTTAAAAGCATAAAATCTTAGGATAAAGCCTGACATCTCCGCTCCTTATCCATTTGTGAGAAATCACTTTCTCATCAAGTAACTCTGATCAGGAGCCATCTTAGGAATAAGTGTCTACAAATACAAATTTAACTATTAACCTTGATTTAGAGTAAAACTTCACTTTTACCCTCTAATGTTCCCATCCATTTCCAAAAATTATATTTAAACCTCCATCTTTTGTCAAAATCTCATTTAGGTCCTTAACTTTTCTCAAAATAACATTCAAGTTTTATCTTTCCTTAATATGACATCTAGGTCATGTATTTCATTGAATTAACATCTAAGTCCCTTCCCTAACTAAATTGACATTTATGTCATGTATTTTTCTCATAATTACTATTTTACCCTTAATTTCCCATTTTTAAACATTTTTCACCCTACTTTTTACATTTTTAACCTGCAAATTACATTTTTTTGTTTTAGTCCTTAAATTTAATTCTTTTCCCAAAATTACAGTTTTGTGCCTATTTTCTCAAAATTTTTACTAAATTATGAATTTGCCCTTTATTTTTCAAATTCATTAAAAATTCCATTTTTACCCTTCCTGACTATAATTTTTCATCATCGTTTAACCATTTTACCTTTATTTACCATTTTTGCTATATTTCTCTTATTTTAATCTTTAATTTCCATCTTTATTAATTATTTATTTTTCCCCTTTTTTATAATATTATCACTTATATTTCAATTTCTTCCCTAGTAGTTTTTATAGTAATGAAAACTTTAGAGTTAGACACGAGGGACATGATCCTATCTATCCAATACAAGTTGAGGTGGCCATATAGAGGGTACCTCGACCACATCATCCTATTTCTTTTTTCTCATTATGTCTTATTTTCTTATAATCATGGTGTGGAACAGCCTTTGATCCACTATGACGAGTCCTCATCATTTGCATACCAAGGTGAATGCCCCTAGGGCTAGCCATATGTATCTTATACCTCTAGTTTCACTACTAAATACTAAGGGCAAAACTATTCTCTTCATATACATATAAAATATGCAATATATTCATATTTTTTCACATTTTCACATTATGTGATAATCACATCTCATATGATGTGCATCATTATTTCTCATTCATCATGTAACTTCATTTCCATGCTTTAAATCATCATAATCTTATCAAATTAATCAAACATACCATACCACATTCATATTAAAATCATTTAATTCACAAAGTACATTTCTGTCATGTTCTCAAGATCCAATTTTCATGTATCTAACATTGTTTCTTTATTTTTATCATTCATTCCTTTATAATTCCATAATTCTCTATTCGACAATCACTAGGTTAAATACATTTAAATTTTTTTAATTCATCAAACACATTTCTACCATGTTTTCATGCATATTAAACATAATTCTAACCTTAAATCAATTTAATTCTCTATCTAACCTTAATTTCATTTTCTTTCATAATAGGTTTCATAACTAATGTACCATTTATAACCATAATTTTTTACATTTAACATCATATATCTCATTATTTATAGCAAGTACGCTACATGCTAGTATACATCTAGTATATGCATAGTATACACCAAATATACACAATATATAAGAAGTATATGCATAGTATACATCAAGTGCATGCGCAGTATACATCATGTACATGTACAAATACACATACATTATACAATAAGTACATAAACATATCCAACTAATACACGCACAATATAAAACATAATTTTTTCTTTAATTTATCATTGAAGCCCTTAAACACTTACATCTAGATTTTTAAATCTTACACCTTTTACACTCATTATGAACACTTACCCTTGTTATTAACACTCAATAAAGGGGCATTATATGCTAATATGCATAGCTAAAGCTTGTCTTTTCATTTATCTTTATCTGAGTATTGTAATATATTATACATCCAATTGAATTTGAGCCTAAATAAATAAAGTTGGATAGAGTAAGATATGAATTTCCCCTTTTGAGATATTTGAATTGAATCAACTTGAAATTGGCATTATGTTGTATTATAGAGATTAATCTCCATAATAAATGTGCCAGACAATTATCTTAGACAATATGCTCCTCTTGTTGGTCAAACACAAAACAGAGTAAAAATGTTGCAAGCAATGATTCTCATTTGTGCTATGTGTCTATTTTTATATAAGTTAAACTTTATTTGCAGAAGCTTGAAGAAAGCTTAAGTCATACAAAATTGGCTATACTGAGAAAATAAAATCCATCACTAAAATAAGGATATTACTGACGGATTAGTGATCAAATTTTAAAGTTGTCGATAAAAAATAGATGCTGAAAAATAGCTATATTTTTACCAATGAAATTAAAAATCCATTGGTATAAATGGCAGGAAATATTGGCTGTAACTTATAGCTATGGTTTTAATGATGGTAGGTAAATTTCTCATTTAAATTATATAGCGACGGAAGTTTTCATCAGTAATTAAAGTAGCAATTTATGTTTAAATAATTTAACGACAAACATTGCGATAATTTTTTTTCATTTTGTTCGTAAATAAATGAGATTTTTTTGGCATCGCCTTTTAACGATGGAAATAGAGATGGATATATAAGGCGACCAATTTATTAGTTGTTGCTAAGGATGTGTTCCGTCAGTAATCCATTAGTATTATTTTGTTATTAAATATATATGTTTAAAATATATTTTTTTAATTTAATAATAATAAATTATTTTACATAAAATCAACTACCAATTTCATTTGAAATATAACAAATCCGTCGTTGATTACTGGCTCTAAAAAATGGGACTCCAATTTCATTTGCCTCCGAAAATGTTTTTAATTATATTATTAAAAAAATAAAATTGCTTTACTTTGTTTTTGTTCTTCCAAACCTAAACACAATCCACACTAAACCTAGATAGAAATGGCATCCACCCTCAAAAGTTTTGCAGAAATAACTCTGATTTTCGAGATCTAGATTAAATAATGAGCTTTCATTGACTTTTCCTATGAAATTTGTGATTGTACAAGAGAAAAGAAAAGGACTGAAAAAGCCCATTTCTTTCTCCCAACTAAAAACCTAAACTAAAACTCCAAATACTAGTTGAATATGCATATCTTTCCGATCATCATCCAATCGAATAGGAAATTAGGGCATTCTAAGATAATTTGAGGGTGACGGCGGTGATGATTTGAGAATGTGATGGGGCTGTCAATGGGTAAGCGATTTGGTTCTGTTTACTTCTCTTGATTTAATTTTTTAGAAACCTAACCCTTTTAGCTAAATTTTTAGGTTTTTCTATTTGATGTATTAATTTTTGAGTTTCAAAATGGAATTCTTTTTATATCAATGTTATTATTTTCAAGATAATTTTGATGTTTGGATTTCTGGGTCTTAATACAGTTTTGCTAACTATGTCCTTTTTGTAGATTTCCTCATTCTATTTAGAACTTATGGGCTTATTCAAATCACCTCCATTTCTTGGTTCATTTATGAGAAGATGCTTGTGTCCATAGCTTCGAGTTATGATTTGAGGTTAGAATTGCTGCTATAATTGATAAGGCCTAAAAAGTCCTTATTTTTAAGAAGGAGAGTTGGCAGTTGAGTGATCCCGATCGGATGACTGATCCTGCAAAGGGTGCTTGGTTGGACCGAGCGATAGCACTCCGAAATTTAAGTTAGTATCTTTTAGAGAGATAAAGTTTTAGAGAGAGAATCTCAAATGTTTAATACCTGGTGCCATTGCGCTTTTGGCTATTTATAGGAGATAGAGAAGGGGTACTTGAATACCTTAGGGCATGATAACTGGTAGTTGGAGCAGGTGAACCACGATGTGACAGGGAGCAGATGGGAGGTATGGGTGCTAGCTTGTGTCAGTGGACTGAAGGACGTGGTATCCCATAAATCCAATCGGATATTGTACCCTTCTATCTCATCTTCCAGCTCATGCTTTGCCTTTTTTTTGTTAATGGGCTTTGGGCTCTGCCAAGTGTTGTTGGACCGACATGATTGGGCCTTGGGAGATGTTTTTTTCATAGTTATCACTTGTTCCCCCTCCAAAGGGTCCGATCAAGCGATTCCAATTTTTGGCGGGATTTTTGAATTTTCAGGAGGCGCGAATTTAAAGAGCCGCGTCCGTTCATTTCAGATAGCTATTTTGCATTTAATTCCTGTGCACATACCAAGGACGGGGCTCCATTCTCTGTAACATAATAATGGATTGGCGACACGTGGTGATCATCCAGTGGAGTAGCGCTTTGAGTATTCTAGAAGCTTTTCACCTATCTGTGAAATTATCCAAGTAAACAATCCTTGCCTTTGATTTTCTTTCTTATTCATCACATATATTCTTCACTTCTCCCCCTCCACCAAAAAATGGCTTCAAGCAGAAGCCAATCAATAGATAATAGTTTTTTTAAAGCATATAAGGATCATGAGACCATGGCTCATCCTTCGAAACTGACGAAGGAGGAAGTAGCCAAGATCCCTTCACGATACGAACTTTCCGCTAAAGTCTCTGTGATGGCCTGCTTAAATTCTATGACGAGACCGAAAGGCCTTTTGGGCATAAGAATAATGAGCGGTTCATCTGCCACTTGTGGAGCTTGGATGTGGGATTAAGGCTTCCCTTCGAAGCCTTTAAGGTGGCAATTTTGGAAGGATACAGGATTGCTACCAATCAACTGCATCTGAACTGATAAAGAACACTGGCCTGCTTCAAGATCCTTTGTCATATGGAGGGAGTGGCGCCAACTCTGGATCTGTTCACTCATTTTTTATATATCTCAGGCCAGAGTGATGGAACAAAAATTTTTTTCATGAGCCAACCACAAAGGAAGTTGTTCATTGTACCGTCATCCATGAAAGGTTTCAAAGAAATATTCTTTTTGGTGGGGATGGCCAATGGATTTGAGTGTCATTCATCCGGTCAGATGTGGCCGTCATTTTAAAGGACCAAACTATCGGTCAGTCTATATATGAGACCGATATTGAAAAGTTTTTGAGTGCCGTTGTAAGGCAAGGAAAGCCCTACGACTCCAACTATCTTTTGAGCACGTTGTTCGGGTCTTCAAGCTCCGATGCTGGCAATGTCGCAGAACGTGAGCATTGTAATTAAAGTATGGGAGAAATGCATATTGACAATCATACATTTGCATGTTCATAATATATATTTGCTGGAGAGGATACTTATCTTGTTTTATCTCTATGATGCAGCTGTAGGCGCAATGGTTAAGGGAGACGATATTGCTAAACAACTAGTCGATTGCTCTAAGGAGAAAAGGAAGGCTGAACAAACTGCTAAAGAAGAGAGGAATTCAAAAATGAAAAGGCTCATACTTTCTTCAGAAGTTCAGGCTTCTAATCCCTCGACGAGTGCTCTTGTCCCCACTCCTAGTGCTTCAGTGGTTCCTACTTCTCGTCCTCCTTAGACCCTTCTAAAACCTACTACTCCTCAGCCTTTGGCAAAAATTCAATGCCCCCTCTGGCAATTAATTTTGAGGGATGAAATTGATTTGGAGGAAGAGCAACCAGTTTTACATTGGAGGGGAACAGCTCAAGCAAACGCAGCCTAAATAGATGAAGCTACCCAAAGGAGGACAGAAGAGACAGCCAAGAAAAAAGTTACCGACCTGGTAGCTACGGTGGATGCAAAGGTTGCTGTAAGAGGCAAAGAACCTATCCAGGATGAGTCCGCTCGGCATTTTACTGCAAGAATTTTTGAGAGACAAGTTGCATCGTTGTGAGAAATTTTGAAAAATCAATTTGGCGATAGCTGATTTATTAATAATTGGGTGGTATCCAGCTTTGTGTGCTAGGGTATACTTCAAGAGAACGACTTTAAGGCAGTGGGAGATCCCAGCACACTCGTCCGAGAGTGCAGCCTTTTTTAGCAGCAAAGTCTAAAGGCAATGCTCGTGATTTCATTTTAATAAACTTTCTTTGTGCTTCCTTCTATTTTCCATCTCCCTAATTGACCGACCCATCCTCTTCTTCCTTTTTTATTTTTTAGCTAATAAAAATAGGTTTGTGCTTACATGGCATGGCCGTTTTCTACTGAGGAAAATGGGAGGATGCCGATCGGGTGAGGAGAGAAGCAGAAGCAAAATATGATACATCTAAAAAGGAATCCCTTCTTTCTTAATCGAAGGTTGAAAAGCTGAAAAAGGAGGTCGCCCGTCTTTCAAAAGACCTAAAAGCTTAGCAGAGTGAGGTCGACCACCTTAAAGACTATGTAGCCTATCTGACTACCGATAATGTCTTATGTAGAAAATTCAAAAAGAAGGCAGCCAAATTGAGGGGCAAATGCACGAATTTATCTGCCAAGTGTCTAAAAGCCAACACTGATAGAGATAAGGCTAAGTATGACCTTTTACGGGGCAAGCGGGACTTACTGAAGACCGCCTTAGCAGAAAAGAGATGGCGTGGACAAAAAAGCTTGAGGATGAGCTTGCTATTCGAAGATAAGGGCTTCTGGATAAGTTGGGAGAGGCCCAAGTGCGGTTATTGACTCGATTGATTTATGAAATTGAGCAGCACTTCCTTGAGGCAGACCTTAACTGGATGGAGGACCCAGGAATTTTTCCCTACCCTCCTTCCAGCGATAATAAAGAGGAAGCTCTCCAAAATCCCACGTCATCTCAGCTGCCCCCTAGGGCACCGATCAAGCAAGAAGCTTTTGTCTCCTCACTAACAGATCTTGCTCCTGTGGTACTCTTGGAGTCTGCCCAGCCTTTAGCTGAGATGGAAGTACCCCCTGCTGCTGTAGAGATTGTAGATGTAGAGACTTAGATTTTCTTTTTATTACAATATTTTTCTTTCCTTTCGTAACTTGTACAAACTTTCGAATATGAATACAACTCAGTTTTGCTTTTCAATCTTGACTTTATAATACAATTTTTATTTTAAGTAAGATTGATTGTAGAATCAATTAAGGAGAATATATAGAATGACTAGGGAGAATACTTCCTGAATTTGAAGATGTTTTTCAAGCATTATAGTCCATAACTCTTAGGGTCAAGTGATCGATTAATCTGATCGGATTAAAAGATAATCATTCATTCTGGCGTGAGTTATTACCTAGATTTTAGGCGCATGACATCAAGCACAGCAAGTGACTTTTTAGTTTTTCTTCAACTAGGAATGTTATCCAATCGGATATCAAGAATGGCTTTCCGAAGGAGAGTCATTCATAGCGAACGACCTTTCGGTTTTACCTTTTTTTGAAGATTTGGCAATTTTGCACATCGAGTGTATGGGGAGATAATTAACTCAATTGTTGACCTTCGCATCTTGGGTTCGGAATAATAGCGAACCTAGCGAATAAGTTGGTGGAGATTAAACGAATGCACCTTGCATCTTGGGCTCGAGATAAACATCGAGCTTAATAGAGGAACTTAACCTGCAAATGAATGGATTTCAACTTTTGCATCTTCAGCTATGTCAAGCCTAACAGATAAGTTATACCATATTGATTCGTTGATCGGGATGTAACATCAATTGGAATTAAACCCTAAGTCTTAGAGTGACTAGAATAGATACATCAATCAAGATGTGATGTTGATTGAAAGTCAAGTTATCCGATCCATGCTTTGGCGGTTAGAATAATACCGATCGATCGATCAATGCTATCAGTAGCTTTGTGGAGATTGTTCACTC
The DNA here is from genome assembly GCA_037975025.1 of Excoecaria agallocha. NCBI lineage: Eukaryota > Viridiplantae > Streptophyta > Magnoliopsida > Malpighiales > Euphorbiaceae > Excoecaria > Excoecaria agallocha. The sequence goes on along the minus strand of CM075813.1, from coordinate 17,094,820 downwards.
AGGAGATATTTTGGCCAACAATGGCTTTATGGAGATTGTTTGCTCAGGAGATATTTTGGCCAAAAGTATCTTTGTGGAGATTGTCCGCTCAAGAGATATTTTGGCCAAAAGTGGCTTTGTGGAGATTGTCCACTCAGGAGATATTTTGGCAAAAAGTGGCTTTGTGGAGATTGTCCGCTCAGGAGACATTTTGGCCAAAAGTGGCTTTATGGAGATTGTCCGCTTAGGAGATATTTTGATCCGCGCTTTAGCGGTAATGTTTATATAATTTCTTTTTGATCGATCGGATGGGAGGTCTTCATGCGCTAGGGCCCTCATCTCGTGTTCCCGATAATAGGATGATCTGATCTATATTGAGGCAATTGAATTATACAAACCAATCAGCGAGGAGGTCTACAAGCGTTAGGGCTTTCATCTTGCTTTCGATGGTAAGATGATCCGATCCGCGCTGAAGTGGTTGAATTATGCCAATCGATTAGAGAGAAGGTCTACAGGCGTTAGGGCCCTCATCTCGCTCCTGATGGTAAAAGGATCCAATTCACGCTGAAGCAATTGAATTATACTAATAGATCGGGGAAAAGGTCTACAGACGTTAAGGCCTTCATCTCGCTCCCAATCGTAAAAGAATCCAATTCGAAGGTCATTGTGCTGAAGAGGGAGTTAATAAATCTAACGAATAGTAAATCTGTAAGTTTGGACACGTACATGTCTTCAAGCTAGTCCTTGTTTCGAGGAGACACTCATTTTGTAAGAGCACATTAGAGTGTTAGCACTTCTAACAACTTTACACATGTTGCTAGGCCATACTTTCTTTATTACTGTAGCTTTAAAAATTATTAGATAACTCTTTAATTTTAAACAGATAACGTCAAAATGGACTGGTGACCCAGTGTTTATTACAGAGGATTAAAAGGGCATTAAATTTGGTACAAAAAATTTATGGGAAAGCCAAATTACAACAATTGCACCTGATTTTGTCGTTATTGGATGACCCCAACATACAGCTTGTAAAAGTCCGGCTTTTCATGTTTGCCATCGTTCGGTCATCTTTTGCTTAGGAGGATTCGAGCTGGCTTATTATTGTACCGATCAGATATATTTCGTCTGATCTTCTTTCACTTTCCTAGATTTCTTGAATAGGTTGACCTATTCGGATTCCTACCTATCTAATTGGATGAAGAGGCTCGGCTGAACGCTCGACCGTCTGGGTACTACAACATGTCTATGATGCTGGTCTTCCTTGCTCTATTGGATCTGAGAGAATCATTGTAATTCCATTAACGAAACCTTAATGGAACAGTTCACTCCGATATGAACTTATATGTTGGCTTGAAATTTTTTTTACACCGATAACCAATCTTATGCAGACACAAGTCATCGAAAATTTGAGTAGCATAACGGCTACCCACTTAATGACCTCCTGAAAAATCAAACAATACATAGCCTCCAAGAGGCACAATAATTTATCATATTCAATAGATATATAACATTCCATAAATCACATGACATAACAATAATTACTATTCATACAATAACAATCCAAAATACAGTCAAGTCTTACTATCATTAGCTAAGTATATACATGCCAAAAATATCTAAAAGTCTAGACAATTCTTTTCTTCAAGCTTCACTCCACTGTGTAGTATGCTCTAACTTCTTTTCAGAATTTGCACGCAGTAAAAACTACATGTTGAGCACTAGATATGCTCAGTGGTGACTGCCAATCCTAGAATTTCCAAGTCAAGCATAATTATCATATTTATGCTAATTTTTATGTTAACTTATCAATTCTTATTTTGTCTTACCAACATTCTTTTTAATAATTTTGACAGTGTTTTCAGTTCATTATCAATATTTTTGGCAGACTTGTTACTTTGGTTCTAAACAGTTCAATCTAATTCAAAATATTTTCTTTTATAATTTCAATTGCAAAAGTTATGTTTCTTTTCCTACTTTTACTATTGCTCTTACTTGACTTAACTTTAAATTTTTCTATTCAAGTTCTTATTTAATCAGGTCAATATAAATATTAGTTCTTTGATGATTTACATTATTATTTGCCACTAAAATTGCAAAGTTTCTATTCAATACTTGATTTCTTCATTAGTCACGATTTATTCTTTTTAATAGCAACTCTACAATTTCTATTGTTTATTTCTTTATATCACTTTGGCTTTTTGATTTATTTATCACAATACAATCATTAACACTTTAACATTTAATGTCCAGTAATATTATTACTTAGCAACTTTGCAATTAAATCTTTATTTCCTGATTTCATTACAAAATGATAATGTTTAATTTACTTATTGTAAGAATTGTCATTTCTACTTATTATTTGCAAAATTATCATTTTTGGACTTTAATTATAACTTTAGCTTTATTTTACAAATTTTTATTTTCAAAACAGTAATTGGTATACAATATACCAATTGGTCCTTCTTATAACTATTTCATGTAAAATTTCATTTTTGACTTTATTTTTTGCAAAATGACTAATTTATTCTTAATAAGCTTATTATTTTTTTAAGCTAATAGTCGATGTATGTTACATCAATTATACTTATTTTGTCATTTTTATGGAAAGTTACATTTTAGTCCCTGCTGGACGTAAAACTTCATTTTTAAATAGTTTAGCTATCAAATAACTATTTTACCTTTTTATATGCACTTCTTAATTAATTTTCTCATTTTTTACACATTTTGAGAAAATTACCATTTTGCCCCTGAATTTATATTTTTGTTCACTTTAGTCTTTTTTCACTTTAATCATCAATTTTTCATTATCTTTTTACATTTTTAGTACTATACTTTCTTTATTCCCCTAGTGCAATATGTCAGGACTCTCAAATAGAATATACGGGATATGAACCAAAAGGTCCCACTGATAGAGAAATGAACCCCAAGGGGCCCTTTCTCCAAAAAGCATTGCACCAACAGTTTTACTTTTACACTGAAGGTATGGAGATCAGAGATCCTACCCATAGCAAAACAAGTCGCCATGACTTACACCACGGTATAGGATGTCCCTATAGCTAGCCAATTATATCCTGAATAAGAAAATCATTACCTAGCTATTGCTAAGGGCAAAAACAATCAATTAATTTTTCAGAATAATTTTCACGCTTCAAAATTTTTTTTATTTCTATCATTTTCTTTAAACAATACATCTTTGTCAATTGCACTCTTTTTAGTGCTATTGACCATACAGTAACTTTTTATTTTCGATTCCTTTTTCTTTCCAATCACTTTTGCATGAATTATCTTAACATTATTATTCTTTCGATTTTTAACTAATTATTTTCTTAATATATTTTTTTCATATTTTGTGAATTATGCCAGGATAATTCACTCTTTTTTTTCTTATCACTTATTTAATTATTTTTTTATAATTCAAAAATTTACTTTTACAGTCATTTTATTTACTTTTTGACTTTTAGCTAATCTCTTACTTTTACGATCTGAATTTGCGATTATTCGAAAATTGCAATACTTTTATACTGGTTATGAATTATTTATAATAATTCACTATTTTATTCGAATTATAAATTATTTTGTAATAATTCAATACGGTTACTTAACTTACTATACTTTTTATTTTCTTTAAATTCATCATTTGACTTTTTCATTTTTTATAGGGAATATAAATTAATTTACGTTAATTTACTAAATTTTGCTTGTTTATTGAATTATTTTCAAATAATTCAATATTTTGCACTTAAGCATATTCAATATTTATTTTTCAAAAATAGTCTCATAAATTACATAAATTCTATAAAAATTTATGTGAACATTATTCTTCAATTATTGTCATTTTTACTCAATTTATGAATTATTTCACCATAATTCATCATTTACATTATATACTTATACTTGTCCTTAGCTTAAAATTTTTTAAATAATTTCCATAAATTTTCTAAAAATTCATGAACATTATATTTCATATTTTACCTTATTTTATGGTTTAATTCCATCAAATTACTTATTGTATACATTCTTTTTCTTTAACAATGGATTTTGGCCCTTAAGGAATTTCTCCTTAAAAATTTATTTCAATTTAATTAAGCTGATATTTAAGCTTAATTAAGGTTCAATTGTATTATATTAAGGCTAATTGCAATATACATATATTTTTCCAATTTTTTCTTAATTACATATTCTAAAAATATTCACATAATTTCTGTAAATTTCACAAAAATTTGTACATACATTATTTCACATATACTATTAAATTAAGCCTTAAAATCACTAAAATACTTAACATACAAATTTTTTTTCTTCCTCATTAAATTCGGCCACTTCAATAAAATTCCCTATAAATTTTTTTCATTCAAATTAAACATTCTAACATACTTAATTAAGATCTATTTACACCATTATACAATTAATTTCAAATTTAATCAATTATACAAATTTTTCCTTAAGAAACCCTAAGAAAAATCATTAAATTAAATGGAAAATACTAAGATTTACTAGTCACTAACCTCATTCTTGTCATTAGCCTTGCACAAACTTCATTTTCTAGGCCTTGAACTTATGAAAACCATTTTTCCTCAAATCTCACTTCCATGGCAAAAATTTTCACCTCATTTTTCATTAAGATAAACATAAATTTAGCTCAAAACAATCACAAAAATATACTCTAGGCACCTAAATCTATCTATAAGTGCCTTGAAAACAAATTAAAAACCAAAGATTCACTTACCTATTTTTGACCTCCATGCCTTTAATCCTTATTTTCCTTAGCTTTTCTCCCTTCAATCTCTAGTTTGAGCTTAGATCCAATAACTATAGAGGCTAAGAAATATTTTTGGTGTTTGGATCAAAGGAAAAAGATGAAGAATTTTAAAAGGAAATAAGCCAAATGGAGTTCGGCCACCATGAAGGAAATAAGCTACTAGAACGTGGGATGCTCTAAAAAATTTGAGAAATTTCTTCCCTTATATATGCTCTGTCACCTGGGCTTGGGCTTAACTAAGTTTAATGGGCTTTGATTGGTTAATCAAGCCCATTAACTACCCAATAATAAATTTAATTCATTTCTTCCATTTTTCAACTTCAAATTACTTTAAAAATGATTTCATAATTTTTATTACCCCAAAAATAGGTTGTAGGAAAATTTTTGGCTCAATTGGAGTTCGTTTTTAGTCCAGTTCAATTAAATCAATCAGATCCAAAAATACTGATATTACAGAAAAACTTTTTGCAGCCAAAATAATCTATATATTTTTTTAAGCTTAACTGCAAATTTTAGTAATTTTAGGAGTCCATTTGCTATTTTTAAATATTTATACAAAGTTGAGTTAGTTCCCCAATAATAGAAAATTGACTCGCTACCTTTTTCCTATTTTTTACTTTTAGAGATCCATTTGACCTCAATTTCATTTCAAATTGCAACCACGGACTCACCATGACCAATATTTTCTGATGGTCCAATACAATATTTTTCACTTTCGGGTGTCTTTTCAGATCGGGAAATACTATTCACTATCAAAAAATACTTTTCACGACTAACCCGGTGTTGAGGCCATTACATTTCTCCCCTACTAAAAAAATTTTGTCCTCAAAATTTACTTATAACAAATAGTAAAAGATACGGTATTATTGTCTTATCAAAATTCTTTCACATTTGATGGTTCCCAAGCATGCTTGCTTATGAAACTTGTTCGTTCTTGAGCTAACCGATCTCTAAATCCAAAATCCTTACCAATCTTACTTCACATGTCGTATCAACCTATATACATATCTCTTTTGAGTGATTTCTTTACCCTCAATTATGTCCATCATGAAGGACCTTGATATTTCCTTTCAGATAATAGCCCAATAAAGCTATCTTCGACTGAACTGATAGCTATCATTATAAGTAAACTCTACTAAAAACGAGTACTTTCACAATTATTACCAAATTCACATACACTTCATTGAAACAATTCTCCTAATATTTGAATTATCCACTCTGACTGACCATCAGTCAAAGGGTGGATCACTATGCTAAAGTGGATATTATCAAAAATCTCACAAATAGCAACACATTCTCTTTTGAAACATAGATAGGCACATGGCAAGATCTATGGCCACTCTGTCTTAATTCCACTTTGATATCACATACATTAAAGCGATCCAAAAGGAACCCGCTTACTCCTCTTTATTTACGTTTCAACTAACCATACTCATTTCGGAGCCAGACTTTATTAACACTTACAGCTCGAATAGCTGCAAATACCATCATTAACTGTTTGCACTTATTCATCGCAAAAATACATTCGCTTGAAAATATTTTATTACCAGATCTTCTTTCTAAAGTTGTGTACATTAGTCAATGCATTACCTCTCTGGTAGTACCCGGCTAAAAACCAGGAATTCCTTATTCAACCAGAATTTCATTAACTAATCTCAATAAATGGTTACTTTTTCTTTAATATTGGCAAAACAAAGCTTAAATACTTATCACATTCTTTTAGTGTCTTAGAACCCATCAGAATAATACCAATAAAGATCATCATAAACAAGTCCAAATAGGGGTAGAAAACCCTATTTATCAAGTCTATATAGGCAGTCGGTACATTTGCAAATCTGAATGACATGACTAATAACTCATAATGGCCACATCAAAATCGAAAAAAAATATTGGATACACTATTCCTTTTTTCTTCATTCCAGTACAATGATAATCCTTCCTTGCTATTAGGTCATTTCTATGCTCATCATATCTCCTGTCAGTTTTTCCATATCATGCGGGGTCTATACAAATGATATGATGCAAATCAAATGCTATCATATAATGTAAAATGCTATACAATGAATGAATGATTTTATGTATGCAATAGAATACGGTCACGTATTATCATATAATGCAGATATCATAACCCATCCCAGAACTATGAAACATCAAATCAAGTACCCATACCTGCAGAATTACCGACAGATATATATAAAACATCTTAAATTAACTCAACATATCATCAGAACCATTTCAACTATCAGAAACCTTCTCTAACTATATCACTTCTAATTTTATAACAATTTAAACCATGACACGGAAGTCAAGGTTTCTCTATGTCCCTTACAGTCTATCTGAACTTAATATACAATTTCTTTCCAAATTTCTAACATACCCTTTTTATTGCATTCGTCAATGGACTGGTTCTCATTCACAATAACACTTACGTATTCGGATCACGCTCAAATTTAATTAACAATTCGTCACTTTGCTTTAGCCTCCATAAGACCTTAAGTAGCAACACTTTCATTCTGACACTTTACTATCTTTACTATGCAGAATCAATCACTTTACACCTGACAATCTCGGTCAGATGTCAACTTTTCACTTTCAAACATAATGGGGAGCAAGTACACATCAAACTTCTTATCATTTATCCACTGACTTTTGGCATGTATAGACAGATAAGTATATCACTTAATCTTATCCCACTCCGATCTTAGAACTGCCTAAATCATCGCTCTAATACCACTAAATGTAACGCCCTTAACGGAACCTTAACAGAACAATTCACTTCGATATGAACTTATATGATTTGCCTGAATTTTTTTTACACCAATAACCAATCTTATGCAGACACAAGTCATCAAAAATTTGAGCAGTATAACAACTACCCACTTAATGACCTCCTGAAAAATCAAACAATACATAGCCTCCAAGAGGCATAATAATTTATCATATTCAATAGATACATAACATTCCATAAATCACATGACATAACAATAATTACTATTCATACAATAACAATCCAAAATACAGTTAAGTCTTACTATCATTAGCTGAGTATATACATGCCAAAAATACCTAAAAGTCTAGATAATTCTTTTCTTCAAGCTTCACTCCGCTGTGTACTATGCTCCAGCTTCTCTTTAGAACTTGCACGTAGTAAAAACTACGTGCTGAGCACTAGATATGCTCAGTGGTGACTGCCAATCCTAGAATTTCCAAGTTAAGCATAATTATCATATTTATGCTAATTTTTACGTGAACTTTTCAATTCTTATTTTGTCTTACCAACATTTCTTTTAATAATTTTGAAAGTCTTTTCAATTCATTATCAACATTTTTGGCAGGCTTATTACTTTGGTTCTAAACAGTTCAATCTACTTCAAAATATTTTCTTTTATAATTTTAATTGCAAAAGTTACGTTTCTTATCTCACTTTTACTATTGCTCATACTTGACTTAACTTTAACTTTTTCTATTCAAGTTCTTATTTAATCAGGTCAATCCAAATATTAGTTTTTTGATGATTTACATTATTATTTGCCACTGAAATTGCAAATTTTCTATTCAATACTTGATTTCTTCATTAGTCATGATTTATTCTTTTTAATAGTAACTCCATAATTTCTATTGTTTATTTCTTTATATCACTTTGGCCTTTTGATTTATTTATCAAAATACAGTCATTAACACTTTAACATTTAATGTCCAGTAATTTTATTACTTAGCAACTTTGCAATTAAATCTTTATTTTCTGATTTCATTACAAAATGGTACTGTTTAATTTACTTATTGCAAGAATTGTCATTTCTACTTATTATTTGCAAAATTATCATTTTTGGACTTTTATTACAACTTTAGCTTTATTTTACAAATTTTCATTTTCAAAACAATAATGGTATACAATATACCAATTGGTCCTTCTTATAACTATTTCATGTAAAATTTTATTTCTAACTTTATTTTTTTTGCAAAACGACTAATTTATTCTTAATAAGCTTATTATTTTTTTAAGCTAATAGTTGTTGTATGTTACATCAATTATACTTATTTTGTCATTTTTATGGAAAGTTACATTTTAGTCCCTGCTGGACGTAAAACTTCATTTTTAAATAGTTTAGCTATCAAATAACTATTTTACCCTTTTATATGCACTTCTTAATTAATTTTCTCATTTTTTTACATATTTTGAGAAAATTACCATTTTAGCCCTAAATTTATATTTTTGTTCACTTTAGTCCTTTTTCACTTTAATTATCAATTTTTCATTATCTTTTTACATTTTTAGTACTATACTTTCTTTATGCCCCTAGTGCAATATGTCAGGACTCTCAAATAGGATATGTGAGATATGAACCCAAAGGCCCTACTGATAGAAAAATGAACCCCAATGGGCCCTTTCTCCAAAAAGCGTTGCACCAACACTTTCACTTTTACACTGAAGGTATGGAGATTAGAGATCCTACCCATAGCAAAGTAAATCGCCATGACTTACACCGCGGTATAAAATGTCCCTATGGCTAGCCAATTATATTCTGAATAAAAAAATACTACTTGGCTATTGCTAAGGGTTCAATCAATTAATTTTTCAGAATAATTTTCACACTTCAAAAATTTTTTTATTTCTTTCATTTTCTTTAAACAATACATCTTTATCAATTGCACAATTTTTAGTGCTATTAACCATTCAATAAATTTTTATTTTCGATTCCTTTTTCTTTCCAATCACTTTTGCGTGAATTATCTTACAATAATTCACTATAAACATTATTATTCTTTCAATTTTTAACTAATTATTTTCTTAATATATTTTTTTCATATTTTGTGAATTATGTCAGGATAATTCACTCTTTTTCTTTCATAGCACTTATTGAATTATTTTTTTATAATTCAAAAATTTTCTTTTATAGTCATTTTATTTACTTTTTGACTTTTAGTTAATCTCTTACTTTTTCGGTCTGAATTTACGATTATTCAAAAATTGCAATACTTTTATATGGATTGTAAATTATTTATAATAATTCACTATTTTATTCGAATTATGAATTATTTTATAATAATTCAATATGGTTACTTAACTTACTATACTTTTTATTTTCTTTAAATTCGTCATTTGACTTTTTCATTTTTTATAGGGAATATAAATTAATTTACGTTAATTTACTAACTTTTGCTTGTTTATTGAATTATTTTTCAATAATTCAATATTTTCACTTAAGTATATTCAATATTTATTTTTCAAAAATAGTCTTATAAATCACATAAATTCTATAAAAATTTATGTGAACATTATTCTTCAATTATTGTCATTTTTACTCAATTTATGAATTATTTCACCATAATTCATCATTTACATTATATACTTATACTTGTCCTTGGCTTAAAATATTTTAAATAATTTTCATAAATTTTTTAAAAATTCATGAACATTATATTTCATGTTTTACCTTATTTTATGGCTTAATTCCATCAAATTGCTTAGTATACATATTATTTTTCTTTAACAATTGATTTCGGCTCTTAAGGAATTTCTCCTTAAAAATTTATTTCAATTTAACTAATATGATATTTAAGCTTAATTAAGGTTCAATTGTATTATATTAAGGGTAATTACAATATACATATATTTTTTTAATTTTTCTTTAATTACATATTCAATAAATATTCTAAAAATATTCACATAATTTCTATAAATTCCACAAAAATTTGTACATGTATTATTTCACATATACAATTAAATTAAGCCTTAAAATTACTAAAATACTTAACATAAAAATTTTTTCTTCCTCATGAAATTCTGCCACTTCAATAAAATTTCCTAAAAAATTTTTTTTCATTCAAATTAAACATTCTAACACACTTAATTAAGATCTATTTACACCATTATACAATCAATTTCAAATTTAATCAATTATACAAAATTTTCCTTAATAAATCCTAAGAAAAATTATTAAATTAAATGGAAAATACTAAGATTTACTAGTCACTAATCTCACTCTTGCCATTAGCCTTGCACAAATTTCATTTCCTAGGCCTTGAACTTATGAAAACCAATTTTCCTCAAATCTCACTTCCATGGCCGAAATTTTCACCTTATTTTCAGCAAGATAAACATAAATTTAGCTCAAAACAACAAAAAAAAATATACTCTAGGTACTAAATAAATCTATAGGTGCCTTGAAATCAAATTAAAAACCAAAGATTCACTTACCTATTTTTGACCTCGATGCCTTTAATTCTTATTTTCCTTAGCTTTTCTCTCTTCAATCTCTAGCTTGAGCTTAGATCCAATAACTAGAGAGGCTAAGAAATATTTTTGGTGTTTGGATCAAAGGAAAAAGATGAAGAAAAGATGAAGAATTTTAAGAGGAAATGAGCCAAATGGAGTTCGGTCACGATGAAGGAAATAAGCTGCTAGAACAACGTGGGATGCTATGGAAAATTTGAGAAATTTCTTCCCTTATATATGCTCTCTCACTTGGGCTTGGGCTTGGGCTTAACTAAGTTTAATGGGCTTTGATTAGTTAATCAAGCCCATTAACTACCCAATAATAAATTTAATTCATTTCTTCCATTTTCCAACTTCAAATCACTTAAAAAATAATTTTATAATTTTTATCACCCCAAAAATAGGTTACAGGCAAATTTTTGGCTTAATCGAAAACCATTTTTTATTCGGTTTAATTAAATCGATCCGATCCAAAAATACCGGTATTACAAAAAAATTTAATTTTTGCAGCCAAAATAATCTACATATTATTTTAAGTTTAATTGCAAATTTTAGTAATTTTAGGAGCCCATTTGCTATTTTTAAATATTTATACAAAGTTGAGTTAGTTCCCCAATAATAGAAATTGATTCTCTACCTTTTTCTTATTTTTGACTTTTGGAGATCCATTTGAACTCAATTTCATTTCAAATTGCAACAACAGACTGACCATGACCAATATTTTTCGATGGTCCAATAAAATATTTTTCACTTTCGGGTGTACTTTTTAGATCGGAAAATACTATTCACTATCGAAAAATACTGTTCACGGCTAACCCGGTGTTGAGGCCATTATAATCATCTAACTGGATGTGCTGTCTAGCTCTTTCCATCAAGTCGAAAAAGCTAACCGGTGGCTTCGTTGTTAAAGATTCAAAGGGCAGATGATCAGTGACGCCTCCTACCAAGGCATTCGATATCATTTCCACGCTTACATTTCTTACTTCTGACATTGTGGCCTAGAAGCGATCGATGTTGTCTCTGAGACTTTCATCGATTCTTTGATAGAGCTTGCATAAGTCACTGACTGACTTTGGTGCGTGTGTCTGCACAATAAATCGCGTGATGAACAGCTCTTTGAGTTGTATGAAAGAGGTGATTGATTCTTGAGGGAGTTCATGGAACCAATTTAAGGCATCTCCTCCTAGGGTGGTGGGGAAGACTCTGCAGGCAATCCTTTCATCATTGGTGTAAACCTGCACTTTAATCAAATACTCTGCAAGGTGAGTAGTGGGATTAGTTTTACCTGTATACTTATCCATCACCATGTCCCTCCACCTGGGAGGCAGCTTCGACTTCGTGATCTCTCTACAGAAAGGGGAGGCGGTGTTTGTTGCAAGTGTTCCCCTCAAACATACCTATTTTGGACTCTACCAAACCAAACTGCTTGAATTTTTATTTGAACCATTTGTCCTCCCTGCTCATCACCGTGGAAGCGAACTCTTCTTTATATCTGCGAGAGCGACTGCAGTTAGGTATGTGCGTAAGGGATGGATCATCACCAAAGGATGAGGTAGAGGGTCTACTAGAGATGTAGGGAGAGCCTCTGCTCGAGGACATCATCCCCTTCCTCCTATCGTATCTGCCCGGGGCTCTGACCCCCATTCCCCCACCGTTGTGAGCTCGTGACTCATTTATGGAGATTTTCCTGTTTCTTCTTCTTTCGAAGTCTTCGGCCATGAAAATCATTTCATGACCTTTTTCAGAAGTCTTGAGCATTTTTTCCTTTTTTAGCGTTTGGACGATGCTCTTAGTGAAGTCATTAAGAATGGCGCACATGTCCTCGAAAGTAACAGGGGTATCTTCCGGCTGTCACATGACCACGTCATTGAAATCTAGGAGGAGGTTAGCCCTAGGAGATCTCTCTCTTCTTCCTGAGGGCATAGATCTGCCCTAGCTGTTGTGGTTATGCTCTCCAAAAGTTGTGTGCTCGTTGGATCTTGAATCTGCCTTGCCTCTCAACAGAAGCACCAAGTGATAAGGCTTGAAAAGTTTTTATCTATAAGAAGGAGAGTTGGTAGCTGAGTGATCCCGATCGGATGACTGATCCTGCAAATGGTGCCCGGTCGAACCAAGCGATAGCACTCCGAAGCTTAAGTTAGTAGCTTTTATAGAGATAAAATTTTAGAGAGAGAGTCTCAGATGTTCAATACCTAATGCCATCGTGCTTTTGGCTATTTATAGGAGATAAAGGAGGGGCACTTGAGTACCTTGGGGCGTGATAACTAGCAGTTAGAGTAGGTGAGCGGCAATATGACAGAGAGCAGGTGGAAGGTATGGACGCTAGCTTGTGTCAGTGGACTGAGGGATGTGGTGTTCCATCAATCCAATCGGACACTGCACCCTTCTGTCTCGTCTTCCAGCTCACGCTTTGCCTTTTTTGTTAATGGGATTTGGACACTGCCAAGTGTTGTTGGGCCGACATTATTGGGCCTTGGGAGATGTTTTTTTCATAGTTATCAATAATGATTATTAAAATGGCATGTGATATTTACAATTAAATTATTAAAATATTCAGGTTTACAGAAGAAGAAGTAGAAGAAAATGGATATGTTGTTGAAGTTTCTATTAGCAACAGTGGCTTTGAATGGGATGCTTCTTTCCATTGTTGAAGGGAAAATTTGCTGCTATGATTTTGTTGTAAGTGCTAATTGAACTCTTAGAATTGTTCAAATTTTCTGTGTATCTCATCCGAGCTATAAATACTTTATTGGCATTCAACTGGATGGAAGGGATCACATGGAACCCCTACAAAACTGCCTCTCTGAAGCTATAGAGCAAAAGGGTGCTAAGATGGTATATAACTCCTTGTTTATTTCTGCCAATTTGACAGTAGATATCAGAATTTTAGGTGAACCATTTACTTGGTAAATTGGGGGAGCAAAAAGAGAAACAGAAAACTACAATAAACTGAAAAAATCAGGATTTGCTTGCCCTTTATTTTATTAGCCAAAGAAAATATAGGTGCAACTATGGATAAATGTTAGCATAACTAAATATATCTACTTGCATGTTTCAAGAATTAGAAAACTGTCTTGTAAAAGTAAATATTTAGGAAAAAAAGAAATGTTTCAGAGGGGATTTTAGAACTAGTAGAAAACCTGACCTAGACATGTAAATCTTATAATCTTCTTTAGTTGCTTTGAGAAATTGAAATATGGATAACATTATTTTCCAAGTTTTAACCCTCATGCCTGATTGTTTAACAGGTCAAGGCTACAGTAGAAAATGTTAATGATGCTGTTCGAGAACTTCTTGATGCCAACTTGGTAAGGTACTCTTTTCTTTCTATGTTAGTAATGTAATTAGCTTCAATAAAACAAGCGACAAATGATAATCTATACCTTTTTTCTTTCTTTGCTTCTATTATGAACATCTGAGTTACAAGCGCTTCTATTTCTTCATGGACATATCGGTTACAAGCATAACATATCAAATTGCTTGGTTACTGAAGATTGATAGCTAAAAACTTGAAACTTTTACTATAACACACAATTTAAGGTATCAATCAGTTTAATGGCAATTTGATTTTTCAAAATTTAATTTGCATATGAGCCCCTCGCAATTCGAAGCTCATGCTGATTGGGCATCGCGTCAAAAATCGTGAGTATATATATTTGGAATTTTTGATGGTCTTAGTGCAAAATAAATTGATGCCTTGATATAGCAGTCAATAACTCAATAAGTATACCCAAGATCTTATCACAAAGGTGAGCCTTTTGTTATCTTTGAATAATTTATGTTTGTTTCTAATGTCCAGCATAAATAATTGAGTTGGATTGCCTTATAGACAGAGGATAAACCTTTAAGGTACGGAAATGATCTTCAGCCTTCCAGTGCTTAATCCTTGTGCAACAGCTTGTTGACTTGCTTTAAAACCAGTCATTTTCCTAGAAAATGGCTTCATCTATGCTTTGCTATCCTGATGTCCATCATAGTAGCAGTATCACTATAATAATAGTTCATAGACAAAATTATTTATGACTAGCTGCCTTTGAGAGCATTTTTATGATTCAGTTTTGAAGTTTTTAGTCCTCCACCAAGAGTTTAAATTTAAAAAAATGTAGTATTCCTCAACTAAGTTTTCAGTCCTCCACTAGGAGTAACGAATTTAAAGGAAAAAACCCATTTGCAAATTTTGTTGGGAGACCATTCAAGATCATTTGTCAGGTCATATTTCCAACACAGAAGCTGATAAGTCTTCTTCATTGTCCATTGTTGCACAATTAATATACCAATCCATACAGGGGCAGTCTCAAGTTTATGAAACTTATAATGTCAAGTTCTTGTTTTGCTTTGAGGTCTTATAAATCATTTACGTTCTAAGCCCAAACTCCAAACATGAGGCCTTTCTCTATTCTGCATTGATTAGGAAAACTTGACATTATTACATGGCAAATATAAATCAATTGCTCCACTAAAAATTAAATTTGTAACCTTAACTTCAATATTAGTTCTGAATTTCAGATGCACTTGATTTAAAAGGTCTCAGTCATCTTGCGTTTCCTTCATGATCTTTCGCTGATCATTAGAGAATTTTGAGTTTGGCTTATGAAAAATTGCTGGAAACTTTTTCAGTTCGGTGGCTATTTCTGGTTTTCTATTTCCTCCGTATCGTAATCTTGGTGCTCCTTGGCTGTATGTGATAAACACGCTGAAGGAATGCTGTAGTACTGTAAGTGCCACGTGTAGTTGGGGGTCTAGTATTCAAAGTAAATGTCTCAGGGAGTGATGCCATTTTGAATGCATTGAGTTGATTTCCACTCTTATAGGACATCTTATCTATACCAACTTTTTTCAGCTTCTGTTTTATTCTTTATTGCATATATTATACTCTGCCTATTTACGGGATCGTTCGATTTGATTTTCTGATATGGTTCTCTCATATCCAGGTCTGTTCTTGTACGATTTGATCTGTTTCAACATTTTATTTTTGTTTTCTTTTTGTAACTGTTGTTGTACTTTGTGCTTTTCAATCTAGACTCCTTCAATTCACCACAGTTGTTTTTAAATGCATATCTGCTATTCATTACCGACAGATTTTCTCTCTTTTATAGGCCAATGTTTGCTGGATGCAACAACACTTAACTTTCTGCTTCTTTTTCTCTGGTAGGTCTCTGTTTTCTTCTCAATTAATTGCCTATTTTTTAAATAAATATTTCATGTTAATATGTATTGTTGAGGATTTCAAAGGCTGATTTTCTTATTCAATTTGCTGTTTTGTCATTTAATTATTTTTTAAATTCGCTTTTTGGGATAAACTAGTAGTGAGGCGTCCCAATAATGCAGGTAGTATATCGAATTAAGCTTTTGACTTCTATTTTTTGTTAGTTTTTTCTACTAATGCTCACTGTTAGGATTATCTATTGAATTATTTGTTAAAGCAAGTTAGAAGCGCATGTTAGGTAGGCTAAGTTTTGTTAATTATGGCTCATTGTGGGTTTCTTGTTAATTATGGGTAAATCTTGAAATCTCAGTTTTTATGTTCTCAAATGTTGAGAGAATTTTAATTTAATTGACGTGTTGTGATGGGTCTGATGATTTGTGTAGAACAAATCCAATCTTTATGAAGTATTATCAAGTGTTCTCGAAATTTGTGATTGATAAAAGCTGAAAAGAGGAAGATTTTTTATGCAGCAAGCATAGACTAGTTTGAAATAGTAAAAGGTTTGTTGCTGCAAATTATTTCTTTTTCTTATTAATTCAGCTGTATATCAACAAGATATGAGAAACAGATTCTAAGGTATTTCTAGATATTAATGACAGATGGAATTTGTGCTTTTATTTTATTACCTTTCTTTGAATTATTTTATGAACAAAAAGAATATGTAAGTGTCCCAGAAATTCATAAGCTGAAGTAAAGGCATCCGAATTGTCCATGTGCGCCTTCACCGGGCTCAGCTCAACAAAAAATAATAAGCAAATTAAGCTCACTGAAAGAATAATAAGCTAGTGATTTTATGGCTTGATATGTGTCTATCATGTTTAGTTTTGTTGATGGATTTGAAATTTCATTCAAAAATTACCTCAATCTTTGATTGCAAAGGGCATGATTGAATGGGATTTTGTGTCAAGACTTGTTTTACTCTTCGTTTGATTTTAATGGAAGATTCGTACTGGCTTTGTGCTCAGATGGTCGTGCTTATCATCTCTCCTGCCATTCCAATTGTGAAACTAAAAGCTGTGGTTAGGTGTGGACAATATAATATTTGGTGCACCTAAAGTCTGAATCATTTTGCATTGAAACTAAATGATAAATATATCTTTTGTTAATTTTTTACTGCACGCATTAATGGTTTTCTGATTTCATAAATTCAGTTCTGGATATAATATGGGGACCAATGGATTGAACTACCATTTTTGTGAATCCTGAAACATGTGATTATTTTATTTTATCTTTTATTACTTGCTTTTGTTAATTGGTCATTTAATGGATTAATTACTAGCGTTTGTCATTCTGTGTGCTATGTCATAGGTCACCATCAAGTTTCAAATTGAGCCTACATATGATATTTTGCGGTTGATTGCCGTCTTAGTTTGAAATTTTAGACTGTAGGGTTGATGAACATGGTGGTTGCGTGCTTGAGACTGGTTCATTAATTTGAAGTTTTCATTACCTTTCAAGATGTTCCAAGAGTATATAGAGTTGACTTCTATATTTCACAAATAGATAGATCTTTTGTTTTTGTTATTGTGATTTGCACAATACTTATAAAAATAAAATTTTAGATAACTTTTTGTGTATATTGATTTTGTTAGATATTAAAATTATTAATTAATATTTATATTCAAGTTAAAATTTAGATTTTTTGTATTGAATTTATCGTATTTATTTATTTTTTTTTTTGCAAATTTTTGCAAATAAATTTAATAAAATGATCAATCTGATAAATTTAGTTGTAAAGTAATTTAATGTTTTAATAATTAAATTTAACGACAGCTAATTTCCGTCGGTAAAGAGTCAAAACAATGACATTTGCGATGGATTTTTTAACAAACTACTGACGGAAGTAATCCGTTAAAAACCCGACGACAAGAGCTATTTCCATCGGTAAAACTCAAAATTCCATTGGAAAAATCAATTTTTTTTATAGTAAAACTTTTTAACCAAATCATACTTGTTAAAAAAAATCAACATTTATACATGCAACTCAGAATTACAACAGAATTAAAAATTTTCACTCAATTTCACTTCTAATTAAGCAAACCAAACTCACTTAATCTTAACTCATCATTCACAAATTTCATAAGACAGAAGTGAAATTCACTCAATAGCATATAAAATTTTTCCCTAATTTGCACACTTAATTTGAAGAATTTAAAGAGAAGTAGTTTTGGTAGTTCACATACCATTTTGCATCCATATTCCTACAGATTTAGTTCAATCTCTTACAATTAACATTCTATTCGCCAGTCTCCTATTATTTGAGCATTGCAGGAGAAATGCCACCACAGCAGAAACAAAGATTGGACCATAAAGGATCTGTTGGAGGTATTCACGTGCCCCCAAGCAATTTGATCTCGTTGAAATTTGTGCTAAAATATTTTGCCTCATCCATCTCCGATCTTATTATCTTCGACGACTAAGGGGAAACGAAGAATAATTGAAGAATTATCTCACTTTAAGGAGCTCATAGATGCTGCTCGTGTCGCTGATTGACACCAAAGGTGAATGAAAAATGGTATAAAATGCGATGACATAAGTTGAGCAAGGAGGAAAGACGAGGAGGGAAAGATTGAAAATTGGTATTTTTGATTGATAATATGTAAAAATGGTGTATTTGTAATTAAAAGTTGTCTAATTGAAATTAAAAGTTTAAAATGTTGTATATTTGAAAATTTGGCTTTTTTTCTGTTAATATTATTATTTTTGTTTATATATATGTAAAAGCCCCTAAAAGTTTGAACGACTATTACACACACTCTTAAAATGCCTAGCGGAAAAACATTTTAGATTCGTCTCTTTCTCCCTGCTCTTGAAATTTCTTAGGCGAAATTGAAAAAAAAAAAAATGATCCCTCATTTTTCTCTAACTATTTTTCTCTTAGTGATACATTTTTCAAACAATTACAAAGAAAAATTCATAGATTTTTGTATATTTTTTTTATTGTGAATGAGAAATCTAAAGCTCGTTGCATTGTTTTGCATATATGGAATAATTGGAAAAGAAAATAGTAGAACACAACTATGGAACGTTAAAAAAATTTTCTCTCCGTTACAAAAAAAAAAGAATTATGGCACGTGTTGTTAATGCATTGTACCAATATCCACATTAGTGTCGTGGGGCTATTACTTACTATCCTTTTCAATTTTCAAGATAACAAAGTATTAAATTATTGCAGATATTATGAGTTTAGATATTAAAAATAGCTTTTGAAAATAATCTTTTTATAGATTATTTGATTACTTACTACCTTAATAGAATGGGGATTTGGTTAGTTGTTAAATATATTTGAAATGAATTTGGATATTAATATTAATATCCATGTCGGTAAATTGAGTTTGCATATAGATTACTAGATATCCATTATCCAAACATATTTATAAATTTAATTATTAATTTATTAAAAATTATATTTATCTTCAAATACCATATATATATATATATATGCACACACATTATACTATACTAAATTGAATTAAAATTTATTACTAATATTAAATATATCAAAAGTTTAGCTGAATTTTATATGTTATTCGGCTATTTAAACGGGTTTGGATAGTATTCAAGTAATTATAATCGAATTTAAAACAGATTTGGATATACGAATTCAGATATGGCATTTTTTGGGGTACCCGATCTGCTAACATCGCTAATCCTAATGTAAAATCTCCTAAAGCATAATGTTTAACAACTAATATCCTAAATTGATGGTTGGATATTTGTTAAACTTCATTAACGTTAAACCTGCATTGAATTTACAATGGATGGTTCTCTTTTCAATACGAAAAATTCAAGTTCACGGGATAAAAGTATACGTAGAGAGAGAAACAAATAAATTAATAGGGGTAAAAGTATATATTAATATAAAAAAGGTTTCATGGGGGCTTAGGCCACTGCCTTGGTGGCCAGCCCCCAGAACTGGGCCTGAATGTGTTATAACTTTTTAATTAAGGTATTCATGCTCTCTTTTTTGCATAACAATCCTTTACTCTAGTATGCAATTTAGAACAATTAAGTATTAGATAATTTGAATTTATGTATTAAAAGTAGTTTTCAAAAATTTCATTTACTGAAAATATTTTTTTTCTAAATAAGTTCAAGTATCAAATAATAATGTATTAAACCTTTATATTATGTTAGAAAAGGATAAAGAAAGATCTAATGCCAGAAGCTTAGAAGTATTAAATATTGAAAAAATAGAGAAATTTATTTTTGAATTATGCAAAATAGTATACATTTGCCTTTAAATTTTTTGTTGGATTAAAAAATACCAGGTCCTTACTAAATTAATTCACATTTGTCCTTATTTTTAGTGGCAAGAATGAATATGAACTTTTTTTTTCCATATTTGACGTCAATAAGATAGTCCATACACAACCTCATCGGTACAAAAAGGAGCAAATATGAGCCATTTTAGTAATGACAATATTTACGTGAGAAATGACACATGGCATTACATCTCTTTTAACATAGTACATGATAATTGCGAAAAAATGAGCCCTTTTATAGTGATCGGATGGATTTCCTATTTAGTTGTTTTAATGACCTGCAAACAAAAGAAAACTGCCTTAAACTTAGCCCAAAATCATTTCATCCTTCATTGATGAGGTAACCAAATTGTAATAAAATAAATAGAAAGAAAGTAGTGAGATAAGAAAAATAAATAACAAAGTGCCCTTCTATCTTAGAGTCTGGTAGATCGAAATATTTATGGGCCGGAGATGTTCTAAATTTTAGACGGAATTTCTTATTATAGATCTTTTATTTTGACGAATTTGATAAAAAAATTAGTCACGGAAAAAAATAAAGAAATTACACAAAATTCAACTCTTTTAATCTTTTTTCTCAAAATTGCAATTGATTTTTTTCATCTTTCAAAAATACAACTTTTTAAATTTTTAATTTTAAAAAGATAACTCGTATGCCGCCAGTATGCAGATAGCATATAAATAGTATTCAAACAATTTTAAAAACACAACTGAAATATAAGTGATAACAAATAGTATATAAGTGATATACAAATAATATATAAATAGTATACAAGTTTTGAGATTCCGATAAGAGTAAATTTCCAATTGACAGCAAAAGAATTTGTATCTTTTTGTTTGAGAGAGAGAAGAAGAAAAAAAAAATATAAACACCATTTGTTTGTTAGGAAATTAGGAAAATTTGTATAATTGAAAAAAAAAAAGAAGAAGAAGAAGTTGTATAAAAGAAAGAGAAAAATTAAAATGTTGTATATTTGAAAAAGTGAAAAAAAAAAGTGATGTTATTGTTATTATTATTATTATTATTATTATTATTATTATTATTTAAATATAAATGTGCAAAAATTTCAAATTCATGTGACCCAAATCTGTTAGACTGAAAATGCCTAAATTGCGTTCCCTTAACTGGGCCTTCTTTTGGGCTTCCCTTTGGACATAGACCCAAACTAATAGTGGATATTATAAGCGGTTTTACAATGGTTATTAAACTCGTTTTGACTCGACTGGTCGAATCGGTTGGATCGTAACTTGGCGAGCAATCCGAGTCGATCCAACATAAAAATCGAAAAGAGAAAAAACTTGGGTTGGATCGGGAAAAATAGGGTTGGATAGGAAAACGGGTTGGACCGTATTGAACTGGCTCAATCACAAAACTGTGCGTTTTGTATCAAAATCCTTAAAACTAAAATCTCATTTTCTTCTTTGCCTCCATTCCTTTCACGCATAACTCTCTTCACGCAGGCAAATTCTTCTCTGCCTCCATTTCAGTTCCTGCTCTGCCTCCTATTCTCACCGGTTGCAATCTCCAATCTACAAACAACCGGAGCTAGATCAAAATAAGTCTCACACAAATTTGAACTTTTTTTGCTTTTCTGTTTCAATGTAAGCAAAATAATGGTATTTGGTATTTTGGCAACACGAGTATTAACTCTAAAGCTGTCTAGTTTTGTTGAACAACTATTATAATATCAATTTGAATGTCATTCTTCATTTATTGATTTAGTGGTTCAGACGACAATGGAGGACAATGTGCTTGTTATTCCATGAAAGGACTATGTGCATCGATGCGTATGCCTCATGTCTTAAGTCTATCATAGGATAAAATTACATGTGTAGCAGCTAAAACTATCTTGTTTGATGAACTCAAGGAATTTTTGTGTTGGAAGTTCAGTAGCCTGCTGTCTATTGAGCAGCTATTATAATGTTAATTTGAATGTTACCTCTCTCGCTTGATTTCCTAATTTAGTGTTTCTTATATGTAGTGGATTTACATGATTTCACGTGTGATTTCTTTGCTTTAGATTCTTTGTCTATATATAATTTCAAATGCGCAATTGAAATGCTATACAGTGAGAATGATTTTCCGGTTGATTTCATGAACAGGAACAAATGGATATTTACTAGTAATTGCAATGTGCTCTTATAATTAGAAAAATTAGGTCTATTAAAAAGAACTCTAGCAATAAAAGTTCATGTTGTTGTGTCACCCCATCAAATGACAGTTGTAGAGTTCTCTTGCCCTATTGTCCTCAGTTCTGATTTTCTTAAATCAGAATGGCATTTCTGATAATTGAGAATCAAACATAAAAATTTGAATCAACTACACATTTATTTTGGAACCTCTAGTTGAATAGCATATTGTCTTGGACTCATGGGCATCTTTGTTATGGTTATAGGTTTATAAGAGCGAGATTATGATGAAAATATTGAATGATATTGTTAACATAAGAAGGGCAAGTTTACAAAATAGAGTGCTTCTTTTCATACATTGTTTTGTAAACTTTTAGTTGGCATTTTATAATTTTATATCTTCAAACTAATTAACATTTCAGTTGGTGTTGTTTCTATTGTTTTATTACAGGATTATTGGGAAACCAAAAGCATTTGGTACTGCTGGGCCTTTGGAATGGGTAATTGGTGTTTTAGTTTTGGTTAGGATTTGTTGTTGTCACCAGGGGTTATACAGAACATCAATGTTTTAAAAGAATCATTCGCAATTCAAGTGGTGTTCTTATAAAGGCCATATCTCGACTTCAAACTAAGATTTTCACACCTAATTTAGCAAAAACTATTGCACTTTGTCATCTTCTGAGCTAGTTAGAATAAAAAATGATAATTCCTATGTATATGTATATAATTATATATAGTAGCACGTCACCTTGCTTGGAATGATTTGCCAATCTCTTATTATTGTTAGCTTTTATATATACATGTAGTTAATGACAAGAATTTGTGATAAAAAACCAACAGCATAACAGTTGAGAATTTGTGTACATTGACTCATAAAATTACATGGAACAAATTTTTCATTCAATGAAGTAGCTTCTTAATTGGTAATAGAATGATCAGGATGATCTTTGTATACAGTCATAGGGCCTATTTCAAGAATTACCAGTGCTCTATTTTTGACCTTATATAACTTTCTTGTTCTACTTAGAAATGGCAAAAAAAAAATGGAGCCAATACATAAAAGCAAAATTATCCAGTAATTATAAATAATTATAGTAAAAAAGTTAAAAACTTTGAGTTAACTCGGTCCAACCAATTGACTCTTGACTTTATTGGCAAGCCGAGTCAATGTCCGAACCATTTCTGAAAATATTAGTTTTTACACCAATACTATAAAAAAGACACATTTCATATTTGCACTCTCCTATTTTTCATCTTTCTTAAATACCATTTTTAAAATTTTTTATTTCATAATTACTATTTTTTAAATTTTCACTTTCAAAAATATCCCATCCTCACCTTTGTGAGCTGGTGACTATTAACACCCCAGAAAAGGATAAGCAAAGTAGTCGCAGATTACACTACTGCAGACCCGCACTTTCCTCAAGTTATTGTTCAATGCAATAATAAGCATTTGGTGGGCATGATTGTAGTTTATTTCAATATATTCAATATCAACTCAAATTAACTCTCAATTCCCCACTTAAAATGAATAAAGGGAGGGCTTGAGATGAACTTTATAATATAGCATTTTCAGTTATATGAAACTTGCAGCATTTTCCAAGATCATGAAAAAGTACAAGAAGGTTAGAAATTTATAGTTTGGATTTATTAGATTTTTAAATTCCTGAAATAGCTTGTAATGTAATTGGATAAACATAAAACATCATTTAATTTTTTTTATGATTTTTTTTACAAAATTACATATGTTTGGCTGAGTCTAGTTCAAGATTTATGTGCTTAATCTATTCTTATGCATTAATGCAGGTCATTTCAAAGAGAAGAGCCATATCATACATGAAAATAATGGATGACCCCTATCTCGGTAGCTCTAATAAGGTATGGCAAATTTAAATTTAATGTATGGTATATTAAAACAACTTGATTCTCATTAGGTATAAGAAATCAATTCGATTTATAAGAAAATACTCATCATTTTCTAACTCTATTTTCCTTAACAAATTATTCAATTAACTCTCAGTTATTATAGGTGGATGGTCTCCTTAAAAGGGTGGAGGCTACCTTTGTCAAGCATTTTTCCAACTCAGATTGCAAGAAAGGTATGAAGGCACTGAGCCCAAAAGAAAAAAGAAAAACACAGAGCGACATTCATTTTGGGCAAGTTGTATCAGAACTAATTTCTTTTCAGATTAATCTCAGTAACAACACATCATAAAATTTGCAGGAAGCTGCAACTTTTGAAACTTTATTCAGTTATGATTCTAGTTCTTCTATTAGTCAATTGAATTTGTTACCATTGCCAACTTTTTTTTGGATGCTCGGTGGCACTATTGATAACTATTTTATTAAGATTGAAAGCACAAAAAATGATGGATAAGAAGGAAGGGATCTTATATGCTGTAAACATTATCCCACTTTACAAGCAAGAAGGAATCATAGACCAACGACTTCTTCATTCTTTGATAAAATTCTTCAAGCTCATTCATCAAGCTAGCACTTTTTCATTTCATAAAATAAACATTGTATTTTATACACGAAAATCTATTAAAAATACAATGTATTTTCTTTTGACAAACCAAAATATACCGTATTTTCTATCCTACCTATCGAGCCACCACTTCCGCTTTAATTTATTAGCCCTAAAATGCTACCACAAGCATCTGCCCTAGAACCAGCTACACTAGCATATCACTAACTCTAAAACTCGTATATTCATTTTATCATGTGGACACACCTTAGAACAAATTACTGTAAAAAAAAATGTATAGATGAAAAACACATGTTTTCCATTTTTATCTTTTATTTAACAAGCTTTATTTCTCATAATAAAGAACAAATTAATTAGCTAAATCCTTATAGATTTATTGATATTCTTGACACCGCAGGCCTTACATTTCTTAAATTCATTTTATACTTTTATTTTGAATTGAAATCACTTAAATTATATAATTATTTATTTTCTCGGCAACATTTAATTAATAGATTTAAGACCTACTAAATTCAAACATGCAAGTTTACCCATTTGTAATAACATGCATAATTTCCACTCTCTTAAAGCTATAACAAAGGATTAATTATGAGAATCTCCAAGAATACAGTGTATGATATTTCGTAAATAAAAATACAGTATATAATTTTTTGTACATAAAAAATACAATGTATGATTTTTTGTGCGTAAAAAATAAAGTGTATTTTCCTCTACAAATAAAAAATACAGTGTATGATACAAATCCACCATCAACTAATGATCCTTTAAAGATACCTAGTGGTCCAATTACAAAAGGGCGTGCTAAGAAGCTGAGGATGGCCATGTCATCTTATGTTCAAGGTTTTGTTACTCAAGAACTTAATGAAGATTCCTTTGAGAAGTGTTATGAAGAACTTGAAGGCAAGCATAAAGCACTTAGCCTTTTGGAAGCAAGTGAAGGAATTGGGGCAACTTAAGCCATCAAGGGCTTTTGTAACTTTGGGCTTTAATTATGCAAGTCATATGCTTCATTTAAAAGTTACATGACTCACTTAAGTTGCATACATTTTGGGCTAGGCATGTGGGCTTTGTTTGTTCTATTTTTGGGCTTGAATATTTGACCACTTCTTCATTAGTTATTAGGTTTATTTTAACTTTTGTTATTTCTTTTAGTTTGGGCTTAATTTATTTTGCAAAGCCCATGGAAATTTCGGCCACACCATGTTTAGGGACTTATTAGTGTTTGAATTAGGATTTTTAAGAGTTAATTGGGGTTAGCCACCTTATAAATAGGCTAACTTAGGTTGTAAACTTAAAACTTGATTAATTATAAACTTTGAGAGTTTTTCTCTTGGCTTGGCCGAATTCTTTAGAGAGATTAGTGAGGATCGCTTGCTTATCTTTTCGATTGCATCAAGAATTAGAATTACTTATCAATCATTTGATTGTGGTATTTTTCTTATTCTTTTTATCCCAATTATTTATATTTCCATCAACGTATTGTTTGGGAATTCAATAGAAATGGTGTTTGTCTTCTTTATTTTTTGAGATCAAAATGTATGTTCAAGGGGTTTCAGGTTATTTAACTAGGGATTCCGCATTATTTGGTATCAAAGCCAAAAGTAAGGTAAATTCCTATTTATCTTAGTATTAGGTTTGTGTTTTCTTTTCTTTGAATTCTTTATATGCATGTCGAATTTAATAGTAGTAGCATTCTGATTTTTTGTGTTCTTTGTGTTTAATTTAGCCTTGTTCTTTATGTACCTTTATTTTGATTCGTTGAAAATCCTTTTTGAAATAAAACTTGAATATTATCTTCCCTTGGCTTGAAAATCAAATCTTGATAGTCTTTTGATTAGTTGTTATTTCCTTTAAAAAAATTGTAGGTACTATTTATCATTACTGTTCACATTACTGTTCATCAAATAAAAAAAGAAAGAAGAGAGAAAAACATAAAAGAGAAGAAAAATATAAGAAAAAAAATTAGAGAACAATTTGGCAGAGGGAGATTATATAGCCAAAAGAAAATTCCAAATCCTTTTTGTGAGTGGGAAAGTTAATCCTTTTTATTTTAGAATTGAGAAGGGCGGCAATTAATCATTTTCTAAACACCTTTGAAAATCCTTTAGAGAATTGGAAAACTAATCCTTATTGCTTTGGGTTTAGGTTTTCAAATCTTAATCCACATTTGACTTGAAATTACAATTCTAATCCTAGTTAGACAAGGATTTCCACTTGGCAAACATTTATGCTATCTTTTGTTATTAATCATTGCCAATCATTTTATATCATTTGCGATCCATTTATATTACCATTTTTGGTAACTTTGCCATCATTTGTGCTACCATTTTGGAAAATTTTTGTTATCATTTTGCCATTTTTTGCCATCACTTTGCCACCATTTTGCACACAATTTGACACACTAATCAAGTTTGTTACAACATTCGACATAGTGAATAAATTGGCTCTAAATTGATTGGTTTTGCATGTTTTTTACTTTATTTAGTTTAAATTTGGTATTTTGTTGATTTCTTTTCTTTGTTGGGTATAATAACTAGGTTCCAAATTTGGTTTACTTTGTAGTGAATCAAATTCATCCATTTTATCCATATTGTCATTTTTTTTTTATTCTTGTTGCTTATTTCTTTGTTTTAAGCTTGCTTTTGTTCCATTTACATTGTTAAAGTATCTTTACTTGTCCAATACTCTAATTTTCTTATCATTAAGTGGTACACCACTCTTGACCGTGTATCACCTTCATTGTGTCAAGAGTCTTCTTTTCTAGTTTTTGAGCTATCTTTTATTAGTTTTTATTTCCTTATTTTTCTTAAAACGTGCTCAAGTTTTTGGTTTGTGATTTAAATTTTAAAGTACAATTTTGAAGTTGCAAGCTTGAATAGAAAATAACTTTCAAAACTAAATATGGTTTGTATGAGTGGTTGGTTATGCCGTTTGGGTTATCTAATGCCCCTAGCACTTTTATGAGGCTTATGAACCATGTATTGCATGCATATTTAGGAAAGTTTGTTTTTGTATACTTTGATTAAGTTAGTTTTACAAGCTTTGAGATCTGAAAAGTTGTATGCTAAGCTTAAGAAATGCACATTTTGTATAGATAGACTTGTGTTTCTTTGTTTTATGGTGAGTGTATAGGGAATTGAAGTGGATGAAGAAAAATTGAAGGCAATTCAAGAATGGCCCACACCTAAGACTATTTCTGATGTGAGAAGCTTCCATGGTTTGGCAAGTTTTTATAGGCATTTTGTGCAAGATTTTTCTTCCATTGTTGCACCACTTATAAAAATCATTAAGAAGGATATGGGATTCAAGTAGGGAGGAACACAACAAAAGACGTTTGATACTTTGAAAGGAAAGTTATGTTTTGCTCCTATTTTATTTTTACCTAATTTTGATATGACATTTGAAATAGAGTGTGATGCTTCTGGTGTAGGTATTGGGGCAATGTTAATGCAAGAAAAGAAACCAATTGCCTACTTTAGTGAGAAGCTTAATGGAGCCTAACTCAACTATTTAACCTATGATAAGGAGCTATATGCCTTAGTAAGAGCCTTAGACATGTGGCAACATTACCTTCTTCTTAAGGAGTTTGTCATTCATATCGAACATGAGTCCCTTAAACATTTGAAAGGACAAGGTAAATTGAATAAAATGCATGCTAAATGGGTTGAATTTATTGAACATTTTCCATATGTTATTCAATACAAGCATGGAGAAGATAACATTATTGTTGATGCATTGTCAAGGAGATATACTTTAATTTCTATACTTAGTTTCAAATTTCTTAGTTTTGAGCATGTTAAGGAACTATATGTTGGAGATCTTGATTTTGGTAATGTGTATGCAGCATGTGAGCATCGAGCTTTTGATAAATTTTATAGGTATGATGGGTTTTTGCTTAAAGGCAGTAAGCTTTGTTTGCCTAAATGTTCTATGTGTGATTTACTTATATTAGAGTCTCATTGTAGGGGATTAATGGGATATTTTGGGGCGTATAAAACTTATGACATGTTGAATGAGCATTTTTATTGGCCTTATATACGCAAGAATGTGGAAAAGATATGTAATTTATGTGTTGCATGTAGGCAAGCTAACTCTAAAACTATTCCTCATGGTTTGTATATGCCTCTACCTGTACCTAGTTCTCCTTGGACTGATGTTTCTATGGATTTTGTGCTCGAATTGCCTAGAACTAAACGTGATAGAGATAACATTTTTGTTGTGGTAGATAGGTTTAGCAAGATGGCTCACTTTATTACTTGTCATAAATGTGATGATGCTGTTAATATTGCTTATCTATTCTTTAGAGAAGTTATGCGTTTGTATGGTATTCCATGCACCATTATTTCTGATAGGGATGCAAAGTTTCTTTCACATTTTTGGCGTGTTTTATAGGGTAAGTTGGGTACGAAATTATTATTTTCTACTACATATCACCCATAAATAGATAGTCAAATAGAGGTAGTGAATAGAACTTTGGGAACTTTACTTCATGCTATAGTACGTAAGAATCTCAAATCATAGAAAGATTATTTACCTTTCATTGAATTTGCTTATAATAGAAGTATTCATTCTTTTACTGATTTTTCATATTTTGAGCTTGTTTATGGTTTTAACCCATTAACTGTGCTTAATCTTTGTCCATTGCCTTTACATGAGATTTTAAGTTTGGATGATAATAGGAAGACAAAATTGGTGAAATCTTTGCATGAGCAAGCAAAAGCTAATATTGAGAAGAAGAATCAGAAGTATACTGAAATAGCCAATAAAAAAAGAAGACAAGTGGTATTTGCACCTGAAGATTAGGTTTGGATGCATTTTTCATAAGGAATGGTTTCCAAACAAAAGAAAGAGCAAGTTGGATGCACGTGGTGATGGTTTATTTCAATTCTTGGAGCACATCAATGATAATGCTTACAAGATAGATTTACCATGTGAGTATGGTGTTTCTGCTTCTTTTAATATGTCTAACCTTTCTTCTTTTGATGTGGATGCAGATTTGAGGATAAATCTTTTTGAGGTGGGAGGAAATGATATGGATCCACCATCAACCAATGATTCTTTAAAGATGCCTAGTGGTCAAATTACAAGAGGGCGTGCTAAAAAGCTGAGGATGGCCATGCCATCTTATGTTCAAGATTTTATTTCTCAATAACTTAATAAAGATACCTTTAAGAAGTGTTATGAAGAACTCGAAGGCAAGCATAAAGTACTAAGCCTTTTAGAAGCAAGTGAAGAAATTGGACCAACTTAAGCCATCAAGGGTTTTTGCAACTTTGGGCTTTAATTATGCAAGTCATGTGCTTCATTTAAAAGTATATGACTCACTTAAGTTGCATAAATTTTGGGCTAGGCATGTGGGCTTTGTTTGTTCTATTTTTGGGCTTGAATATTCGGCCACTTCTTCATTAGTTATTAGGTTTATTTTAACTTATGTTATTTCTTTTAGTTTGGGCTTAATTTATTTTTCAAAGCCCATAGGAATTTCGGTCACACTATGTTTAAGGCCTTATTTGTGTTTGAATTAGGGTTTATAATAGTGAATTAGGGTTAGCCACCTTATAAATAGGCTAACTTAGGTTGTAAACTTAAGACTTGATTAATTATAAACTTTGAGAATTTTTTTCTTGGCTTAGCCAAATTCTTCGGAGAGATTAGTGAGGATCGCTTGCTTATCTTTTCTATTGCATCAAGAATTAGAATTACTTATCAATCATTTGATTGTGGCATTTTTCTTATTCTTCTTATCCCAATTATTTGTGTATCCATTCACGTATTATTTGAAGGTTCAATAGGGAGGGTGTTTGTCTTCTTTATCTTTAAAGATCAAAGTGTATATTCAAGGAGTTTCGAATTCTTTAACCTTGAGGTTCCACATTAGTGTATGATCTTTTACAAATAAAAAACTACAGTGTATGATATTTCGTAAATAAAAAATACAGTGTATGATCTTTTGCAAATAAAAAAAATACAGTGTACTTTCTTTTGCAAATAAAAATATATAGTGCATGATGTTTTGTACATAAAAAAATAAATTGTATGATCTTTTTATACATAAAAAAATACAGTGTATTTTCTTTTATATATAAAAAAATACAGTATATTTTCTTTTATACATAAAAAATACAATATATTTTTTTGTACATAAAAAATACAAGATTACTTTTTCTGCAAATAAAAAATAAAGTGTATGATCTCTTGTAAATAAAAAAATACAATGTATGATCTCTTGCAAATAAAAAATACAGTGTATGATCTTTTATAAATAAAAAATACAGTGTATAATATTTTATACATAAAAATATATCATATTTTCTTTTGTATATAAAAAAAAACATAATGTATTTTTTGTACATAAAAAAATATAGTGTATGATCTTTTGTACATAAAAATATATAGTATATGATCTTTTGTATATAAAAAATATAGTATATGATTTTTTGTACATCAAAAAATATAATATAATTTCTTTTATACATAAAAAATACAATATATTTTCTATTGTACATAAAAAATACAGTGTATGATCTTTTGTACATAAAAATACAGTATTTTTTTGTATATAAAAATTTATAGTTTATTTTCTTTTATAAATAAAAAATATATTATATGATATTTTATACATAAAATATTTATAACGCATATTATAATTTCCAAAAAGAGAAAACAATTAAACAAAAGAATTCAAAGTTTTGGGTAACATCCTAAACAATAATTTTATATTCTTAATACAATTTTACACACAATTGTCTATTAAGTTTGATAATTAAGTACAAGTTCATCTAATTTAACCGAGATTTAAAGCATAGTTATATATTTTTAACAAGTACAATCACAAATTTAATATTCTTTTTCTAGTAAATAAAAAAGAAATAAATTTTTATTTTTTTAATAAGTATATTCACAATTTTATTTTGTTCTACAAAACAAAAAAGATTGACTTTACGCGATGCTTCCAAATGGCCCAAAATGTGAATTGATTTATCCTCTTTCATGGTAACAATTGTAAAGCTGTTTGATATTTAATTTTAAAGACGTTTGAAACTTTTCATAATTTTTTTAAGTTTTAATCAATGTTATTAAAATCGGACCGGATAAAGAACCGGAGAGCTCAAGGATTCGTGGTTCGATCGATTCGTTGGGATTCAACCTGATTTTTTTCATTTTTTAAAAAATATATTATTTTTTAAGTTTTATATAAATATTATGAAAATATCACTATATAAAAAAAATTAAAAATAGTTTAGAAAAATATATTTATCATCAAACATTAATAATAAGACTATATTTTTAAGTCATTCAACATTTATAACAAAAATTTAAGATAAATATAGTAAAAAATTGTAAATTTTTAAAGAAATTCTTCAAATATAAATTATAAAATTTTATTTTATTCATAAAAAATTTATTAAATTGTTTGAATTTTAATTATTTTGTATTTATAATTTATTTTATTTTTTTCCAGAAAAAATAATATTGTATGAATATTTTGGACAAAAAGTTGGTTTTTCTAAAATCAAACCGGTTTTTTTATCATTTAACTCGGTTTTTCCAGTTTTACCCCGGTTTAACCGGTTTTTGGCAGTTTGAAACAGCATCTTCCGGTTTTTATCCAATCCGGTTTTTACTCATTAAACCAACCGGACCAGATGATGGTTCATGGTTAAACCGGTTCGACCGTCCGGCCCGGTTTTAATAACCATGGTTTTAATTAGATGTTTGTAATTTTGAAAATGAAAATGAAGATGGATTAGTGAATTTATTTATAGTAATTAGTAAGTCTCGTATGAAATTTACCGAATATGGATTGATTGAATTAAAAATATCGAAAATTTATAAGAAAATAATAGAATTTAGCATATGAAAGAAATATAATGTAGGTTTATTTATAGAAAATTAGGGTGCCATAATTTGACTAGGAATATAAGATATTTTTTCTTGTTTAAATAGATATCAAATCATCCAATAAAAGTTATTTAATGAAATTAATATGATAATTAAAACTGCAAAATTTTGAATTAAAATTCAATCACCCTTCTTATAAAAAATAGAAATGATTTGACTGATTAAATTATTAAATTAAATTATATATTTTTAATATTTTTAATTGAATGTTGATCAGTGGATTAAATCCCTAAGCCTCTGACGTTAACACAACTAGCGTTGAAAAAAAAAAAAAGAGAAGAAATGGGGCCCAGTGAATGCATGGAATGGGTTTGACTTAGTGACGGTGAATAGTTACAATAACATTATCATGTGACATCATGATTAAGGAAACCCAATGGCTGGTGGCGGTAGTGGATTTCATTTGTGCATGGTCGTACTCTTGCAATTATATATTCTTTTATCTTTTTATAGGTATCATGGCAACTTGTAATTACGGTTCGCTCTTCGATATATTTTCCCATTCCATCAGATTATCATTTTAAAAAAACAAAATTATATGATTTATATCATCAAATTCACATTTTCATAAATTTATGATAACACTGAATGTATTTTTTTTATTTTACTCTTATATAATATTAATAAAACATTTAATATTTTAATAAATATTTTTTATACATTTTACAATAATAATTTAAATTAAAAAAAGAGTATTTTAATCTTTTTTTTTTTTGCAAAAATATGCGAAATATCCTGGATGGACTCCAATTGTAGAAGACACCTTTAAGCCCATACCACATCCAGATTAATTTTCGTTCGCATTGTGTCGGCCTATTAAGGGATAGTGTGCTGGTCAATGTGTTACTCCATACGTGAGGGGATCAAATCCTTAACCTCACTTAACGGATGAGAGTGCCTTACCACTCACACCAATCATAATTGGTTAGTATTTTAATCTATTTAATATAACTTTATATAAAAATAGTAAAATTAATAATTATTTTGATATTAATAATTTATATAATAAGTGATAATTTGATGGAAGGAATTTTTGATAATTTTTTTTTCAC
Organism: Excoecaria agallocha; assembly: GCA_037975025.1. Classification (NCBI taxonomy): domain Eukaryota; kingdom Viridiplantae; phylum Streptophyta; class Magnoliopsida; order Malpighiales; family Euphorbiaceae; genus Excoecaria; species Excoecaria agallocha. Next base: position 17,060,822 of record CM075813.1, on the reverse strand, counting down.
TTGCTCTTGTATATAACGATGGAGAAAAACTAATGTGTTTTGAGAGTTTCAAAATAAGTGAAGATTCTTTGGTAATTAATTATTTAATCAATATAATAATATAGGCTACAGGCAATTATTTTTCTAAAGTGCAAAACATCCTATATTTTTTTCGAGTGGGAAGCACCGTGAGAATGGTTGGAAGATGAGGTTCCCGTTCCATATATATTTATTATCGTTGTTGTTGTTATTATTATTATTTTATTAAAAAGAAAAATTAAAGAGAGAGATATAAGCTTTCTAGCTCGTTGACTTGCCCTGGAAAGTATGGCAAATTTTGAGGTATATTAATATTATAATAGTATAAAGGGGGAATCCTATCCCTTCTTTTTTCTTTTGAATTTTTATTCGGGGAGAATTTTTTAAAACATATTTAAAGTACACTAATTTCATTATTTTGAATTTTTATTTTAGGACAATTTTTAAACATATTTAAAGTCCACTAATTTGATTAATATGAAGGCACATACTGTTTTATAAAAAGAAAAATACTCTATTTTAAGTATTTAAAATTTTTTTATATTTAAAATTCAAATCTAAAATTTCTGATTAAGAAAAAAAAAACACCCATAGTATCTTAGGCTGTGAGCTCTTGTGCACAAGAATTCTTTGTTTGACAATGGATTTCAACTCGTTTTATTTGATAGTGTATGTGTATGCTCTAAAAAAGGGAGAAGGAGATAGGGTGGAATTAAAAATAATTGTGGTGGTCATCTGTTGATGTTTTTTAGTGGGGCAAAGGAATAATAACTTTTTGGCCTTGTAAAAAGATGGTGCATATTATTTTTCTTTTAAAAGGTTGTCTTTTTGAGAGTAGTAGAGTCGGTGGGAATAGGGAAAACTCCACTAAAAAGCTCTCTTTTCCTCTTTGGTTCTATTGTTATATTCTCTCTCATGGATTGTTTTTTATTTTTATTTTTGGTTTGTGAATATATGCTTAGATAGTGCACTCTCAACTTTCAATTATTTTTCTTGCTTCAATACCAAATTATCTTTGAATTTTAAGAGAGAGAGAAAGAAATTCTTCCCCCACTCAATTCTATCCTTAAAATATACATATTTTCAAGCTTCAAATACTCTCAATTGGCCATTACATATTAAAACTTCTATATATATGCCATAGTCCATAAGAATAATTAATATTCTCCACGTACACATATGCCTATACTATTCCAAAAATGGTGGATACGGTTGGATTGCATATCCAACTCTTATATTGACATATGTTGGTGGTAAACTTATGGTGCATGATTTCTAATAGTCCATAACAACATGAGCATTCTAGAATCATTCAACAACCCATTTTGGTTTGGTTTCTACTTCTTTCAATTATGAGATCGGAAAGGTTAAATTTTCTAAATGTTATTTTGATTAAGATGATAGCATATCCTAAATTTGGCAAATAATTACCTGAAATGATTCATATTTAAGGCTTGATAAATCTAGCGTTTAGAGTATTTAATTGGAGTGATAGGCAAGAGTTTACTGCAGTCAGTTATATGTAAAGACTTGCAAAAGAAAAAAAAAAAAAGCACTTCAATTCTAAATTAGATATTGCAGTTAATTAGGAGCATGCTAAAATTTTGAACATAAAATAAATATAGAATTTAGAAGGCATACAGAGCAAGTTCAGCCTATATAACATTAATTTGTACAATATTAGCTTATATTATAATATACAGTACTTGATATAAATTTGTATTAGTCTGTAATTTTTCATGTTGTGTTTGGTACATAATAGTATACTGTATTATTTTTTAAAAAAATTGAAAAATATGTAAAATAAATTTTTAATGTTACTAATTTAGATAAAAAAATTAATAATAGAATACAATTTTTCATACATCCATTTTATCTTTTTAAAAAAAGTGTACAAATTTTTTGAAATATAAATATGCATTAATAGATAAATTAACAATCAAGCAAAGAACTTAAGGTATGATCGGTAAAATTGTAATTTTTTTATTTTTAAAATTTAAAATTTATTTTTAGTTATTCTTATTTTTTTATTTACATATTTAAAACTGTATTACATATTTAAAACTGTATAATATTTTTTTAATCATATATTTATATTTTAAAACTATATCGTATTTTTTGAATTATAAATATTATACCAATTACCACAATTGGATTGACAAGGATCTAGCATCATTAGATGGAGATGATGGTACCGCAAGTGACAGTAATGGTAGCAATAGCGGCATTGACGGTGCTTATGGCAGCAGTGTCATTAGCGGTGATGATAGTAGCTGTGATAACAATGACCATGATAGGAGGAGTGGCGGCAACAGGAATTCATGGAATATAATGTACAAAATCAAGGATTTGTAGTTGTATTTTATTATTTTATCTAATATGTTAAAAATAATGGATATTATTTTGTATTATATTATTTCTGCATTATTTTTCAAAAAAAATTAACTAAACATAGCATTCCTTTTGACCTGTATTATATAATATTATCCCATCTTTTTGTATGTATTTTTAGACAACGTGAACCTTTAGCCCGTCATTTCGGTTTGTTTATAAAAAAAAATTAGGGCATTGTAGTTTGACCAGAAATAGAAAGATCATTTCCTCCTTAGATGAAAAAGATAGTAAGGCCGCGCATTATTGTGTTCATGAAATAAATATAAAAACGACATAATAGTTAAATAATAATATTAATTATATTTTTTTTCAATTATTTTAAAAAGTTATCTAACTATAATTGTAAATATAGGTACATATAGCTATAAATAATTTAATTTAAAATAAAAAGAAGATATCAAAAAATTATATTTGAATTATGTATAAAAATTCATAATTATATTTAATTAGTGAAAAATTAATTAATTATCAAATTAATGTATATAAATTCTCTACCGATAATTTATAAATTTTTGTTTTTTTTATAGAAAATTTTTGTTTATTGTATTTTTACTAAAACTTTTATTTCATTTAGACTTTTAATAAATTTTTTTTATTAAAATTAAAATCCCTTATAAAATATTATCTACTTATTTATATACAATTACAATAGAATTTTACTGCAAGAAATATTTAGAAATATTCACACGGTCACACTCAAAAGCTGGTCCAAAACTAGATAAATATATTAGATACTAATTGATAATACTTAGAAAATCAAAATAAAAGCCCAATAAGAGGCTCATACTTAGGAGGCCCATTGAGGGTTTAAATCACCCCAGCCAATTGGAAAAAACACACGAAAAATAAGACCGCTTGATCGGATGTGACTCATTTCTGCCAAAGCTATCTAACACATGTCACCATCAAATCAACATCACCTCTAAAATAGGCCATACCTGCTTTAGAATAGGTCTACTATTCAAGAATACCGTTCAATCTTTCCAAGCCTCTATAAATAGCAGGTTCATTTTATAAACTTGCACGTACTATCTCTCTAAGATTTATCTTTAGTTTCTCTTTCTATACTTTCCTTCCAATTGTTAATTTAAGCATTAAGTGCTAATGTCCGGTACAACTAGGCAAGCACTTTTTGCATGGCTCATAAGCCAAAGTTCGATCAAAAATAGCTCATAATGGCCCATTGACTCCCCCTTTCTTTCCTATCAAAGACTCTATTCTTCAACTATGAAAAACTATAATTTATCATTTAGTGTTTTCTTTGAGAATCGATGGATGAACAAAAACAACCAACTTCCACACCCCTGGAAGGAATGTAAATTCACGATTACGAAAAGAACATTGACAGATTAGAGCACCATAAAAGTCTTCGAGAGACTACATAGGGAGACATCGGATGGTAAAAATAAGATTTAAGATTGAAAGAAAGTAAAAAATCACACGCAGGGTTCGAAAGGAAGCAAAACATCATCCTTTTAGGACACTACATAATAAACATAAGAGACTCCCAGAATTAGCCTACTAGAAAGATACAGGGAGGGATGAAATGATTGCCCCTCTCTTTGTCTCCAGGTGAACCAAGAAAAAAGGGAAAAATAATAAGAAAATGAGCGTTTTTCCCCAAAGAAACACTCTCCCATTTGCTTCAAGGAAAAGAAGCAACATGCAAAAAAGAAAAGATATTTTCTCCACACCAAGATGAAAAGTGCTTCCATCAAAATAAAATTCATCATCACTACGATCGGATGATCAAAGTTCAAGCAAAGTCGATCAATACAAGAACTAGGAATTATCCAGAAAAAGGAGATAAAATACACCCAATATTGAAAAAATATGAAATTGTTCACTCCAATATTAAAGGAGGATGAAACATTTCCCTCCCTCAATATCATATATGGAGGCGCAAATCTACACAGTTCCTTCATAAAAAAAAGATATAAAAAGAGCAGATAACCACCTTAATGTATTTGACCGACCTAAAATCTGGGCACTGACGTTTCTAACTCACTAGCTCATCCCTTCAATGAAAGTAAAAGGGAAAAGATAGAAACCCGATCAGAAGGAGAAAAGGGGAAAAATCCATGTGGGCAAGGACCTTTCTTCTATTCTCGATCAAGTCCAAGGTAGAAAAGGAGGAAGTCGAATTGGAAAAAAGACACCAAATTCGAAGGAGAATGAAATAATACAAGCTAGGTCCAAAAGAGAATGAAATATCTCTCCTTTAGGATATTAGATGGCTATTTCTATAAGGAAAATGGGGAGAGACTGCAAAACAATCTTCCTTGTCCTAGCATTAAGGAAGGCCAGTCGGGGAATTTAATCCCAATCAAAAAGATTGATGAATCTCAAATACAACTTTCAAATTGTATCTCGTGGATGAAGACAACTAAAAGAAACTCCAAATAGGAAAGGAGAAAAAGATGTGGAGAAGGTTTAAAAAGTTCACCTATAAGGGTGAAAAAGGCCTTAAAAGTGTGCCCCTTCGTTAACTTCAAACCAATAAAGCAAATCAGACTTGATCAATGACTTTTTAATCCAAGCAGATTGCAGTGGCAATCCTAGTCAAAGACTAATCTATCTTGATCGAAAGATCGATGTATAAAATCTATCCTAATTGAAAGATCTATCCCAATTGAAAGATCGATGTATAAAATCTATCCCAATTGAAAGATCGATGTATAAAATCTATCTCGATCAAGAATAAAATTCACTTACTTTCAGTATGTTCCTTAAATTTGCTTAATTAATGCTCTCCCAATCGGGCTAGTAAACATATTGATGAAAATTGTAACTGATAAACGTAAAAGTAGAGGTAAAAGTCTAAAAGGAAAATTTATTAAAGTTTTTTTCAAAATTGTACAAAGAAAGCATCATCATATATTTACCATAAGTGTTAGCAAAAAACATCTATGAGAATGGAAACAATTCAATAAGTTAGAAATTGAAGATTTATTCTTCCTAAAATACATCCAAAATCTTACAAAAAGAAAAATGCAATCCTACATCTATCTTCAATTGTTGCCACTTCTCATTAACCCTGAAGATGATGCAATCATCTTCCACTTGTGGCACATTAGAACTTGAAAAATGAAAGCAAATCTACCATGGCTTGAGAAAACGAAGACGAAGAAAGTAGCAAAAGATAAAGGGCACATCACCTACTATAGTAGGTGCTACCATGGTTGGCAACTACTCGATCGTTCATTTATCTTCCTAAAATTGTAATATCTATAAGGGTAAGAGACAATCAGGAGTCTTCATGAGAAAAAAACTCAAAAAAGTTAAGAAGTAAATAAATAAATAAGAATACAAGAGACCAACTCTATTTATAGAAGTCTGAAAGCACACATGGAAAATGCCACTAAATAAGGATAAATAGCTGCAATAAAAGCTCAAAAATCAAAATGGTAAAAGAGTTTCCAAGAGAGTGGTCAAACACAGTAATTCAAGAAGTAAATGATAGAGTTAATGATGCAATTAATATAAGATGAATGATTGATAGTCAAGTGGCTTAAAAGCATCAATCCTGATTAGAATTACAAAATATGAGTCATTCCTTAGGTCACTTATTGGCATCACAAAAAGGGAAGAGTAAAAACTACTACTAGCCTGATCAAAGCAAATTTTCCGAATGATAAGATAAGTTAAAACACCATTCAAATATAATATTATTTCATTCTCAATTTTTAGCAATATACTATATGATAGATAGAAGGATAAAGATGAAAAGAGTAAGGCAAGAAAATTATACAAAGATGAAATTTATTCAACTTTTAAAGTTCCAAAGTGAACAATATAAGGGATATAAAGCTCTTCCAATAAAAAAACAACAACGATGAATCCATAACCCCGCTACAACAAGACCACATCTAATTCTATAACTTTCTTCCATCAGGGCAGCATCAGGAAAATAGAAAGGCAAATACAAGTATGTATCCACTACCATAAAAAAAAGTTCAGAACTAAGAGAAAGAAACACTAATGGAGAGTACAGAATGTATGACCTGTTATTGCAAGTCATGCACTGCTAGGAAAATGCCTAACGATTCACTTATCTTCCTAAAATAGAAAGTAAAATAAGAAAAATTAAGGAATAGTTTGGTGGTTTCATGGAAAAATTTCCAGCGAGAAATTTCAAGAAGAAGAAGAGAAAGCTTTAAAAAAGAAAGGGGCGTAGGAAAAAAGAAGAAGAAGAAAACCCCTCTTTATAATAATTTTATGTTTCTAGAAAACCAACGTGAAAAGCCACGTGGATATGCAATTTAATGCAAGAAGAATAAATGCAAAAAAGCATAGAAGATGAAGCAGCAAAGTTTAAAAGGGCACCCTCCCAAAGCAGTGTTTTCGAAGTGATGTGTGAGAAGAGGTGACAATCTGGATATCCATTGTTAGATGAATAAACAAATGAGGTTAACAATGATTGGCAGCACCCAATTTTTATTTCATAGCAAATATTATTAACTTGTAAAAATAGGAAAGCATAGCAAAAAAGCAGGATGATTAAGCGTTAAAAGTCTAAAGGTAGAAAGAAACACGTGACGAGTGCAACCATAATGTCAAATAAATAGGTTAGTAAAATAAATTTTGAAAATAGCTCATGTTTATAAAATTATTTATAGACATGAGTTTTATTATCTTAATCGATGCACATCTCGATCGAAGTAATCTAAAACTAATATCTCTATCTATGTATATCCGATCGAAGTAATCCAAAATTGATATCTCGATCGATGCACATTTCGATCAAAGTAACCTAAAACTAATATCTTGATCGATCGAAGTAACCTAAATTGATATCTTGATCGATGTACATCCTATTTGAAATAATCTAGAGTTGATGGTCAAAATTCAATCTCTTAACTAACGAACATCTTGATCTCAGATGATGACTCACTCTTCCAAACCTATAATAAAGAAAGCCCAAGTGAAATATGAAAGCCTTAATCTTCGATCTCTCATAACAATGATCGAACTATTTAAGATGGATAAATAATAATACTCAAAAACTAAAAATAGAAGCCCAATAGGAGGCCCATACTTATAAGGCCCATTAAAGTCCTAAATCACCCTAGCCAACTGGAAAGAAGGCACTGGAAAACAAGGCTATCCGGTCGGACATGACTCATCCCTGCCATGATAAGGCTGTCTGACACATGCCACCGTCAAATCACCATCACCTTAAAAATAGGCCATACCTGATTTAGAATAGGTATACTATTTAAGAATGTTGTTTGGTTTTTCTAAGCCTCTAAAAATAACAGGTTCATTTCATAAACTCACACGCACTATCTCTCTAAGATTTATCTTTACTTTCTCTATCTAAACTTTGCTTCTAATTGCTAATTTAAGCATTAGACTACTAACATCCGGTACAACCAAGCAAACACTTTTTGCAAGGTTTATAGGCCAAAGTTTGATCGGAACCAACTCCCAAAGGACCATCAACTCCCACTTTCTTTCTTACTAGGGACTTTCTTCTTTAACTATGAAAAATTGTGATTTATCACTAATAATTAAAGCCTATATTATTAATAAATAATAATAATCTTTTAAAAAATTAAGTCATTTACAGAATTAAAAGAAAAATAGTTAACAATTAAGAAATGAGAAAAATGCTGCTATCGAGAAAAATGACTACTTTAGAGTCCGTACAGAAAACCTTAAAAGAGAAGCTGGAAACCCTCAATTCTTAGCATCTTAAAGAGCTAAAGGATCAGATAGATCAAATCTTGAAAGAGTTAGGTGGGGCTTAAGGGGATCTGCTCAAGCAGGTGAGGATGGCTTATGTAGAGCATTTCCTTAAAGTCGATCTACATTTCATCTTGGATCCTGCCTTTCTGCCCTAACATCCAAAAGATGATGATGAAGATGAGGAGAATAGGGAGGCTCCAAAGTAGTTAGGTCAGGCTGAGGCTACCGAAGAAGATCGGTAGGTGTAGATCGGGTGGAATGCATCTACTTTGGTGGCTCCGGATGGAGATTTCGAGGATGATTGATCATCCCTCTTAAAAATAGACTAGGCTTTATTCATTATTTTCTTTTGTCTTCAAACATTTCATAGATTATTTTCTCAAATTTATGAGTTTTGAATCTATGTATACAACTTGAATAAACGTCGTTTATACACACACACTCCTAATTCCATATGCATAATTTCCATTCTTGTCATTTTAAGTTTGAGAAATTTTCATGTAATTATTACAATAAATTCAAGCAAGTTATGTCTTGTAAGAAATACAAGTAACAATGACTTTGTAGAAAGTTTACAACTGAATTAGTGGCTCATTCATGAAGTCTAATTGGTCATAATGCTTGATGAGGATTCATCATTTTCCTTATCAAGGTGTAATTTGATAGAATAAAATGCATCACTAGAATAAAATTTCTTTGTTAATGCACCATGCATTAATGAATTTATAAAGGATGAGTACATTCTCTAATTGAATTTTGTCATGATCGGGAGAGGTGTGTGACAACTATACATAATATTTTTTATGGACTTCTATATGCCAAGTCCTTGGCATGTTTTGACCATCCAGAGTCTACAACCTATAAGTTTTAGGATTGATGAACCTTGATATTTCGAAAGGGCCTTCCTAGTTTGCCATGAGTTTACCTATGCCTGAATTTCCATACCCAATTTCTTCTCTTATGAGGACCATATCTCTAACCTTGAAAGTTATGCTTTACTTTGGCATTATAGAAATGGGCAATTCTTTATTTGTAAGCCATTATTCTAGCACTAGCATCTTCTCTTTTTACTTTTTGCAAATCAATATTTAAACTTCTTTCTTTCAAGTTTTGTCACTCGAAGAAAAATTCTACTCCATAATAGGGAAGATTGATCTCTACTGGGATTACAACTTTTAAGTCATAAATAAAGGAAAAAAAGGTCTGATGTGTCCTCAATCTAGGAGAAGTCTTATAGGACTAAAGGACACTATATAGCTCTTCAGCCTAGATTCCTTTCACATCTTTGAGCCTCTTCTTCAATCCTTCAAGGATCATTCTATTCTAGACTTTAGTTATTATATTACTTTATGGATGTGTGACATAAGTAAATGTCAATTGGATTTTAGGTTAGAGCAAAAATTTATAAATATAAAGCTATCAAAATGCTTGCCATTGTCAATGACAAACACTTTAGGTAACCCGTCTCCTTCTATTAAAATGTTTTATTCAATCTACTTAGATGTTCGATAAGTGTTCACCCTCGATACACTTGGAAAAGTGATCGATTGCTACAACCAAGAACTTCAGTTGCTTCTTACCTTGGGGAAAGGTCCTAAGATGTTAAGTCCCAACGAGTCAAAAGGCTATGATACTCTAATTGGATGTTGCTTTGAAGTATGCTATCTTGTTATCATTCCATGAACTTGGCATTGAGGATAAATTTTTACCTTTGATCATCTTTGTACATAGTTGGCTAGAAGTATCCAGTTTGTAGGACTTTCCTGCACATTGCCCCCGCTACTTCATAAGCTCTGCAGAGGCCTTCATGTATTTCTTTAAGCACACAATCCCCTTTTTTATAGTGATACATTTAACAAAGGGTAGCTAAAGGCTTTTTTATATAGCTTGCCATTAATCGAAGAGCAATTAAAGGACTTTTTGACTATTTTCCTTGCATTCAAATAGTTTTTCGACAATCGACCTGATTAGAGGTATATAGAAATCAATGTCATCCATGTTTCTACCTCATCAACCTCTATCATTTCTACTTCTTCAATGGTTGGGATTGAGATTTCATCAACCATAACATTTCTTTCAAAACTTTAGTCTTTTGTGGCTATTTTTGTGAGTAGATTGGCTTCCTTCATTTCTTCCATAGGGACCTTACTAATTGTAAACTTTATTTCAACTAATTCAACTTCTCGCATGATAGCTCTAACTTTAGCTAGATATTTCCTCATACATTCTTCCTTTGCTTCAAAGTTTCCCAATACTTGTCTTGTAACAAGTTGAGAATCGCTTTTTATTTTTAGGTTTCAGGTTAGAGGCACTTGACCATCCTCAAACTAAGTAAAATGGCCTCATGTTCATCCATATTGTTGAAAGCTTTAAAATTTAATTTTGTAATGTACATCACCTCAATATTTAGAGGGCCAAATAGGACTATCCCTACTCTACCTTTCGATTCATTGGAGGCACCGTCTACGTTCATCTATCAACGACCTCTAGTTTGGAGTCCACCTTGATGTCTTTGATGAATTTCACTATAAATTAGGCTAGTGTCTGTGCTATAATAGTAGCCCTAGGTTTATACCTTACATCAAATGATGGTAACTTTATAGCTCATTCGATAAGTCTTCCTTCGAGGTCAAGTCTTTAGAGCAACTTTCTAAGTGGTTCATCCAACCTGACTACAATCGTATAAGCCTTGAAATATCTTCTCAGTTTGACAGTGCAAGTCATCAAGGCTAGGATGCATTGCTCAACAAGACTTTTTTTAGCTCTGATCCTTGGAGCACTTGGTTTACATAATAGATCGACTTATGCTTGCCTTCTACCTCCCTATCAGGATTATTACTATTGCCTCTCCCGACGTAGAAAGGTATAAATAAAGCTTTTTTCAGGAATCGATCTACTAAAAAATGGAGGTTCAAAGAGGAATCATTTTAGTTATTCAAAACCTTTTTGGCATTCATCTCCATAAGAGAAATGTTCTATCTTTCTTATCTTTTTGAAGAAAGGGATACATCTCTTTTCTGAGGAAATATAAATCTTCCCAAAGCGGTAAGTCTTTGTTGAGCTTTTAAATCTCCTTAACATTTTTAGGGAGTTATATGCCTAGGATCACCTTGATCTTTTCAGGGTTAGTTTTGATCCCCCTTTGAGAGACCATAAACCCTAAGAACTTTCAAGAAGATACTTCAAATGTGCATTTTTCTAATTCAAAGTGGCAATACTTTAGCTAGGTCAACAATGTGCTCCGATTTATTCTTGCTTTTAATAATCATATCATTTACATGTACCTTAAAATTATGCTCGATCCGATCATTAAAAATCTTATTCATCAATCTCTAATACATCGCTTTCGTATTTTTTAAGCCAAAAGGTATGACTTTGTAGTAATAAGTTCCCTCATTAGTAATGAAACTCATCTTCTCCTAATTTAGAAGCCATATCAATATTTAATGATAACTCGAATAAACATTAAGGAGGGAATATACTTTATGACAAGTGATAGCATCAACGAGTTGATCTATACTTGGTATAGGGTAACTATTGATAACTGTGAATGAAACTATGTTTTTAGTGTGTTTTTAGGTGTTTAATTTAGTTAATTTGGTTTTAATTTAGTTAATTTTATGATTAATTTATTAAATTAGTTATTCGTGGCCTTAATTAAAAGTTTTGGTGTTTTTAGAGACTTAATTGAAAGAAAGAAAGAAGGATTAAATTGCAAGAAATAAGAAGATTTAGGGCAAAAGTGTAAAAGTGGGAAAGTTAATTTAAAGGAAGTAATGTAGGAGATAGATTGGTTATGCTATCCCGAGCATAATTTCTGCTCTCCTGATCACAATTTTACTTTTCCTAATAGAAACGTGCTCTCCCAAGCAATAATAAAAAGATGTCAACAAAAATCTTCCTATTTAAGAGAAACTCTAACTCAAACTAAGAAAAGGAAGTCTTAGTCAGCAAAACTCCTTCTTTGGCAGTGACTCCACTCTATAAAAAGGAACCAGAGCTAAGGAAAGAGGGAGATAGATAGAGAAAGATAGAGCTCAACACTTTAAGTTTTTACGTAGTTTTATTTCTTTTGTTCTTATTTAGTATTTCTCTTTTTAAACTTTATTTTAGTTTTTAGACATGTCTAGTGAGTAGTTTTCTTTAACTTTTGCTGAAGGATACTTGAATCCTTAACTCTTTATTGTTATGATTTAGTTTGTGCTTAAATTTAATACAAGTCTTGATTATTTCTTAGTCATTGAGCACAGTCTTATCATTTGTTAGCTAAATTTTGATGGTTAACTTGTTTAATTATTGGTTAGTAATTGATTTTTGGTTTAATCATTGATATGTATGTTTTTAGGTTAGTTTACTTATATTGATGCATGATTATGTTCTTAACTAGATATAATTCTATGTTGATTAAGGTGAATTGAGGCTAAGAAAAGTATAACTAAGAATAGGTCAAATTGAATTTACTTGAAAGAGGGTTTAATAGACATCTAAGAGATTAAACTCAGATCATTATACTAAGTATTGGATTATTCTTAATAAGAAAGTTTTAATGCTTAGAATCATAATCTTAATTTAAGTTATCTTGTTTTATTCATCTGAGCTTTTCATAATCACCAGTATTTTTTTTTAATTAAGTCATGACAATATAGTTTAAGGTGGACAGTCCTTTAGTGAAAGTTGCTTTTAAATATTGATTTTTACCTCATTTGATTATTTACTTCCATGTTTAATTTATTTATTTTAAAATCTTTCATTGTTTTAGTTTATTGTTTTTAGTTTTAAAGTTCTATTTTTTTTTTAATTTTCAAACTTTGACTACCCAACTCTGGGATTTCTTTTCTTTCTTTTACACATAATTTCATTCTAAAACTCAAATCATTCATACATACATAAGTTTTCCTTGGGTTCAATATTTTGGGGTCATAATTATATTTTCCTATATTATTAGCTGTTCTAGTACATTTGATAGACACCGATCAAGTTTTTGGCACCGTTGCCGGGGATACATTGGCATTTGCTTAATTGTTTTTGTTTTTTAAAAGTGAATTTTGTGTGTTGCTTCTATTTTTCTTTATCTATTTATTGATTTTATTCTCTTATTTTGCAAGTGTTAATAATTTATGGTGAGAAACGACCCAATCGTACCTATTGACCCTGAAATTGAGAGGACATTTCATAAGTTAGGAGGTTAAGAGCAAACATGAATAATTTAGAGTTAGAATCACCTATCGATGGCCTACCTCCTGAAAATCCACCCATAATTGATCCACCTCCCCCTAGGATAGAAGAGCAAAATATGCCATATCAAGCTCAAGAGAATGGATTTAGACCCAGGACCATTAGAGATTATCTATTCCTAGGTGGAATAAAAACATAGGACCATTAGGATTCCTCATCACCAACCCTTTGAGATAAAATCGGCTACCATTACGATGGTACAAAGAAATCAATTTTTAGGTTCGAACATAGAGGATCCTGCCCAATATTTAGATATGTTCTTAAAAGTTAGCAACGTGTGCAAATCCCGAATGTATCAACTGATGCTATTAGGCTTAAAATTTTTCCTTTTACACTCATAGGAAAGGCTAGAGATTGGTTACAAATGTTATTTAATCAGTCCATTTATTCGTGGCAACAAATGCAAGAAAAATTTCTGTGCAAATTTTTACCACCTACTAAGACAACCCTCATTAGGAAATAAATTAATGACTTTCAATAGTTCTATGAAAAGCCATTCCCTGAAGCTTAGGAAAGATTTAAGAGACTCTTAAAAAGCTGTATGTATCATGAATTTCCTATTTATCTACTAATGCATATATTTCTCTATAAGTGTTAATCAAGCAACAAGGTCATTATTAGATGCAGCATCCAATGATAGTTTTATGAACTACGTTCTTGAAGAAGTATTCTTACTTCTTGATGAGATGGCTATCAATTATGCTCAATGGGCGACTTCTAGGGCCATACAAAGGAAACAAGGAGTACATAGTGTAGATGAAATAATAATGCTTAAAGCTCAAAAGGAATTAATGAGAAGAGAACGTCTAAGAGAAATAAATGAGCTTAAAGCTAAAATTGTGTCAATGGTGTCTAATTAAAGTGATGTTTATGCAGGAAATCAAGGAGCATCTGAAAGTAAGAATGGAGAAGGTTCGATAGAGGAAGTAAATGCTTTAAACTCACATAGCGGTACTTATAATCTGGGATGTAAGAATCATCCTAATTTTGTATGGAGAGATGGGAATCAAGAATCCACCTCTAATCCTTAACCTAGGGCTCCATTTAACCAAAATCAAGCTTTCCAAAATAGTAATCATCATCAATACCAAAATCAAGCACACTACCCTTCCACATACCAATCTCAACCCTACCAACCACCTGGATTTCAAAAACCTCAAGCCCCACCCTCACAAGAAAAGAAATCGAACATAGAGGAGATGATTGCAAATTTTATGGCCTCCCGAAATACAATAATAGCTAGTCAAGACGTTATGTGGAAATCTCAAGACATTTGGATGAGAAACCAAGGGGCATACATTAGGAACTTAGAGAACCAAATGGGGCAACTTGCCAATTCGCTCTTTTATAGAAACTCAAGGAACTTTTCCATCTAATGTTGATCGTAATCCAAAAGAGAAAGCTCAGGCAATCATTCTGAGAAGTGGAAAGGAGGTACAAGAAGCAAAAAATGGTAAGAAATCCTCTACAGTAGTAAACCCCATAACGGAGGTAAGTAACTCTAATTCTAAAATTATTGATGAGGTAGCACCTGTTGGTGAAAAAGGTAAATATAAGAAAAAATTAATTTCTATTGTACTTGATGAATCTCAGTTGCATTTTCCATCTTTAGCTAGGAAAGAGAAGAATAATGAACAGTTATCTAGATTTTTAGACATGTTTAAAAAGTTGCATGTAAATTTACTATTTGCTGGCGCTTTGTTACACATGCCTAAATATGCTAAATTTATAAAAGAATTGTGTTCAAATAAGAAAAATCTGGAAGGTGTGGGTATAATTCAATTATTTGGAAATTGTAGTGCCATCTTAATGAATAAAATTCTTAAAAAATTAAAAGATCTGCGTAGCTTTACATTGCCTTGTGAATTAGGGGAAAATTTTGTTGGACATGTTTTATGTGATTTGGGTGCTAGCATTAATTTGATGCCTTATTCAATTTGCAGAAAATTAAAGTTAGGTGATATTAAGGAGACCCAAATGACACTGCATTTGGCAGATAGATCTATGAAGAGATCTAAGGATATTATTGAGGATTTATTGATAAAAGTAGGAGATTTTATATTTTTGGTTGATTTTGTAGTAATGGATATGGAGGAGGATCGCAAAGTACCATTAATAGTAGGAAGAGCATTCTTGAATATGGCAAAAGCTTTAATTGATGTCCATAGGTAAACAATGATTTTAAGGTTCAATGAGGAGAATATGGTTTTCAATCTAAACAAGGTTATGAAATACCCCTTATATGACTTTGAAGAGTCTCTTTACTTCATTGACAATGTTAAAAAAATGCATAGAGGAAAAGTAAGAGGAAATCATTTTGGACAATGAACTTCAAAAGTGTCTAATGCACCCAAAGAATAGAGATGAAGTAGAAGGAAGAGAAGAAAAGCTAATCAAAGAGTTAGAGAAAGATCACAATGGAAATGAAGATATGGAGGATGAACCGTCCCTTCCCAAGGGAGAAAATTCTAAACTCAAAACTCTTCCTTCTCATTTGAAGTATGTATTTTTAAAAGATAAAGCATAACTAGTAATTATTTCATCTTTATTGATAGGTTTGGAAGAAAAGATGCTCATTGAGGTACTCAAAAAGCATAAAAGAGAAATTGGTTGGGCAGCATCCAATTTAAAAGGTGTTAGCCCCAGTTATTGTATGCACCGGATACCTATGGAAGATGACTTCAAACTAGTGGTACAACCCCAAAGGAGACTAAATCCATCAACACAAGAATTGGTGAAAAAGGAGGTACTTGAACTCCTCGATGCAGGTATTATCTATCCCATTTCTGATAGCAGTTGGGTTAGTCAGGTCTAATGTGTACCTAAGAAAGGGGGTATAACTATAATAACCAATGAAAATAATGAATTAATTCCTACACACACAGTAACGGGATGGAGAGCATGCATTGATTATAGGAGATTAAATAATGCCACTAGAAAAGATCACTTTCCATTACCCTTTATTGACCAAATGTTAGAAAGACTGACAGACAATAGATTTTACTATTTCTTAGATGAATATTTGGGGTATATGTAAATACCTATAGTCCCGGAAGACCAAGAAAAGATCACATTCACATGTCCTTATGGAATATTTGCATATAGAAGGATGCCCTTTGATCTTTGTAATGCCCCTGCCACATTCCAACGATGCTTGATGGCCATATTTCATGATTTTATTGAAAAATTCATGGAAGTTTTCATGGATGATTTTACATTATATGGTCATGATTTTGAGTCTTGTCTAAATAATCTTGAATTGGTCTTAAAAAGGTGTCAAGAGACAAATCTTTTTCTTAATTGGGAAAAATGCCATTTCATGGTAAGAGAAGGGATAATTTTAGGGCATAAAATCTCTGAAAAAGGAATTGAGGTAGATCAAGCTAAAATTGATGTTATTGATAAATTACCTCCCCCAACTAGTGTCAAAGGTATTAGAAGTTTTCTCGATTATGCAGCCTTTTATTGTCGCTTCATTAAAGATTTTTCTAAATTGCTAAACCGCTTTCTAACTTATTGATAAAAGATGTTGCATTTAACTTTGATGATAAGTTTTTGCAGGTATTTAACATGTTGAAGTAAAAACTAATCATGGCACCGGTCATAGCATCACCGAATTGGAGCTTACCATTTGAAATTATGTGTGATGCTAGTGACTATAATGTGGGAGCAATTTTAGGCCAGCGAAGGAAGAAAATTTTTTATACTATCTATTATGCAAGTCACAAACTCACTGGAGCTTAAGTCAATTACACGACCACGGAGAAAGAATTTTTAGCAATTGTATTTTCTTTTGAAAAGTTCATGCCCTACCTCCTTGGTTCAAAAATCACGATTTGGATAGACCATATGGCATTAAGA
Organism: Excoecaria agallocha; assembly: GCA_037975025.1. Lineage (NCBI taxonomy): Eukaryota > Viridiplantae > Streptophyta > Magnoliopsida > Malpighiales > Euphorbiaceae > Excoecaria > Excoecaria agallocha. The sequence goes on along the minus strand of CM075813.1, from coordinate 17,043,623 downwards.
CATCTTTTTGCTAAGAAGGATTCCAAACCAAGACTTATTCGCTAGGTTTTACTGTTACAAGAGTTTGATGTGGAGATCAAAGATAATTAAGGAGCTGAGAATTTTGTAGCGGACCGTCTCTCTAGATTAGATTATGCTAACGTTGAAAAGGGAGAAATTTTTTATTTATTTCCCGATAAGCATATTTGTGCTTTACATACTTATGAAAATTTAGTTCCTTGGTATGCTAATATAGCTAATTTTCTTGCAGGAGAATATCTTCCGAAAGACTTTACTTGGCAACAAAAGAAGAAGCTTCGAGCAGATGCTAAGCATTATCTCTGGGATGATCCTTATCTTATCAAAATTTTTCCCGATCATGTGTTTCGAAGATGCATTTTGGAAGAGGAATAAGTAGATGCATTCTGAAAGAGGAATAAGTAGATATATTGAGGCAATGTCATGGAGGAGAGGTTGGAGGTCATCAAACGCTAAATCGAATAGTCCAGAAAATTATTCAATCAGGTTTTTTCTAGCCTACGCTTTTCGCGGATGTAAAATCTTTTATAGAAATTTGTGATAGATGTAACGAGTAGGAAATATCTCCAAAAGGGATGAAATGCCAATGAACAATATGTTAGAGATAGAAATTTTTGATGTATAGGGAATAAACTTCATGGGACAATTTCCAAATTTATTTAGTTTTGAGTATATTTTAGTAGCTATGGATTATATGAGTAAATGGGCAAAAGCAACAGCTACTAGGACATGTGATGCCAAAATTATGCTTGAATTCATTAGGAAAAATATTTATACTAGATTCGGAACACCTAGGGCTATTATAAGTGATGGTAGCAAACATTTCGTTAACCATCAATTTAGAACCTTGCTTCGCAAATTTGGTGTTAAGCACAAAATCACAACCCCATACAACCCCCAAGCAAATGGACAAGTGAAAATCTCTAATAGGGAGTTGAAATCAATCTTAGAGAAAATCGTCACCAATTTTAGAAAAGATTGGTCTCTTAGGTTAGATAAGGCTCTATGGGCCTATAGAACTGCATTCAAAACCCCTATAGACATACCTCCCTTTAGAATTGTCTTTGGAAAAGCATGTCATCTACTAGTGGAACTAAAACATAAGGCATATTGGGTTACAAAATTGTTTAACTTTGATTTAAGAAGTGCAGGTGAAAAACGAAAGTTGCAGCTCAATGAACTTGATGAAATTCGACGTTGGTCTTATGAAAATGTTGTCATGTACAAGGGAAAAACAAAATGGTGGCATGATAAGAGATTAAAAGTAAAATATTTCACCCTAGGTATATGGTCTTGTTATACAACAGTATACTGAGATTATTCCCAGGAAAACTAAAATCAAGATGGCTCGGTCCTTATCAAGTCATATCCATTAATAATTTTGGAGTGGTAACCATAAAAAATCCAAGAGATGGTAATGACTACAAAGTCAACGGTCATAGGTTAAAGCCATATCAAGTTGGGTAAAAGGAGGTTGCTGGGGCAACCATGGTGTTTTAAGACTACTAAGTGGATACAACAAAAAAGTCTAGCTGAGGACTTTTTAAACCCATAACTAATTTTCCTTCACTCCTCAACTGTTTAATTTAGCTAGTATATTATTTTAATTTTAGTTTTATGTCATGCATGTCTTAATTGCTTAAGTAATTAGTTTAAATAGTTTTTAGTTTTACAAGTTAAGGGAAAGAATTTGGGTGACTCATTTGTTAAAACTTCAGTGGTATATAAATTTCATGGGTCTGGGTTGTATGTTTCTAATATCTAGTTGGCAGAGTTATAGCTAAATAAATTTAAGTGAAAGTCTAAATTGATCTTAGTAAAAAAATTAATTTAGCTAAGTCAGTTCTAAAATTCTATGTGTTCCATCTAAACATTTGTTTCTTTTGTGGTACAGGAATTAAAATGCCTTGGGTGAGTGTTTTTATGCTCTCCAGAGCATATTTATGCTCTACCGAGCAGATTGGTGCTCTTTCGGATAGCTTTAAACTCATATAGTCCAGTTGCTCTGTGCTCTATCGAGCAATTTTTTTGCTCCATTGAGTTGTCTGCATGTAGGTCCCTGCTTAACTGCGCAAGTTGGCTGCTCTCCCGCACATCGCATGCCTATCTGTACGTAGGTCCTTGCTCACCCGTGCAGTCATCCGCTCTCTTGCATGCATTACGCCTGGCCTCTAACAGCTCCCTGCTCACCCGCGCCAGTCATCCCACTCCCCTACTTGCATTGCACCTAGCCTCCAATAGTGCACCGCTTGCCTGCGCAAGCTGCTTGCTCTCCCGTGCATGTTGCATCTGTCCGTATGTAGCTCCCTGCTCGTTCGTGCAGTTGCCTGCTCTCCCGTGCACCGGACCTTGTCCCTTACACTCACGAAGTACAAATTCTGGGCAGAATCAAAGTGCTCTCTCGAGCACATTTAATGCTCCCCTGAGCACTCACTCACCTCTTTTATATATCACTTCACTCACACGCACTTTACTTTACTTCATTTTATTCTACTCCACACACTAACACTTACTCACAAATCCTCTCTAGCTCTACTAAGTAAATATGTCTAAAATTCCATTCTCTTTACTTTTTTTTTTTTAATTTTCAGCACAAGTAATTAAAATTCATCTATTTATTATTGTTTTAAACATTATAAATTGATGAAACAGCTTTATTTTGGATTTTTGTTCTTACATGCTTGGGTAACTTTTCACCTTCTCCTAAGTTTAAATAAGTATTCTTTGTTTCATTTTCTTTCCTTGAGCTTAGAGAATGCATGTTATTAGAGACTTGAGAAAATTTTGGGTGAAATTAGTGTTCAAATGGTCTTAATTTTTGCTTGAATAAAGTATGCACATAACTTATTCGATGAAATGCCATAATGAAAATTTTCACTTTCTACCTTAAAAATTCCCTAGCTGTTGCATTTGTTTTTGGTTGTATCTTTCACAAAGCACTCTTAATTATCAAATATACTTTTAATTTATGCTTGAAAGATTATTAAAGTGGCTATTCTAGCTAATGCAAATGTTGAGGTATTTATTTAGGCAAGTACTTTTCACTTCAACGAACTTGTGCACACTTTAGTATAAAGTTTTTCTCACACATCCATTACTCCTACACTTCAGCATGCCATTTTCAAGTGCATCAAATTCTTCTTTCCCCACATGATTTAACAAGGTTTTAATGATGTACTAACTTCTTGTTTTTATATAGTGCCTCCAAGGAAGGTGAAGCATGCAGAAGCTTTAAGCTCATCTAAGCAACACACTAAGAAAGATGTCGAATGAGCACAATGTTCCTTATATGAATTCTTTAGTAACTGAATGTACGTCAAGCCATTCTACCTGAATTTGCTCTACTTCGATATCGTTAAGGGGAGTTTATAAAGTGAAATAGAGCCTTTGCTTATCAATATAGGATGGGAAAAGTTTGTGAAGCATCATCCACCTGTCTATCCAGAACTACCAAGAGATTTCTTAGCTTAATTTGAGTGTTGTTTCAAAGGTACGTATGATGCCGAAACGATGAAGTTTAAATTCGAAAAGACAAACTACAAGATGAGTTTTCTTGAGTTTACAGACCATTTGAGCTTTCCAAAGGTTGGTTTGGGTAAGTTTCCCAACAGCATTAAGCAAGACAATTGGGAAGTTGTACGTGACCCTCTTGATTCAATACCATGGAAGGGAAGTAGGCTTAAAGCACATTCCCTAAGAGATCATGCCTTACTTATCTTACATCAATTTTTATCAAGATCGATCTTTAATTGTGTTTGAGGGCCTAATGCAGTAAATTCTAGGCAAGTCATGTTGCTGAGATGTATGATTAAGGGAGTTGAAATTAATGGGGCAACTTGTATCATATATAAGATTGCAGAATTACAAGAAAAATCTCCAAAAGTCAAGGAAATCTCTATTGGATGGATTGCCACCATCCTAGTTGAGGCGATTAACCACAAGGAATTAGGCAAACCTCTTGATGGCCCTCCCCTTTACATTGATTTTGATATGTTGAAACGTATGAAAGTGTTATGGGGTAACCCCATTTGCATTGGACATCACGAGTTGAGTACTTACGGTTGAATAATATTAGAGTTGATGACCATCACGAGGAGGAAAATGAGCCACAAATGCTTAAGAGTCCAACACTACCACCCACGGTAGAAGCCTCTTTATCTCAGGTAATGATGTTCTTAATCAAGTTAATGTTAGACTAGATGTTATGCAGGGAAAGATAGACAATCTGTAAGAAAGTGTGGATAAGCAGAAGCAGGATTTTTAGCGATTTGTGCATAGCTATTGGAAGAAACATTCACCACCACCATCATTACCACAGTGATTGCAGTTGTTGAGGACAACAAAATTTTGAAAGGAGGGTATAGCTTCTCTAAGCTCAAAATTTTATTAAAATCTAGGAAGTAGAATCGAATTCTCCCTTTTTATATTATGAAAACACTTATGTCCTTTTATGTTATTTTTTTGTTTTTATCTTAGTTTGTTTTTTGGTCTATAATAGTAATGCTAGGAGCAACTTTGTGCTGTAAGTAATTTAGTAATGCTATGAATAGTTGCTAGTCTTTTTTAAGTAGTGTTTTTGTTATTAAGAGCATACTAATAAATAGTTAATTAGCATTTGTCACTTAGCTTATATAAAGCTTAGTTTGCCCCAGTTTTTCTCAAAATGTGAGCAAATTGAACTTAAATTTAGATTTTGCATTAGTCAAGACTTTAGTTTAATAGTAAGACAAGTAGGCTGTTCAATAAAGTTTTGTGTTAGTTTATTACTCAACTTGGTTTATATTTTTTAGCTTTCACATTCTCAAGCACAAAAGACAAGTTTTGAAATTTAAAGAAAAACCAGTGCATTAAAATAGTTAAGCAAGGAATTTTAGGATACTAGAACCATCCTCATCATCCTTCGAAGCATAAAAGTAACTCAAGCAACTTAAAAAGTAATCTAGGAAAATTTTTCTTGTTGAGCTAATTAGAAGACTATTTTCCCACATTTTTTATTTCATTAATCTTTGTTAGCCAATTTGAACTTAATGAGGTATGCTTAAAGCGTACTATGTGTTTATTGTTTTTGTTACACTCATTATTTAACCATTTAGCCTAAAAGCCTTTATCTACCCTCTAGAATTGGCCACTCTAGGTTTGGATAGGTTTATATTTATTGGGCATTTAAATTAAGTGTAATGAGAATGATTACATCATTGTGGACAAGAATTATGTGTAACATCCTTATTTTACCCCTGTTTTTGTAATTTGCCAGCAAAAGAAGCTAGCATAAAAAAAAGAGAAGAAAAGAAAAGAAAAACAATGAAAAAGAAATAAAGCTAGCATATATGGCAAAATTTTAATTGTGGGGTATTAACAAGGAAAATAAAGGGTGATTTCTCAAAAATGAGAAATTGAGTAAAGTAAGAGGGATTTCAATTTTATATTTGGGTATGTTGGAGTTGAATAGGCGAAGTTTGATAAAAGAATTGTGTTTAATAAGTTAAGAATTTAGAAATGTGATTTATTCAAGTTTAGAGTGGCTAGTTCGCTTTGATTATCTTTTGACCATTCTTTTTTAACCAATAACTAAACCTCATTACAACCCAATTAAGATCTAAGTGATTCTATGCTTTTCTTTGAGTTGTTTAGCGGAGATGACTTTCGTGTTCCGGTGCTAATGGAAAGGCCTATGGTATTTCTAGGGTTTCAGGTATGAAACCTTAAGTGTACTTAGTATACTTCAATTCTAAAAGTTTGATTATGAAATGTACTGGTGTTTTACTTTCGAAAAATTACGTAAATTGTTTTGGTCTTACACACGTACGAAAGCTTATTCTTATTTCCCTGGTTAAGTTTATTTTAGCTATAATTTTATTAAGCGCTCTTGTTAAATATTGAACTTAGTCTTGAATTGTTCAAATCTAATTTTGAGTTTGATTATTCTAAGAGGTTAGTTTGTTCAGATTTGCTAGGGGGCGAGCAAAAGATTAGTATGGGTATTTGGTAATTGTGAATGAAACTATGTTTTTAGTGTGTTTTTAGGTGTTTAACTTAGTTAATTTGGTTTTAATTTAGTTAATTTTATGATTAATTTGTTAAATTAGTTATCCGTGGGCTTAATTAAAAGTTTTGGCGTTTTCAGGGACTTAATTGAAATAAAAAAGGATTAAATTGCAAGAAATAAGAAGATTTAGGGCAAAAGTATAAAATTGGGGAAGTTAATTTAAAGGAAGTAACGTAGGAGACATATTGATTTTGCTCTCCCGAGCATAATTTTACTCTTTCTAATAGAAACATGCTCTCCTAAGCATTTTGACCACTCTCCCAAACAAAAATACTGCTTTCCCAAGCAATAATAGGAAGATGTCGACAAAAGTCTTCCTATTTAAGAGAAACTCCAACTCAACCTCAGAAAAGGAAGTCTTACTCAGCAAAAATCCTTCTTTTGTTGTGACTCCACTCTATAAAAAGGCACCAAATCTAAGGAAAGAGGGAGATAGATAGAGAAAGACGGAGCTCAACACTTTACATTTTTACATATTTTTATTTCTTTTGTTCTTATTCAATATTTCTCTTTTTATACTTTGTTTTAGTTTTTAAACATGTCTAGTGAGTAGTTTTCTTTAACTTTTGCTGAAGGATACTTGAATTCTTACCTCTTTATTGTCATAATTTAGTTTGTGCTTAAATTTAATACAAGTTTTGATTATTTCTTAGTTATTGAGCACAGTCTTATCATTTGTTAGCTAAATTTTGATGGTTAACTTGTTTAATTATTGGTTAATAATTGATTTTTGGTTTAATCATTGATATGTATGTTCTTAAGTTAGTTTACTTATGTTGATGCATGATTATGTTCTTAAATAGATATAATTTTGTGTTGATTATGGTGAATTGAGGCTAAGAAAATCATAACTAAGAATAGGTGGAAATTGAATTTACTTGAAAGAGGGTTTAATAGGCATCTAGGAGATTTAATTCAGATATTTATGCTAAGTATGGGATTATTCTTAATAAGAAAGTTTTAATGCTTAGAATTATAATCTTAATTTAAGTTATCTTGTTTTATTCATCTGAGTTCTTCATAATCACTTGTATTTCTTTTTAATTAAGTCATGACAATATAGGTTAAGGTGGATAGTTTTTTAGTAAAAGTTGCTTTTAAATATTGATTTTTACGTCATTCAATAATTTTCTTCCATTTAAGTTTAATTTAATTATTTTAAATTCTTTCATTGTTTTAGTTTATTGCTTTTAGTTTTAAAGTTCTATTTTTTTTTATTTTTCAAACTTCGACTACACAACTCTGGGATTTCTTTTATCTTTTTTACACATAAATTTTATTCTAAAACTCAAATCATTCATACATACAGAAGTTTCCCTTGGGTTCGATATTTTGGGATCATAATTATATTTTCCTATATTACTAGCCAATCTAGGACACTTGCTAGACACCGATCAACTATCTTTTGAAAATTCCTTATTTAAGTTTGTAAAATCCACATATATTCGTAACTTACCATTCTTTTTCTTGACCAAGACCACATTGGCCAACTAATCAAGGTAATATACTTCTCTTATCATCCCCACTTTAAGTAGCCAATCTACCTCTTTTGAGATAAAGTTTTTTCTGTTTGGTGCATGTCTTTTTAACTTTTATTTTTTTGGCATAAAGCTTGAGCCTATATTAAGCTTATAAGTGATGACTTCCAGGTCAATGCCAAGGATATGAGACGATCAGGCAAAAAAGCTTTAATTTATCATAAGAATATGAGTGATTCAGCTCGAGTTGTGTCATCTGGGTTACAGCCAATCATTAACTTCTTACTTGGGGACACTTTTATAGCATTCATATCCTCATTAAGGTGCATCTTAGCTTTTCCTTTATAATTCTCTTTAATAGGTTTTAACAACATAAGTTTGTTTGTTGTGTTTTAACATCATCACATAGCTTCCCTTGAAGCCTTTTGGTTTCCCTAAGTACCGCTACTCCTCCTTTTATTAGTACTTTCATTAGCATATACCTAGTACTAGTCACAACCTTTATTTGGAATAGCAAATGTCTCCCAAAAATCACATTATAAGCAAAGGGGGTGTATAAGACCATGAACGTGAATTTTTGTGTATGGATAATAGCCTCATCCTAAAGATTTATAAATAGCTCCATTAATCTTATAACAGGAATGGTTACATTACCTAATCCGATCAAAGGGATATGGTTCGGCTTTAACTCACTGATTGGGAGGCCCATCTTTTTATAGGCTTCAATTGTTAGAATATTAATTGCAATACCATTATCAACTAAAATTCTTTTTACCAAGAAATTATTTATAGCGACTTGCACTATAAGAGCATCCTCATAAGAGAATTTAATATTTCATGTATCTTTCGGAGAGATGGTAATGGGAGATAACTTCTCGAATTGCATTGAGAAGTATATGCATTTTTTCTTTTCTTCCTCTTAGATAAGTCTTCTCCACGAGATGATCCTCCAGCAATCATGTTTATTACGCCTAGTCTCTACCTTTCCCGATCTGCATTTCTCAGCTTTCTCTTTTTTTCATCCTTAGAGTTCAATCTATCATGTTTAATAGGAGATCAGCATACACTTTTAGCTGGGGCCCATATGAATATCTTCAATGACCCTTTCTGGATTAATCACTTTATTACATCCTTGAAGGCTTTGCATTCATTAGTGGTATCAACTACATCTTTATGAAAATCATAAAATTTTGATTGGTCTATTCGTGTTAGCATTATGTTTGACATTTTCTTAGGCTTATTTACTTTATTATACTTGTCATTGATCCATAGGCAGTGGCAAGGCTAGGATTTATAATTAAGAGGGGTAAAAATATTACATAAATGCTATAAATAAATTGTTAAATAAAAAAGGGGGACAATTGCCATGTAGTATGTTAAGGAGATTATATATATATATATATATATATATATATATATATATATATATATATATATATATATATATATATATATATATATATATATATATATATATATATATAATTAAAAAATTAAAAATTAAAGGGGGCAATTGCCCCCCTTCCTTTCTATGTGGTTACACCATTATTTATAGGAGTACATCAAATGGAGAGGATTTGAGAGTCATATATATTTTTGCCAAAATATTCGCATGATGATATGTCTTTTTATACTCAAATTCCTTCTCTTTCCTAGTACATCTAGACCCATTAACTATTTTTGAGCTTTCAAAGGGCTTGGCCTCTCCATCAACATCCTTACTCTCATTGAGTGGGTTAAACTACTCTAGCTCTACCATTACCGCATCTTTGAACTAAATGAATCGATTTGCTCTATCCATTAGATTGGCAAAGTTAGTGGGAGGTTTTGTGGTGAGCAAGTGGAATGGCAGGGGGATTTATCACGCTTCTGGCTAAAGCATTCGTAGTAACCTCATGATGCAGATTCTTAATTTTTAATGCCAATGTTTGAAACTTATCAATGTAGTCTCAAAGAATTTTTCCAATTTTTTGCTTTAGGTTATAGTGGTCATTGGCAGCTTTGGGCATCCTAACTTAGACCATGTATCTTGTAACGAATAGATTTAAAATTTATCTAAAAAAGGATATCAATCCTAGAGGGAGACTATGAAACTATCCAAAGCATCTCCAGCCGGTGTTGTAAGGAAAACTCTACAAACGACATTATCATCAAAAGTGTACATTTGTATTTGGGTACGATACTTTGAAATTTGGCTTTTCAAATCTAATTATCCAGTGTACGGACACATCCTTACCTCTTCTGTTAGAGAGTATGCCCTAGAGCCCATGTAATATGGATGTTTTTCATATGTATGAAATTTATATTCTTAATAAAAGGCATCATTCATTTATTAATGCTATGTTTGAATACATGAGTTTGTAAATCTTAAATTAATAAATGAAGTCCTAGATATTATAAACATAGTGCAAAGGCAATCATGAAGGTGTTCATGATGTGGAATGTCTATTGCATGCAAATGTATTAATATCTAAATATTCCTAGTCATAGAATTAACAAGATAGGACATTGTTAATTCGGACAGACTAGCACATGTTATGCTTCTTGAATGGTTCAAGTAGTGGTTCTCATAACTGTGATTATGGAAGATAATCAAAGCTAACATGTGGATGCTTGTTAGAAGAACAAGTTCATTAGAGACCTGTATAGAGAATCCTCACATGGATATTAAATCTATGTCAGTGAGGAATCTCTTCATAGTGGTTGTGCAAGTATCCTTAGACTTGAGATCACCAAAGTTATCTTAAGTAACAAGTGGCATACTTTGACTCCATAACTGATTACTTCCAACTGGGAGTGAACATAGTTAGGAGATTGGGTATATCATGACCTACTTGAAGATAGTTGAGTGATTGACAAAGGATTCACCATCCCAGATTTAACAAGGGAAGTTATCTCGCATGATTCTATAATTGCCTTGTTTAGAGAATCTCTGGCCAGAGTAATATGCCGAGATGGATGGAGATCCATGAAGGGCATTTTAGGAACAATGGTTAAATTAATAGAACATACATAATTAGATTTATATGAGTTGACAGAAATCCATACTCAGAATCTAATTGAGATAAGAGTGGTGAAAGAAGTAATTGCACGGTAACTGTTTCTATGGAAGGGTACAGTCAAACCACATGACTTTCTTGACATTTGGGTAGTCATGATGCCTAGCTAGAGGCCAATCATGACTTGTATAATGATGTATCAAAAGTATCAATAGGGATTGATAAGATGATTTAAAGGAGTTTAAATCATGTAAGTTTTGAATAGAACTCACAATTACATATTATACTGCCAACATGGACAGGAATCCAATAGGTCACACACATATAGAGAAAAGGGTAAAATGGTAAAATAACAAGGATAATAATATTTGATATTATTATGAAGGTAGAGAATTGAATAAGATAATAATTAATTAAAGAGTTTAATTAATTATGATCAAATAAAATTATCCGCGGAACTTTTGAGAAATGTTCTGCAAAATAGGACCTAATTGAAATAATGTATTTTATGATTAATTATTATTATCTTATAAGTGTTATAAGACTACTATAAGTGTTATAGGACTGATATAATAATTAATAGGTCCATTGGAGGAATTATTAAGGGCTAAAGGAATGAAGAAGTTGGAGGAAGCCCTCTAAAAGAGGGCCACACGCCAACTCCATACAGAAGGGCTTAGAGGGCTTTTTCTTGGACCAAATTAATTTATATATGTTACATAAGTGTTATGTAACTCACATATTTAATTTGGTTGGATTTGGAATCCATTTGGGTATTTAAATCCAATTAGTTGCATAAAGGGCCTAGTTTATGGGTTTTGTGCATAGACTTTTATGAAAGGTTTAAATTGGATTTAATTAAGCCCAAATGATTATAATTAATTCCAGAGGCCCAATTAATAATTCTCCAGCAATTTTAAAGAGCCCAATCTCATTAAGGAGTTGGAATTTTAACCTAACTATAAAAGGCCAACTAATGAGAATTAGGGTTAAGTGATTAAAACAAAAGGAAAGTCTTTTTCTTTATTCTCTCTCTCTCCTTTTTGTGCCAACTCCAAGCTAGCTTCTCGGAATTTCGGCCAGCCCTAGTTGAACACCAATTTGTTGGTTCAATTTACCCCTCTCTAGTGTGGATTACTCATTGGAGGTGTTCGATTTTGGACACTTGGTTTGCGACAACCCGGTGCGAAGTAAAATCAACTGTTCAACAAAAATCAAAGGTGATTTTTCTTATTCTCATATAGTTATATTGTGTATTCATGGCAAGATCGGATCTAATGGTTAAAAAAAATTTAAAATTCCGCTCATGTATGTGATGCATGTAACCGTTAAATTCCAACATCTTCAAATCTTTTAGGAAGTTCAATTTCCTTAATTTATAAAGAGAAAGGGGAAATTATATTACCATTAAATATAGGCTTTTTTGAGTAGCTAAGTCCAAAATATTTAACAATTTGGAGAAACCACTTTTCATCTCTATTGGTGATAGGCCTAATGGCTTGGTCCCTTTCTTTATTCATTTTTACTTTTAGGATACATGCATATGAGAGATCATCTCCGATATATGTGAAAGGAGAGCATGAGGGTATGGATGCCCTATAATCAAAATCATGTTTTTCATGTCATGCATAAGAAGGATTAATCTTCTCCTTATCTTTTCCTTTACAAGAATTGAAATTTATGTTTGAGCAGGTACCGAAATAATTCCCACCTTTATTTATTTTGACTCCTTTAACCTGCGGCCTTAACCTTCGCTCACTTGTTCTAGTAGGATCCTAAGGCCTTTTGTCTTTTTTGATTGAGTTCATGATCTTGTCTTGCAACTTGTGGTTGGAGCCTTTCATCATTGCATTTAGATCTCTAACTGTTAATCGAGTTTCATCATCAAGCTAATTGACTTCATCAAAAAGACCCTTTTCATCGAACATTGACCAGAGGTTTTATGGAGTTTTTTCTACATAGATAATGGATTTTATCCTTCATCCTTCTTCAGAGCATTAGGATTGTTAATTCCATTATTAGTGACTCTCAACGAAAATACCAAATAATAATTTTTAAAATTGTAAAATAAGAGATGGACAGAAGTTGATCGGCTTAGAATGGTTGTAAAATAAGAAAAGGCCTACCCCTGGCTAGTAAGGGATTAACACCCCAATGCTTAAGTTAGAGAGAGAATTAAAGAGAGTAAAGGCCTAAAGATTGCTTAAAAGTCTATTATCTATGAGGTTGAGATGATATTTATAATGTCCCCAATTATGTGTTTGAGTAGCTATAATTAAGTGGTAATAATGGCTATTCTAGCAATTTTTCAGGATTAGGTCCACTTATAGCAGGGTAAGGCTTTTGCCTAGAATGGCTATTGATGCAATGTTTGATGTGACATTTATGCAGAGCACTAATCTGATCGAGCTAATTCAGACTATTTGTGGGTCATAAGTTTGATTTCGATTTGCCATTTAGAGGGCTTTTGTAGTGGTACATGATCTTGTTAGGCTTTAGGCCTCAAATATTAGGCCCAGTATAGAGATAATAAGTTATATATTATCAATGTAAATTTAATGAAAAAAATAAAAATATTTATCTTAAATAATATATTCTTTTAAAGCCATAAGAAAATATTTTACTTTCTCCCTATATATATTATTTTCCTAACTAAAAATAGTTATTTAGTATTGAAAATTTTAAATTTTATTTTTATTTTAGGAACTCTAAAATATAAATGGTTATTCGGACCGATCAAGATAAATGACGAAGAGTTAGAAAAATAATTTTCTAACATATATGAGGAAGGATTTTTTTTTTCAATTTGTTATTGTATGTTAGAAGCAAGATTATAATATTTATTTTTTCTTTTATATTACTGATATTTCTGAAAATAACTAAAAGGGATTGGTTGGGAGAATGATGCAGATCAGCTTGCTTAATGGGACCTATAAAAAAGACTAGCTTGATCTGATCGACCATAAGCACTCTAAAACCTAAGCCAATAATGTTTTTAGAGTAAAAAGGTCTCAAGAGAGTAATACTTGAAGCCTTTGGCTACATCAAGGCTAAGTCGACTCATATGCCAACTGCTATTCCTCTACTGCATCCGACGAGCCATTAATGCCTATCAAGACTCCTACTATCATCTTTCTAAAAGGATATTCTTGGAAGGTGCCTTTCGATCGGACTACCTCTGAGGGAACTTTTAAGCCATATGTTCAAAATTTTCCAAGATTCTAATTTAGGATCTCTCTCTTTGAAGGAGATCTTGAATTAAAGGTTTAAAGAGGGGTATTTTATTTGAAATCCTCTAATTTTGGATTACCTCGGTAGTGGACTTATCTCTAAAAAGGATCTTCAAGAGATGTGCCTGGCAGTCTTTCCCTTCTGAAAGCCTATTCAGCTTAACTCGAATGTTTTTCACATAAGTCACCAATTAATTCAATCTGACTATTAATTATTTTTTAACATAAGCTAACTGTTTCTTTGCTTATTAAGATAGGCTACTTAGGTAGGTTGGTACCTCTATGGCAAAAGCAAAGCTTGGAAAGAAAAGCTTGCAAAAAATTTCTGATCGAAGTATGAGCTAAAAGAGAAACTTGAAGCTTAATTAAAGGAATATGAAACTCATATCAAAATGTTATGGTCAGATAATTCCAGACTTCCCAATGCTAATTGAAAGTCTAATAATCAGGTGAAAGGGATTTAGAAGGAAGTTAAAACTCTTAAGAAAGGGCTCGAGGAGAAAGTGTCTTCCTTAGATGTTGCTCATTAAAAAGTTTTGGATGAAAAACTCATTGAACAAAAGAAGTATTTAATGGGTCAATTGGTGTATATTGAAAATGACCTTTTAACTTGCATCATGATTGAATGCAAGAGGTTTTTTCTCGGGAAGGACTTCACTTTCTTGAAAGACCCAACTTCTTTTCCACTGGCTTCACATGATGATAAAGAGAAAGGTCCTCCAATTAGGAATCCTTCTACCTAAAATGGCCTAACAAACCAAATAGATGTATAAGATTAGGACTTTAATTTCCTTTTGTCTATAAATTTCAATTTTCAATTAATGAAAATTTTCATTTCTCCAATCTAATGTCTTTTTTATCTTTGCAATTACTTTTTGTATGAAGGATGATATCTGATTAAAATATTATTTTCACAAAGAATGAGTCTAAGGAATATTACTTTCCAAAATTTTATATGTCCAAGTTAAAAAGAAATTATCTAATGGAATCATGATAGCATTGCAATTTTAACAACTTGTATGTTCATTGATTAGCTGGATCAAAATAAAAGATCTAATTTGATTCATCAAGGTTAAAAAGAATCCTAATCCAACTGAAATCAGGATGTGATTGTAATTTTATCTTGAAAAAAAAATTAAATTGTAAAGTATAGAACATTAATCATTGCAATTGGAATTAAATTCATCGGTCAAAAAAATGTCGATAAGAAATATATGTACTAATCATAAAAAAGAATCGATTACATCAATTACTTAGATTAGGAAATTATATCATTTACTTTTTAAGAACTTCTAAATTCCAAGATCTAGGAATGTTCAATCTATTTACAGCTCTCATCTTGTAGGTGTTTTTGCTCAGACCTTTGGAAATTTCATAAGGTCCTTCCCAATTGGGCATAACCTTCCAAATCTAGCATTGCCCAAGCTAGTTTCTACTTTCCTTATGACCCATTCCCCAATATTAAAAGTTCTTGACCTTACTTTATTAATGTTGTACTTGGCAATTCTTTACTTGTAAGCAACAATCTTCATATAGGCATCTTCGCTCTTTTCTTCAATTAGGTCCTAATCTTATCTCATTTTTTTTTGTTTATTATCCTATTCAAAAAAGAAGGTTAATTGATAATAAGGAATTTTGATCGCTATTGGTATCACTAATTTTGATACATAGACCAAGGAGAATAGAGTTTGAAGCAGCCCAACTCTAGGTAAAGTCCTATAAGATCATAAAACACTTTGCAGCTCTTCAATCTAGTTGCCTTTTGCTTCTCCCAATCTTTTTTTAATCTTTTTAAGATTGTTCAATTGGAGACTTATATCATGCCATTACTTTGCGAATGAGTCACTGAGGAAAACCTTGAGTTGATTTTTCAAATTAGAGCAGAATGATCTAAAAGTTAATTTGTCAAACTATTTGCTCATTATCTATGATAAAGACTTTTGGCAAGCCATACCTATAGATGATCTATTTCCAAGCAAAGTTTTTAATCCTTTCAACAATAATTATTGCCAAAGGTTCAGCCTCAATCCACTTGGAGAAATGATCCACAACTATGACAAGGAATTTTATTTGTTGTTTGTCTCATTAGAAAAGGCCTAAAATATCCAAGCCCTATTGATCAAATAGCCAGGATATTCTAATTAGCTGCTGATCAGTTACTGATTTCCTTATAATTCTTCTGTGGTTTTAGCATTGTTGGCACTTGTTAACCCTATCTTGAGCATCTTTAAAAATACTTGGCCAAAAATAGGCAGTCTATAGACTTTCCTTGTAATTGCTTTGTTAGCTTTGTAAACTCTATATATCCCTTTATGGATTTCTCTAATGATGTAATCTTTATCTTTCCTTAATACAAATTTAAGCCAAAGATGACTAAATTTCTTCTTGTATAATTCATTGCTAATTACAGAATAACTGAGCAATTTTCTTGTGATCTTTCTAGCTTCTATTTTATCTCCAGGCAATTCTCCCGATCGAAGGTATTTGATGATCGATCATCTAAGTCTCTTCTTCTTGATCTACCTCTATTATTTCTGGCTCTTCAAGGGAAGGTTGAAATTACTTTTTTTATTATTATGCTTTTTGATATCTCCAAGTTATACCTATGTTTATGTTTGTTTTAAGTGTGTTTTTGTGTTTAAATAATGTTTATTTTGTGTGTTTTATGTTTAAATATTGTGTGTTTTAAAATGATGAAGTTTGAAGTTAATTTATGCTATTTATACAAGTTTAAGGTTGAAAATTTAAAGATCAACCTGATTGAGCTAGAATGTGATGTGAGCACATCCAAACACCATAGCAAGTTCAAGAGAAGAGAAAAACTAAAGTGGATTTTGAGAACAAGTTTAATTTTTATTCCTTGTAATATGTTTTTACTTGAAGAAATAAATGTTTAAGAGAAGTTCAAGTGAAGTAAAAAGAAAAAAATGATGATTTTTTTTATTTGTTTAGTCTAAGAGCCATCCACTTCTTGGAGTGGAATCTCACTCTATAGAGTTAGGCAATCAAGGTAGCAAGCTCACACTCCGTGGAGTGAAATCTCACTCCACCGAGTGACTATATGAAGAATGCCCACTTGGTGGAGTGAATTTGCACTCTTTCGAGTGCTTAAAAGCCCAGTTTCAACAGAGTTTTATTACTCCAGTTTTATTAGTTCTTTCCTATTTTAATTATTTTAGAAGTTTAGTTTTAGTATTTTCTTTTCTTTTTTATTAATTAAACAAATGTAAGGGTTTGATAAACCTAGTTTTTTATTATCTCCTGTTTTAGTTGTTTAGGAAGTTTTATTTCAATAGGAGTATTTTTCTTTTCTATTTAAAAGGTTGAAACTTTGTTACAGAGAAGAATATTGAGTTTTTGATTAATTAATGATTTGAGATTATTTCTCTTGGCCTTGATAACTTTGTGAGAGTTAATGTTTATTGATTCTTACTTTTGCATGAAGAATTAGACTTAAGCAGGATTGCATGGTTATGTATGCTTGATTCTATGCCCTTTTGTTTAAATCAATCTATCATAAACATTTTCATGCATATATTGTTTGGGGGTTCTTTAGATTAGCAATTTAATTCTTGTATATGTTCAGATATTATGGTATGTTGGCATTCTAGTTTGGCATAGAGGCTGGGGTTCCACATCAATTGATATAAGGGCATAAGCCAATGGATAAATTCTTGACTATCCATTATATCTTATTTCTTTATTTTTTCGATTTTCACATTAGAATGTGTCTCAACACTATAATGTGTCTCAGCAGGGTCATTTAATGAATTCATAATCAATACATAAGTTGTTGACCCTGCTGGGATAAGAAGTAACTCGATTGGGTCACTTATGAATCTCTAAAATAGAGGTTGCTAACCTGACAGGGACAAAAAGTGTCTCCGCCGGGTTGATTTAAACTATTGGGAAATTTTAGAAGTTTTTCAACAAAAGAATAATTCTTGGAGGTGGACGATCTTCAAGTTTAGGTCTTCTAGTGGTTTTTCATTAGAGAACATTAGTTAGGTTATTTTCTATAAGTTAGAACTTAGGTTTTCATTTAAACATAGTTTTAGAGAGCTTTACTTAAAGTTAATTCATTCTTTATTCTTCTTGTTTTTCAAGAGCTAAAGATCGAGTCAAAATTAATTTTATGAGTATAGTATTTGGTTTTTATTCATTTATTCAATTTCAATAATGAATAATGAGTAGATTCTTTCTTTTGTTAAGGGATTCTTGAGCCGTCATTTTTCCTACTATTATGATTGTTGATTAAGCTTTAATTCAATACAAGTTTTGTTCTTTTACAATTCTTTTGCTCATCTATATTATTGATTGTATTTTGATTTGTGTTTAATGTATTGAATGGATGATTGAATGTGAATTTGAGTATTGATCAATGATATGTATGCCTTTTTATAATATACTTGTGTTTAATATGTTCTTGCATTCTTAAAATTGAGATAGGATAATATGATCATAAGTATTATTAGGTTAAAGATAGTTGAATTTGGAATAGATAAAAGTTAGATTTTTTCAAAAGGAGATTTAAACGAAATCTAGGAATCTAAAATCGAGATTTATGCTAGATATTAGATTGTTCTTAATTAGGGAGTCTAATTCTCTAGAATTATTTTTTGAATAAGGAATTTAAATTTAGTTCGATATTCCATAACTAACTTGTATTACTTTGAATAAAGTCAATTTTAGTAGGAAGCAAGGAGGATAGTTCCCTTAACAAAAGGTTCTTAGTCATTAGTTTTTGTCCATAATTTAGTTAATCTCTATTTTAATTAATTTTAGATTTTACTTTCTATTGTCTAAGTTACTTATTTGCTTATTTAATTTATTTTAATTGATAATCACACTAAAAGACTTAGGAATTCTTTCACATAATCTCTAATTAAAAAATATGATTTTCTCAATCCCTTGGTTATGATATTTGAGGATCTTAATTATATTTTCTTATATTAGTAATCAATCTAATACACTTGCTAGACACCAGTCAAGTTTTTGGCATTATTGCCAAAGATTGGTGCATAGTTTAGATTTTGTAGTGGATATTATATGTATTTTTTTCTTATTATTTATTTATTCTTTTATTCTTTTAGGTGTCAATAGTGCATGAGAAAAACCAACCCAATCATACGCATTAACCTTGAGATCGAGAGGACACTTCATAGATGGAGATGACAATTGCAAACAAATATGAATCCATAAGATAATTTACAGAATTATCCACCTCTCAATAACTAATAACTACTTGAAGGACAAGAGGTTCCTATTCAAATTCAGTAGAATTTAAATCCAGTCTAAGGTAATGTGATAAGACTAAGGATGATTAAGGACTATGCCACTCTAAGGTGGAATGAAGAGTAAAGAATGATTCTATTGCCTCAAAATAATCATTTCGAGCTGTAGCCAACCATAATCATAATGGTTCAAAAAAATCAATTTTCAGGATCGGATATTGAGGACTTAGCTCAAAATTTGGATATTTTTTGAGATAAGTGATGCAGTGCAAATCTAAGGAGTCTCAATAGATGCCATTCCACTAAAGTTGTTCCCTTTTACTCTCACTGAAAAAGTATGGGATTGGTTACAGATGCTACTAAGTCAGTACATTAGGTTTTAGGAGAAAATGCAATAGAAATTTCTAGTAAAGTTCTTTCCTCCCACCAAAACAAAGAACATCAGGAACAACATTTATAATTTTCAATAGCTTTATGAGAAATGCTTCATGAGGTTAAGAGAGGTTTAGGAGACTTTTTAAAAGTTATCCCTACTATGAAATAGCGATGCATCAACTAATATCTACTTTTTATATAGGTGTTAATCAAACAACTAGATCCTTTTTAGATGCAGCTTCAGGTAGAAATTTAATGAATAAGATTCTGAAGGAGGATTTCCTATTTTTGGATGAAATGGCTATAAAAGAGGTATAATGTGCCAGCACAAAGGCCACAACTAAAAGACTAGGTATGCACAGTGTGGATGAAGTAGCCATACTAAAACTCAAATGGAACTCCTAAAAAAAGAGTTAAACAGCCTTAAGGTACAAAATATTACAGTAATTTCTCAAGAATGTGGAGGTTTTGAGGGATGTAATGTATCGAACAGCCAAAGGTGAATGATACTTACAGTTAAGGGAATAGAGATGTTAATGCAATTCAAGAGTCTAAGAGGAATGATCTTTATAGCAAATAATATAATCCAGGCTAGAGGAATCACCTAAATTTTTCCTGGAGAGATGGAAAACAAGTTTCATCTTTTAACAACCAATTGAGAGCTCCCTTCAACCAAAACACAAATCAACAAAGCAATTAAAACCCAGCTTACCATCAACCTTACCAACCCCATCAAGCACCTTACCAACCTTTACAAGCCCTTCAAAACTTTAAGCGGTCTGATTTTCAAGTAATATTTCCACCACTTATAGAAAAAAAGCCAAGTATTAAAGATATGTTTGCTAATTTCATGACTAGTCTTTGATATCAATAAAGTGATGATGTATCCATCTTATGATTTTAAGGAAGTTGTGCATTTTATGAATGCTATCTAAGATTATGTTAAAGAGATGCAAGAAGAGTTGCTAGTTAATGATCCACTAAAGAGTTGGTTAATGCACTCTAACGCTGAGACAGGCTCAAATAAAGAAGGGAATGAGCTAAGAAAAGAGTTAGAGAAAAAAAATGATGTGAATAAAGAGAAAGACCCTATTGTAAAACTCCTAAAAAATGAGAAAAAATCTAATTTGAAACCTTTACCATCACACTTAAAATATGTTTTCTTAAATGGTGATACTAATCCAGTTATAATTTCTTCTCATTTGTCAGGTGTGGAAGAGGAGATGTGATTTCGATGCTCAAAAAGCATATAAAGAAAATTGGATGGGATATCAAAGACCAAAAAGAATCGATCCCAGCTTTTGCACCCATCGAATCTTAATGGAGGATGATTATAAGCCTATGGCATAACCATAAAGAAGGTTTAACCCAGGCATGCAAGAAGTGGTAAAGAAAGAGGTTATAAAGCTATTGGATGCAGGTATTATCTATCCGATCTTTGATAGTAAATAGGTAAGTTTAGTACAATGTGTGCCTAAAAAATAGGGAATAATGGTAGTAATAAATGCGCTTAATGAATTGATTCCAACTCATATAGTTACGAATTGGAGAGCATGCATAGATTATAAGAGACTAAATAATGCACCAAAAAAATGACTTCCCATTACCATTTATTGACCAGATGTAGAGAGATTATCGGAAAATAAATTTTACTATTTTCTAGATAGTTACTCAATGTATATGCAAATTCCTATATCACCTAAGGATTAAGATAAGATAACTTTTACTTACCCCTATGAAACCTTTACCTATAAATGCATGCCTTTTGAGTTATACAATGCACCGACTACATTTCAATGGTACATGATGGCCATCTTCCATGATTTTATAGAAAAATTCATTAAAGTATTTATGGATGATTTTATAATCTATTAGAGGGAATTTAAGAGCTATCTAACCAATCTAAATATGGTTTTGGAATGGTGTTAGGCCACTAATTTATTGCTTAATAGGAAAAAGTGTCATTTTATGGTACGTGAGGGAATAGTTCTTGGCCATAAGATTTTGGAGAGGGGAATTGAGGTGGATAAGGCCAAAGTAGAGGTTATTGAAAAACTTTTCCCTCTATCGACTATTAAGGGTGTTGGGAGTTTTCTAAGACATGATGGATTTTACCGTCATTTTATTAAAGATTTCTCAAAAATTGCAAAGCCACTTTCTAATCTTTTGATAAAGGATGCTGAATTTAATTTTTCTGATAAGTGTTTGCAGGCCTTTAATATTTTGAAGTAGAAGCTAATTTTAACCCTTATCATTGCATCACCAAATTAGGACTTGCCTTTTGAGATTATATGCGATGCTAGTGATTTTGCTGTTAGAGTTGTGTTGGGGCAATGAAAAAATAAGATTTTTCACACTATTTACTATGCAAGCCATACTCTCACCAGAGCTTAAGTACTTTATGATAGACATAGGTCTTCTGTGATCATTATCTAGATGATTATTAACCCTAGTCTTAAAGTGTTTGGATTGTCTTTAAGAATCTCCTATTGCCTCTCAATGAAAATACAAAATGATATTGATGAAAATTTCTAAAAGAGAATGGTTGGGAGAATGATGGCCAATCGAATCACCTTACTTAATGGGATATGCAAGAAAGACTAGCCCGATTTGATCGAGTGTAATGGCCTAAAAATTTTAGTTATGTAAATAGTACCTTAAGACTATAAATAGTTTATATTGAGGTTAATAGTATCGTAGTTGGCCAAGAGTTGACCAAAGGTCACAGTTGAGATAGTTAATAGTCAACCCTAAGTAAATAATTGAGATTTAAATGAAATTAATTAGGATGTTTAAGTCATATCAATAACTATTAATAAAATCAGAAAAATATAAGCCATGAACATTTTAATTATAGATGGAATCGGAGAATTAGAACTAATTTGGAATTTGAGATAGTTAAAAAACACAATTAAAAAAAATATTATGGTGAATTTTACGTGGGTAATATATAGAGCTTTTGAAAATATCTTAACTGAATGAATTATGGCCATATAATTAAATAAATAAATAAATAATAAAATAAATTACACTAATGGGGAATTGTGATAGAACATTATGAAGGCTAATGGATTTTTCTAGATATAAATGTAAATTAACAGAAGAAGAAGAAGAAGAAGAAGAAGAAGAAGAAGAAGATGATGATGATGATGATGAAAATAATAATAATAATAATAATAATAATAATTAGAAAAATAGAGAGAAGGTCTATAAAGGAGAGATACAGATTGGGAATGTGAGAAAGAGAGAGATGGGGAGGCAGGAGTTGGTCACCAGTGCCAAAAACAGCCTGAAGATGTCCTTTACCACACTAGCTAACCATGCCTTTCTCTCTCCAATCAGTGACCTCTCTTCCTTCGTTTTGCCACCTCTATTTTTTATTTTCTCTTTTGTTAAAAAATTGAAAGCTCTAAGATTTCTACCACTTTCGATGTTAGGTGGCGGTAGAGCACCACTGGTAGACTCTTGGTGGTCTGGCATTTCTTTCTATACCCACCCATCACCCTTACTTATAGGCAACAAAGAGATCAGTGATGTAGAGGTCGAGCACTTTGTGGCTTGGATTTCGACCAAACAATGGGTGGCGCATAACCACCGGCAGCGGGTTCCTAGCACTTTAAGCTTTATGACAGTCGCAGTGTTGAAGGTTTGAAAAGGCTCTAATGATGATGACCAGCGGCTATCGATTTGAGTCTAACTTGCACAAAATCGAATCAAAATTTTCATTATTCAACCTAACTAGTAAGTACTCCACTAAATTTTCCTTTTTCAAATTTTCATATATATATATATATATATATATATATATATATATATATATATATAAGTACATTAGCAATAAGGGAAAATTATAAATTAATTAATGTTTTGGTGAAAATAAGCTAGAATCCTAGAATCTCTAATATTATATGAGTTAAATTGCATATTTAATTGGCTTATTGAACTTGTAGAGTTTACTTTCATAACTTGAATACATTATGCCTAATGGAAAATTTGGGGAAAAACTTGATTAATGGACTAATTAATATTGTAAATATGATTCTAAAGTAAAAATTTTCATTATATAAAAATGGGAATTTGTGATGAAATTGTACTCTTGGATAATTGTAAAGAATCTTTACGAATTATTTTTTACTCAAGAATTTTTGTTACATTGGCAAAGATGATATGTAGTGTTGAAAGGTAAAAGGCTTGTAGCATTTATTGTAAAAACTACTTTATGGATCTTAGAGGAAAAATGGGATTCATTGTGTATGCGTTGTTTAATTCTAAAAATGATACTTTATGATGCATGTTTAAATGAGAAAATAAATGTTAAATTTGGCAAAATGCCAATTTATTATTGGCTAGGTTGAGTTGTATGTTGATAGTCATTTAGGAACTTGTGTATGCTTTAGCGGTAAATTCTATTTACTTGGGTTGAATATGTGCATTTTTAGTTGTCAACTTAGCTTAAGTAAGTATTGGTATTTTTATGTTGCTGATGCATATAACACTATTTATTTTGGATGATTATGGATAATATAAAAATGGTATGTAATATGTAATTGATTTGGAGATTGTGTGTGGTTTAAAGAACTCGATAAGAATATCATAAATGAGACTAATTAAACATGTTATAGTGATTGTAAATGAGATGAGATTCCATGAAGTATGATTGAGAATAGAGTAAATGTTTGAACTTACTTGTACAAAGCTAAACAAAAAGTATATAGATTATATGTTCGTATATCACTTTATTAAGTATGAATAAATAAACTAAATTATGATTTAATGTGATAATGTGCATGAATGAAAAAGAAAATGAATATATCATGAATGTTTGATCAAATTTATCGAATAAATAAGATATGATATTTTTATATAGATATTAAGTAAGTAAATTACAATGATGCATGATAGTCCGAGGTATATTAAGGTAGAAAGTAAAATGATAAATGACATGCAAATTGCACATATGTGTATGATGGAAGTTGAATTAAGGAAGTGAAATTGATGGATAATCGTATTCTAACAAGGAATGGTCCATAGGCTTGAATGTGTCATTGTTTATGTGAATGCTGTCAAGATGACATTGATTGATGAAAAGTAATGAAAAATGGGTATTGAGTTGTGTGTTGTTGTACATTGTGAAATCATGAAAGAAAAATGGAATTATAACGTGAAGTAGTGTAGGGATGAGCATGGTTAACCGAAAATTTGGTTAACCGAAAAATCGATCCGAAATCAAACCGATTTTTAGGTTAACCGAATCAAAATTTTAGGTTTATAGTTTTTACTTTAAAAATCGATGGTTAACTGATCCAAAATCAAAACCGAATATTTATATATTTTATTAATTATATTTTAAATTTTACACTTATATTTTTCAATTTTTGTGTAATTTATAAATATTATGATATATAATTTTGTAAAATATATATTTTTAGTAAATAAACATTAAAATTATGTGCATAATTAGCGTTCAGTTGTTAGTTTTATATTGAATATTTTTAATTTTTGTAATTAATTATGGAAATTTTATTTTTATTTTGATTATTTTAATGGATATTGTATTTAATTAGTATTTTTTCATTTTAAAGCATTTTTAACTATTAAAAATAATATTATAAATTGTATAATTTAACAAATTTTTATATTAAAATTTGTTAGTGGTTAATCGATAAACCGATCCGAAAAATCGAGTTAAAAATCGAAACCAATATAATGGTTAATCGATGGTAATGAACTGGTTTAAGAAAATTGTTAATGGACCGGTTAACCGATCCATGCTCATCCCTAAAGTAGTGAAATGAAATGATGATATTATTTTTCCCTTATTGATTAGTGGTCAAACCAGAAGTGTAAGATATA
Organism: Excoecaria agallocha; assembly: GCA_037975025.1. Classification (NCBI taxonomy): domain Eukaryota; kingdom Viridiplantae; phylum Streptophyta; class Magnoliopsida; order Malpighiales; family Euphorbiaceae; genus Excoecaria; species Excoecaria agallocha. The sequence goes on along the minus strand of CM075813.1, from coordinate 17,018,390 downwards.
ATTGATTAGTCATAGGGACATTCACCACGATGGCAAGTCAAGGCTCCTCACATTAGTGGACCAATAGTGGATCCACATCGATATATGAGATATATGTGATTTAGTTGAAAACAAAAAGAAAAATGAAGTAAAAAAATATGGAAATTGTGACGCACTTCGAGCCCTGCTCAATTCGAGTTTGCTCTCTGAGACATGCTTTTAGGGTTTAAGACTGAATGAAGCTCATAAATTGGTCATTTCATAATAGAAAATGATTTAAGCTTAATATTATTGTTGATGGTCAACCTACGAAAGCATTTAAGTGGGTCCAAGAGGTATATATCATAGAGTCGTCACCTAACAAAACGTTAGGAAAGTAAATCTAACTTTTGATGCCCAAATAGAGATTGGTGTTTGGAATATCGCTCTTACTCATATCCCGGTTAGGTGTTGTCTATAAATAAGTTTTTATTATTATTCCACTATCTCCTTATCACACGATGCATTGCATAGAAATAAATAAACATATCAAGCAAGTAAAAAATGATAAATAAATTAACAAAATAAATAAGGAAACCAAACTACTTAAATTATTACAAAGGCAAGTCATCTAACTAGAAAAAATAAAATGAAATACACAAATCAGATAATTCATTTGGATTGGGAATATTGGTTCTCTCATGCACGTTTACAAAAATAATCATTTTTCATTGGTTCTCTCATGCACATGCCATACATTGCCTTCTCCGCCATCATCTATCTTTGATTACCTGTCTCCTGTGCATAATCAAACAAAATCATATGCTAAATAATGTTGTTGCCTAGTGGTGGATACACCACACAAAATTTCATTGCATACACAATAGTTTATTTCCAATGTTCATTTCCTTCATATTACTTAATATTATATTTTATGTTAAATTTCCAATGTTCATTTCCTTCATATTACTTAATATTCTATTTTATGTTAAATTTTCCTTTTTAATTCATAAATTTTCCTTTTTGATTCCTTAAATTATCATTTAATCTTTATTATTACATACCTTTATCTTTTACTCACTTACAATTAGGTGAAAATCCCAATTTAGTCCCTAAACTTTTACTTTATTACATTTCTATCAATTGCTATATTAATTTTACTCTTTTGCCCTTTTTGTATTATTTAATGCACTTTCATCTTCCAATTTACTTTTTAGTCCTTATAATTTCTTCGTATAGTGAAAAATTACCATTTGATCCCTATTGACTTTATTTTTATATATTTTCATCTTTTTTACCATTTTACCTTTTTAACTATATTCTTAACATTAACTTACATTTTTGCCCTTCTTTTCTCACTTAATCACTTAATTATCATTATTAATCACTTAATCACATTTTTCATATTATTTATTCTACATTTACATATTTATCATTCATTTTCACTTATTTACTCTTTTAGTCCACTTTTTCTTACTTAATTACATATTCAGTTATCACCAACTCATTATTATCACATCAAATTCCTAATTTTATTTTTTTTCTTATTTTGGGGTAAAATTTTCATTTTTACCCCTAATGGTCTTAACTTTTATCAAAATTATATTTTAGTCCCTAAAGTTCCATCTTTTGTTATAATTATCACTTTACCCTTAAGTTCATCTTTGTAAGCTAGTCTTATCATTCACTTACATTTTCAACAATTAAGTTACATTTTCTTTCATTTGAGCCCCCAAATTTAATTTTTTTACCAAAATTATATTTAAACTCTATTTTTATAACTTTTTCACTTATTTACAATTTTACCCTTTTCTTATCAAATTTAATCAATAATCTCATCAATAATCTCATTTTAACCTTTAAATTATAATTTACATTGTCTTTTTATCATTTTACCCTTGAATTGACATTTTTATTATATCCTTTCCATTTTATCCCTTATTTTATATCTTTATTTAATATTTACTGATTTTCTATAATTCATCATCTTAGAATTAATTTCGCTCCTAGTAGTTTCCAGTGAAAATGAAACTCTCAAATTGGATACGCGTGACATAGATCCCATAGGTATAAAATAAGTCGAGGTGACCACATAGAGGGCCAACATCTCAGCTAACATCATAATACTTTTTCTTTTCTTCATCTCAATTCTCTTTCACATATTTTACGATGTGGATCAGCCTTTGGTCCACTTATTCGAGTTGCCATGACTTGCTATAGCAATAAGTGTTCCTATGGCTAGCTAATCATATCCTATACTTTTGATTTTGCTACTAAACACTAATGCCAAAATTATTTTCACAATTACAGTCCAAAAGTATAGGTTATTTTCACATTATTTCATTGTCTCATATTTCCATGTATGTCACACATGAACTTCATACAACATGCATTATTTTCATCAAATTATCATTCCTTATCACTTATCATTCATTAAATCATCATAATTATATCAATATAGTACTTAGTACCATTCAGCCACCTTATGCACATAACCATCCATATTTTTTTTTCATGCCATGAATTATTTCCATCATGTTTTTAAGGCTTGAATTATGCATATCTATCATCAATTCACCATAATTAGCATTTATTTTATTGTAAGCATGCTTAAATAGTCTCACTTCCATTTGGCCATAATGTAACCTGACACATATCCATTTATTTGATTTATATAAATCATTTTAAACATGTTTTTCAAGTATAAATTAAATAATTCTAACATTTACTTATCATAATCTTATTCACAACCTTAAGTTCACAAAGTTACATAATAGGTTCATATCAGTTATTCCCACATTCTCATTTATTTTCTTTCCACAATTCACTATAAACATGTTTTTCAAGCCTACAACACATAATTCTAACATGTTTTCAATTTAATACCACTTATAACTTTAAGTTCATATACTTATATATAATAGGTTCAAATTCAATTCTCCTATTTTTAATCATATTTTCATCCATTTAATTTCACCAATTTCATTATTTGGCATTCAATTTCATTTATTTACCATTAATCTTAAAATATTTCAATATTTTATACATGTTCTTATAGTTACATAATATAAATTTATGTAACATTCAAAGAAAATTCAATGAAATTAGGTGTAGTTTGTATCTACTAATCTCAAATGTATTTGAAACTCCTTAATTCTCTTTTTCCTTACCTTTTTTCCTTTTGCTTTTTTCTCCTTCTTGTTCTTCACCTTATGGCTAAATTCATCAAGGAAAAAATCATGAGTTTTTCTCTTCAATTTTGACATATAAATACTCAAAATCATTTATTCTATCAATTCCCTACAATTTCTTACCAAAATACCCTAATTTTACTTACTTGAAAATTTTCTCCAATTTGGAATCCTTCAACTTTCTCTACCTAAAACTCCACTTGAACTTCTTCTAAGGTAGAAAAGTAAGATTCTATATGAAATTTGGGTGAGAATTAGCGTAGGAGCAAGCTTGGGAAAAGGTTTGGTTATGGATGAAATATGGAGAAAGAAAGCTTTGGAAAGAAGAAGAAGAAGAAGAAGAGAGAAGGGCAAATTTCTCTAGAGAAATTTGCTGCTCTCCAGCCCTTTTATATCTCCTCCAAATAAGAAGGTCAAACTACCTTTGACCACTTATTAAATGCGTGGCCCACATTAAGCCACTTATCACTATTTCATTGGCTATATATTCTAATTATTATATTACTTTCAAAATTAGACTAAAAATATGTAAAAAAAAAATTAAGGTGTGTTTAAAATTTTGGATCAATCTGAATTCGTTTCGATATATTTCGAAGTTTAGAGACGAAATTATCAATCCAAAATCCTAATTTTTCAAAGTTATCCATAAATTTATTTTTCACTTTCAAAAATTTATCTGGACTATTCTTATATTTTTTTGTGATCGAAATAATTTTTTAAAGTCTAGAATATTTGTTTCTGAGTCGGTCAAAGTTGTCAACCCTTTTACGGTTCAAGTACTTTTTTCTGTATGTTTTGGGATCTATTTGATCTCAATTTTACCTTAAATTATATTACTATACTCATCATGAATTGTAATTTTCTAGTGGAGAAGAGAAAAATTTGTGGGACGTGACGACCTCGGATCATACAATTCACCTTGGTGGCATCCGATATCAGTATTCATTGCTCAGAGTAATATTTATACAATCGAAATTTTTGGGGCGTCACATATGAATACTTATAAATTGATATATCTTAATGCAATTTGGCTTGGAATAGGTATTATGCTTGGTCAAAATTTTCTTATACATGTATGATAGTGTTCAATTGAGTTAGGATTCTTTTAATTAAGGTGTTGGTGGTTGTTTTGAAATAATTGCACAGATTTTAAATGTTAATTAAAGTGGAAATTTCAGGTGATTCAAATGCATATAGAACTTGTGTGTGTGTTCTTGATTTGCTATCTTTTACCAAATGACTTAAAGAACATGCCAAGGAGTTATAGTATAAAATAATTGATGAGATCTATTCAAGTAAATTAGCGTGTTATGTATTTATATAGTTTGAAAGTTTTCAAATTGTAAGTGTGCTCGAATGCATAACAATCTATCATACGCATAAATAGAGAAATATACTTTACTAGTGATACTTGATGTACACATAAATTAGAAAACTTATCTTGATAGTAGGGATGATCACAGGATGGGGAATGGCTCCTCACTTACTACCCGACCCCTTGTAGGATTACAGGGGAGGCGGGGAATTTTCCCCATCCCCGCGAGGATCCCTATTCCCGTTCAAAAATAATTTTTTTAAAAAAATTAATTTTAAATAAAATATAATATTTAACAAATTAATTGTAATTGAAATAAAAATCTAAATTTAAACACAAATAAATTAATATAAATTTTAACAATTGACAAAACTAAAATTAAATACAATTTAAAACTAAATTATATAAATATAATTACTAAATTTTGAGTCAGAGTGCCCCAAATTCTAAATTAGAGAATGATTTTGCCCATCCCCATCTCTGTGGGAGAAATTTTGGGAGATTTTTCACCCCATTCGAGACGGTTTCCCATCGACGATGGGGATTTTTCGCCCCATGATAATCCCTACTTGATAGTGACATTACTTAGATTTAGCCTAATGACAGAATGACTAAAAATGCTTTGTTCACTAGTTAATTCAAAATTTCATTTAAGTTTATATTATGTATGTAGAAAGTTTATATCAAAATTAGATATTCTGAGTTGACTACTAGCTTAATTTTTTTTTTTACAATGTGTATCTATTTGATTTCTTATTATGTGACTAAGATTATATGCAAAAAAAAAATCAAGTTATATTATATTATGTTTTTATATATAAATATGCAATATTTAAAAATAATGAAGTATAATAAAGTAAGATTAATAAATTACTCTCACTAAACTTCAAGTTTATCATGTTGTTGTTTTATGTGCATAGGTTAAATAAAAGTATTCTCAGGACTGAAGGTAAAGTTTGACAATCCTGCTAACACTTAAAGAATAATTGAGCTGAGATGGGAAAGATATAAGAAAAGGCTAAAAGCTATTGATTTTTTAAACTTAATTTTGACATGTACACTTAATAGACAGTTTTGAAGCATTTTTGTAAAAATGAGTTTTATATTAAACAGTTGTAAAATATTAGTTTATGATAATTTCATGTTATGATTGACGTGTGTGTGTGTGTGTGTGTGTATAATTGGAATAAGCATAAGATGTTGATAGATATGCGAGTTGTTTGGAAATGTTTGGTTGATATTCAGTTGAGGACTAAAAAATTTGTATTGGAGTTTATATTAGATGTTGATGGAATTGATATATGTGGTTTTAGAAGTGTTTTTGTAACTTTTTATACAAGAGGTTTGATAAGATATTTAGGGAAAAACCCTATCAAAATTTTATAAAAACGAATAATATCAATTTAGAGAAACTTTATAAGAAACAAAAATTTTGTAGCCTAGATTTTTAAGGATCATAGTGTAGTTGTAGCACTTAATATCCAGCTCACTCAGCAGACTGAGTATAAGGTGTTACACTCGACGTAAGCATTCTGATATTTAAATTAATAAGGCTCTTAAAGAGAGAAATTATCAAAAAAGTAATAGTTGGAGCCATCACAATTTAGGCTATTTATAGTGTATGATGCACCATAAGTCTCTTGGGCACTCAAGCACCTATGATAATAGCCTGACATGGTTGATGGCGGACTAGTGTAGATAGGCGGCATATATCAATGGATGCGACAATAAGAGGGATTATCGAATATGTCAACTGACGCAATAAAATCTCATCACATCAATTCGATCGGATTGACCATGTTCTATAGGTTAAACGGGCTTGAGCCTTTGGCAAACCTTATTGTAACCCAAATGACAATAAGGGTGTTATCATTACAATAGTATAAGATTATATTTATTTACATACACTTGGAAGTTTTTTTTTTTTTCTATTTCAAAGAAAACGAAACTTCAACGCGAAATAAAAGTTCCCTAATTAATTGAGTGAGACATAATCAAATAATAACTTAAGAAGTATTAATTGGCAATCTTTGACGAAAGCTCTTAACTTGAATAAGGACAATTGGGACAGCAAAATTTTTAATTGGTTAATTTGAAACATCAATTTAGACTTTGTCTCTCTCACTCTCTTTTTTCTTTTATAAATTTTTCTTAATTTCACTAGTTGGAAAAGGAAACGAAAGTACACATTTTGTATAGCCCAACGAAAGCAAAACTATATATCATGGTCGTTGGGAAAACATGTGTTAACTTAATGTTAATTTTTTTTCTTTTTTGTTTTTAGGTATAAAGATTACATTTCTTTTAAAAAATAGATAAATATTACATGCTATTTTTTGGTACAATTTTATGCACCATTCAATAATACAGTGAATGTTACACACGGTTCAATCTATATCAACACACTGATCAACAGCACTTATTACATGGGTGCACGAGAACCCATGAGTTTACAATTTTTTTTTTCTTAATTACAAATGTAGAAACTTTGAATGAAGCAACCGTGCTTTTGAATAATTTTAATTATAACTTCCTAGAAAATACTCTTGCATTTTAAAAAAGTAACTTTTTATTTTTTATGAAAATTTAAAAAATAATTAAAATGTTTCAATTTTATAAAAAAATTCTTTTATATTTTTAAAATTTTCATTTAATTCTGATTAAAAGTAGAAAATTATAAAAAAATAATATTTAATTAAATATATAATAAATAGGGATATATATGTAAACTTATTTCTTAAATTCTGAAAAAAATTTAAATTAAAACAAAATAAAATAAAAAATAATTTTTTAAAATGAGATGGAAAAAGTATAATTTTGATAAGGTTGCTATATATATATATATATATATATATATATATATATATATATATATATATATATATATATATATATATATATATATTTCACATTTCAACTATTTCATATAAACTTCAAATTCTATAATTATTTAAAATTTTCAATTACAATTTTGTTCAAGTATTTTAAGGCTAAATTGATTGTAATATATAATTAGTAATTGCATAAAGATTAAATAAAAGAACAGTTAGTTTCGAATAAAAAAAAAGAGCCAAGTCAAGCTATCATATTAAACAAAATAAAGCAAAAAAAAAAACATGATTGTGCATGCTCGTGCTAGAAATTGTAATTATGCGTACAAAACACAAGGCAAAGACTTTAGATTTTTTTTTTTTTTAAAGACTTTGGATTTATTGTAATATTCAAATTTCTTGAATATTTCCGACGGACTGATTTTGACCATTGAATGCTAATTTTTGAGGCTGCTTGGCTCTTCTGCCAAAGTTTTTGTAAATATTATACACACATTTCCCAATTGATATATCAATACATTTGGGGATATATACATGGTAAAGATTTTTGTAATTTCACAGAAACGGACAGGGGATGGAAAGAAAAGTGTAATTAAAATATAATATATATAGAATAGAAAAATTTGAAAAGACCAGATTATAAGTTTAAAAAAATTTAAGTAACCTTTTATGTAATTTGGAAAGAGGACCTAACTTTGCTTGAGTCTGGCCCTATCTCCCTCCAAATATTCTGTTTAAGAATCTTTAAATTTTATGCCTCTCAAATTCATTAAGGGCATTTTAGTCATTATACATATAAAATTCTTTGAGTCCTTGAGAATTTTTTATTTCACAATTTGATCCCAAATCTTTTTATCAGGCACGAAATTTGGAGCCACGGAGTAAAATAATACAAGAAATAAAGATTAAAATGTGCACATGTGTCACTCTTATCATATCGTGAGGAAAACGTTTTCGAGATCTAATAAAAAAAAATTAAAATGTGTTGTGATAATTATGAAATATTTGGATGACTATAAAACTCATCATTCTCCCTATTCTAGTAGACATCTACTTCTTCTATTTTGTGCCTATAAATACCCTATTGTGCTTATTCATTAGATACAATCAATAAGAGAAAACTCTCTATTCTTCTATTTTTGTCTTTCTTTTAATCAGTTTATAACACGTTATCAGCACGATAGTCTCTATTGATTATTGGAAGTCGGTGGTTTACGACAACCCGGCTCGAAGGAATCAAGAATTCTAATTTACAAGATTTAGCGGTAAATTATCTCAAAATAATTTGGAAGTTTATTATTTACCTTAATTCAGTTTTTTTTTCGTGTGCATAAATTAAGAAAAGATTTTTTTTTTGTGTCCAAAAACAAATTTTTTTTTGAATTATTAATAATAATTTTTTTTTCGGATGGATGGATGATAGGATTTGAAATTTGTTTTGGGTTATTTCTAGTTTACAACACGTTAGTTTACAACAATTTAAGTTTTATTTGGCAGCTCCTTCTTTTCCACAACGTGTATTGTAATATATCAGCAACGTACTCCTTCAGTCCCTTGTGTTTTTTAATTTTGTGAATGAAGATGATAAACAATATAAAAATAACACTACATTATTTTTGCAAGAAAAAAATAAATAAAATTTAATTTTATTAATTTTTTTTTTCGCATCTTTGTTTTGCTTGTTTTTATTTTTTTTCGTGTGCTTTTAATTGTTAAAATTGAATACCCTTAATTGTGCACATATTTGTTCATTTTGTATGATTTAATTTTATTAATTTTTGACAATTTATTTATAGCCTAATTTTAATTTTTTTTTAAGTGTAGTGTATTTACAATGTCGAACCTTGCGAAGCTTGATTTTATTGCCCTTGATATTTCTGAAAGAAATTATCTTTTATGGGTACTTGATGCTGAGATTCACCTCAATGCTATGAATCTTGGAGATTCAATAAAAGAAGAAAATATCGCGTCCCTGCAGGATCGCGCTAAGGCAATGATTTTCCTTCGACACCATTTACACGAAGAATTGAAAACTGAATATCTCACTGTTAAAGACCCATTAGTCCTTTGAAATAATTTAAAGGAGAGATATGAACACCAAAGAACGGTGATTCTTCCTAAAACTCGATATGAATGGATACACTTACGTTTACAAGATTATAAAACTGTAAGTGAATACAATTCAGCCTTATTTAATATTAGCTCTCAATTAAAATTATGTGAAGAGAATATCACTGATGAGGATATGTAAGAAAAAACATATTCAACTTTTCATCCCTCGAATGTGCTCCTGCAGCAGCAATATCGAGAGCGTAGATTTAAAAAATATTCTGAACGAATCTCTTGCTTGCTTGTGGCTGAACAAAATAATGAGCTTTTAATGAAGAATCACCAATCTCGTCCAACTGGTTCATCCCCATTACCTGAAGTTAATGTGGCATTTTCTCAAGGTCATGGACGAGGTCGTGGTAGAAGAGGTCGTGGTCGTGGAAGAAGAAATGGTTCCAATTCTTCTTCAAACGTTGAAAACAAAGATATTAACAAGAAATGGGTCAAAAGTGAGGAGAATACTGAAAAGAAAAAGCAAAATAATGACAATGTTTGCTTTAGATGTGGAACTAAAGGTCATTGGTCTCGTATATGTCGCACTCCCAAACATCTAGTTGATCTTTACAAGGCATCTTTAAAAGGAAAAGGAAAAAATATTGAAGTGAATTTTTCCGAGCTTGTTGATCCTGCTAATGATAAAAAATTTCCTTAGATGTTGATTTTGATGTTTCTGATTTTTTTGAAGATGATAGTGGTAGAATTGATCATTTAATTGGCGATGGAAATGTCAATTATTAAAATAAGTTTATCCTTGTTATTCAATTTTACAATTTCAATAAAAGTCTATTATTTTAATAAGTAATTCTTAAAGCATTTCTTATTTGTTATCATTTTTCTTGTTATTAAATAAATGTTTTTTTTGTTGTTACTAGATAATCATATAAAATTGATATTATGGAGGACGACATATGTTTAGTGGACAGTGGCACAACTCATACAATTCTTCGTAACAAAAATTATTTTTTACAATTAACATTAGCTGAAATTAATGTTAATACAATATCTGGTTCAACAAATGTAGTTGAAGGCTCTGGCAGAGTCCATCTTATGTTCCCAAATGGAACACCATTATACATTGATGATGCGTTATATTCTAGTAGATCCCGAAGAAATCTACTAAGTTTTAAAGATATACGTCACAATGGTTATCATATTGAAACTATAAATGAAGGAACTGTTGAATATTTATGTATAACTTCTATGAAATTGAACCAGAAGTTCATATTAGAGAAGTTTTCAAGTTTTGCAACTGGATTATATTTTACCAAAATAAAGATGATTGAATCTAATTATATGCACCAGAAGTGCTCAGATCCTAAACATTTTATACTTTGGCATGATCGTCTTGTTCATCCAGGCTCAACCATGATACGACGTATTATCGAAAATACAAATGGACATGGATTAAAGGATCAGAAAATTCTTTTATCTAATGATTTTTCTTGTAGTTCTTGTGCACAAGGTAAATTGATTGTAAGACCTTCACCATCCAAATTGCATTTGGAGTCTCCTGTTTTCCTGCAACGGATACATGGAGATATTTGTGGCCCAATTCATCCCCCTTGTGGACCATTTAGATATTTCATGGTTTTGATTGATGCCTCAACTCGATGGTCACATGTATGTTTACTTTCTACTCGTAATATTGCTTTTGCTAAACTTCTTGCTCAAATTATAAAGTTAAGGTCTAGTTTTCCTGATCATCCTATCAAGGCAGTTCGTTTAGATAATGCATGTGAGTTTTCTTCAAAAGCATTTTATGACTTTTGCATGTCAATTGGGATTAGTGTCGAGCATTCTGTTGCACATGTTCATACTCAAAATGGTTTAGCTGAATCTTTTATTAAGCGATTACAATTTATTGCTAGACCTATGCTTATGAAGTCACAACTTCCTGCATCTGCTTGGGACATGCAATTGTTCATGCTGCATCTTTAGTTCGTATAAGACCATCCACATATCAAAAATTTTCACCTTTGCAACTTGTTTTTGATCAACAACCTAATATATCTCATCTTAGAATTTTTGGTTGTGCTGTTTATGTTCCTATTGCCCCTCCTCAACGAACTAAAATGGGTCCCCAATGACGTCTTGGTATATATGTTGGTTTTGATTCTCCTTCTATTATTAGGTATCTAGAACCTTTAACTGGTGACCTTTTTCGAGCAAGATTTTTAGATTGTCAATTTGATGAATCAGTTTTTCCTCAGTTAGGGGAATATAAAAGTAAAGGGCCAAAAGCACAAGAAATTAGTTGGAACACTCCAACCTTGTCCAGTTATGATACACGCACAAACCAATGCGAACTTGAAGTTCAAAGAATAATAAATTTGCAGAATGCTGCAAATCAATTACCAGATATCTTTACATATACCCAAAAGGTCACTAAATCTCATATTCCGGCTGCCAATGTACCTGCAAGATTGATTATCCCTGAAGGATTTTTGGTAGGTACAGTAGCCAATGAATCTAACATACGCCAGAAGCGTGGTAGACCTATTGGTGCAAAAGATATTGTTCCTCGAAAGAAAAGGAAATTGAAAAATATTCAAAATGATGCTCAAGAAGAAGTTAAAAATAACACATATCAACAACTTCATATTTCCAAAGAAGCAACCCCAGAAGTGGTTTCGGTACCGAAAAATTATGAGATCTCATTAAAATCTGAAAATATGTGGGATAGAGAAGACATAGTTATTGATAATGTGTTTGCATATGCAGTTGCTTATGAAATAATTAATGATAGTGAGCATGAGCCTCAAACTGTAGAAGAATGTCGACATCGAAGTGATTGGCTCAAATGGAAAGAAGCAATTCAAGCTGAGCTAGATTCATTAGCTAAGCGTAAAGTATTTGGACCAGTAGTCCAGACACCAAAAGATGTCAAACCTGTTGGATATAAATGGGTTTTTATCCGTAAAAGAAATGAGTTAAATGAAATTGTGAGATACAAAGCACGACTTGTTGCACAAGGTTTCTCACAAAGACCTGGTATAGATTATGAAGAAACGTATTCTCCAGTCATAGATGGAATCACGTTTAGATTTTTTATTGGTTTGACTGCCTCTGAAGGACTTGATATATATCTAATGGATGTGGTGACAACTTATTTATATGGATCGTTAGATAACGACATATATATGAAAATCCCTGAAGGATTTAAGATGCTTGAAGCATATAATTCAAAACCTCGACAAATGTACTCGATTAAACTCCAAAGATCTTTGTATGGATTAAAGCAATCTGGACGCATGTGGTACAATCGTTTAAGTGATTACCTAGTGAAAAATGGATATGAGAATAATTCAATTTGTCCATGCGTTTTTATCAAGAAGATAAATTTAGGATTTGCTATAGTTGCAGTTTATGTTGATGACTTAAACATAGTGGGGACTCCAGAAGAGATCTCTATTACTGCAGAATATTTGAAAAAGGAATTTGAAATGAAAGACCTTGGAAAAACAAAATTTTGTCTTGGGTTTCAAGTTGAATATTTGCCAAAAGGAATTCTTGTACATCAGTCATCTTATATAGAGAAAATCTTGAAACAATTTTATATGGATAAGTCTTATCCATTGAGCATTCCAATGGTTGTTCGCTCTCTTGATGTCAAGAAAGATCCTTTTCGTCCAAAAGAAGATAACGAAGAGATTCTTGGTCCTAAAGTACCATATCTTAGTGCAATAGGTGCACTTTTATATCTTGCAAATAGCACTAGACCAGATATAGTTTTTGCAGTTAATTTGCTAGCAAGATTTAGTTCTGCACCAACTCGAAGGCACTGGAATGGTGTAAAACATGTTCTACGTTATCTTCGTGGCACTTCTGACATGGGTTTATTTTTTCCAAAAGGAGTAAATTCAGAATTGACAGGGTATGCTGATGCTGGATATCTATCAGATCCTCATAAAGCTCGATCACAAACAAGTTATGTTTTCACATATGGTGACACTGCTATTTCTTGGCGATCTGTTAAGCAAACAATCACTGCCACTTCCTCAAATCATTCAGAAATATTAGCCATCCATGAAGCAAGTCGTGAATGTGTGTGGTTGAGAACCATGACTCAATATATTAAGGAAACAAGTGGTTTGGTAGTGGAGAAAAAGCCAACAAAATTGTATGAGGATAATGCAGCATGTATTTCACAACTCAAAGGTGGCTATATCAAAGGGGATAGAACAAAACATATCTCACCAAAATTCTTCTATACTCATGAACTTATGAAAGAAGGACAGATCGATGTTTGCAAAGTTCGCTCAAGTGATAATCCAGCAGATTTGTTCATAAAGACCCTACCAAGTTCAATTTTTAAGAAACATGTATACAATATTGGAATGCGCCAATTAAAAGATTTAGTTTGATTCATTTTTGAGGGGAAGCACATATGAATATTGTACTCTTTTTCCTTCGCTAAGTTTTTATCCCACTGGGTTTTTCTTAGCAAGGTTTTAACGAGGCATATTCATATTGCATAGTCATCCAAGGGGAAGTGTTGTGATAATTATGAGATATTTGGATGACTATAAAACTCATCATTCTCCCTATTCTAGTAGACATCTACTTCTTCTATTTTGTGCCTATAAATACCCTATTGTGGTTATTCATTAGATACAATCAATAAGAGAAAACTCTCTATTCTTCTATTTTTGTCTTTCTTTTAATCAGTTTATAACAAAATGATTAAAAACATTCCATTTTTTGGCTCATGCCAAACGATGATTCAGCATCATGGGGTTGCCAGCTCACTATTATATAACAAATGGGATATTTTCTTATTTTGAAATTCTTTAAAAATATTATTCCAGCAAATCAGAGATCAATTGCCCACAAGATTAGAAAAAAAATGCAGTAGTGATAACGATAAAAGTGAAAAAATACTTTAAAAATATTATAATATTTTTTCATATTTAATGAACATAAAAAAAAATTGTATAACATAACCAATATTAATAAAATTGTTAATATAGTGTTAATCACAATAAAAGAGCAAAAATGTATTAGTTTTATAAATAGAAAATTTTAATAGAACAAATTTTTTTCTTAAAAAAGAACAATTAATTTAAGGCAAAGGAAGTAAAGCTTTGCATTTTTTTTTCTTTTGAAAAATCTCTAAATTCTCCAATGCACTTTTAATAAACTGTTACATCAATATAAAATATATTATATTACTTTCTTCCAAAATATATACTTATTTGGATTGATTATCTTTAAAAAAAAATTAGTAAAAAATATATATATTTTTTAACAATCAAAGAGGACTGTCATTAAGCAAACAATGCATTACAACATATGAAATTAAAATCGAGCTCTAGTGTTTAGAGGAAATTCTATACATAGAAATTTATGAGCTAAATAATATGTAGTTTTATTAGCTTTACATTTAAGAAAAGAAATAGTAACACAACAGTTTGAAAGTAAATAAAAATATCCCATAAAACTTACTAAAATGTATATAAAATGACCTATATAAAAATCATCGGAGTTGGTATGGTGATCGGCATTCGATAAAAATGCATGAGGTTTTAAATTCGATTATTTCTAATGATATTTTTAAAATTCCATATTATAGATCTCTTGTAACAAAAGAAAATAAATATAAAATGTAATGACTATTGAAAATTTTTAAAAATTTTAAAAATAATTTAAATTTTGTAAAAAAACCCAATAAAATAAATAACATCCTCGAAAATTAAGGGATAGAATAGGAATATATATATATATATAATTTTTATGAGATTTTCAGAGTTTCAAGAATATTGAGAAAAATATTTAATTTTATTAATTTGACAATAAATTAAAAATTTTCATTTCAAAAGAAACTATTAAGCAAATATTTATATAATTGTTGTAAGAATAACTATTAAAAGATAACCGTAGAATATTAAGCATTATCCCCAATTCTAAAACAGCTATATATACGTAGGTCCAAAATTTTTCATCTTTCCCACTTAATAAACAAGTTTTTAATATATAAAATATCAAATCAAAATTAAAATTAAAGTAAAATATTTCTAATTTAATATAAGAACAATTGTACAGACTCATATAATGAGATAACTATTGATAATAATATAATAAAGTACTTAATTAAGTTGTATAATTAATAATTACAATAGTAGTTTGATAAGTGTAAACTTCTAATAAAAATAAACAGTATAAAATAAATGTCTCAGTTGTTTTTCAAATCATTCATGATAATCTTGAGATTGTCTAAATGACTGAACACGTACGAGCCGATCTAGTTAGGGATAGCTTGGAACCTGCAAGAAGGCTAACTCGATCGGTCTGGATATTAGTATTTCGAAACTCAAGTTAGTGAAAGATTTTGGGGAGAAAACATGTAATAAAAAAAGCTTAAGATCTTAGTACTTATAGTCATTGAAAATTAAGTAATTTATAAGAGATTAGACCTATTGGGTATATATACTCGAGTGTACCTAGTAGATATAAAGAGAATGTGGTTTGATGGCAATTAGACTGGCCATATCCTGTGGGGTGTTTCAATTTGCCTGATACAGTTGAGCTTTGACAGACCAATCGAATCGGCGGCGTTTGGTAGGTTTGATGTGAAAGGTCATACTTCTTTGATTTGACTTTCATCGTATGGGTTTTTACTTGAAATCGATTTTGGGCCTCATCGGCCTTATAAAATTGGAGATGTATCATTTATGCCCTTTAAATGCAGTCCAAATGGTTTGAGAAGTAATGAGTTTTTAGACGGCCAACTTTGGGCGGCAAAAAATGTGAACCTCTTCCAAAGGAGGTGACTTTTTATGTACCAGAAGGGACAATTGTTTGTCAGGATAAGAGACATTTTGTCAAATGCAACATTAACTGCGACCCTTCATTAAACGTAGCGTTCATTCGGTTGTTCAATTAGAGATCTACAAGTGGATTGGGGATGCTTCTCAAAGATTGGGCTTTCTTTGCTGAGAAAATAATTGTAACCATGCCTTAATAAATGAGTTTTACCTCTTTCATTTACCCACTTTCGTAAAATTCACATTTCTTTCTTTACATCTTTTTTGAATTTCTTTGAAATTTTTAGGGTCTCCAAATTTTCTTCTGAAGTTTCAAGAGTTCGTCCTCCATTTCTGCCAAATTCACCAAGTAAGTTTTCCTTTTACTTGGATTCATTCGCATTTTGTTGAAATCTCAAATGATTCTTAACCTGTGTCTAGTAATTATACTAGATCAACTACTTATTATACTAGATCAACTAGTAATATAGGGAAATAAAATTAAGAATGTTAAATATCGTATCTAAGAGATTATGTATTTTAGATTTTGAAACAAATAACATGTGAAAGAATTCTCAAGTTTTAGAAGGTATTTATAGATTGAACTAAACTAATTTAAACAGCCGAATAAATTAAACACTTAAGACTGAACTAAAATTAATTAAAAACAGAGTTAAATTAAATTGATAATAAAAATCAATGACTAAAACACTTTTGACAAGGGAACTATTCGTCTAGCCTCTTATTGGAATTAACTCGATTCAAAATAATATAAGTTGTTATGAAAAATCAATTTTTAAAAACAAATATCTTATTTAGAATATATTTATAGATTATTAGATTCCCTAATCAAGAACAATCAAATACCTAGCATGAAAGTCTAGTTTTAAGCTCATAAACTTCAGTTAAATTTTCTTTCGAAACACTTAACTTCCATTTTTAATTCAATTCCTTAAATCTCATATATTCATGATCATAAAACCCCTTGTCTCAATTTCTAAAACATAGCAGTTAATTAACATAAATCTAAAAGACTAAAAAGATGCATATCATTGATCATAACTTAAATTAACATTTAACCATTTATTCGATACATTGAATATAAATCAAACCATAATGAAAGATATAATTAAGCATAAGCATTAAGAAATAACAAACTTGCAATGAAATTAAACTTAAATACGAGTCATTATAATAAGAGAATGAGGGTTCAATTTTCCCTCAACAAAAGTAAAGGACTACTCACTGTTTATTAAGAATGAAAAATTTAATACTATACTCATAAACTAACTTTTGATTTGATCTTCTACTCTTCAGGAACAACAAAGAATCAAGCTCGAAAACCCCTAAGGAGCAGAGCTCTTACTAAAGAATTGAAGTAAGTATAATAAAACTCACTCTATTCTCAAATAAAATTGCCTAACTAGTGATATCTCACCTAAAAACACTTAAAAACCTAATTTCCTATGACTCTAGCTGCCACCCAAACACTTGAAGCTATAAAAACTTATTTAAAATCGTAAATGCTATTGATCAGTGTCTAGTAAGTGTACTAAATCGGCTAGTAATATAGAAAAATAAGATTAAGATCCTGAATATCGAACCCAAGGGAAACTTATACAAGTGTGAAAGATTTTAAATTTTTAGAATAAAAATTATGTGTGGGAGAGAAAAGAAATTCCAAACTTGCAATGATGAAGAATTGCTAAACTAAAAATAGAATTTTAAATAACCAAAAAGCAATAAAACTAATGCAAACAATTAGAGAATTAAGCAATTAAACTAAAACCTAAACAAAAAGTAAGTAATCAAGGTTGGTAAAAATGAATAATAAAGACAAATTCTATTAAACGACTATCCACCTTAACTAATATTGCAATGACTTAATTTTAAAAGGAACACAAGTGATTATGGAAAAACCAGATATCTCTTTGAAAAATACCACTCTAAGAATTAAACCCTCTTTCTAGGAAAAATCTAACACTTAGCATATAAATCCAGTTTTAAACTCCTAGACATCCATTAAAATATTTTTCAAGCAAATTAACTTCAATCTATTCTTAATTTCAACTTTTCTTAATCTTAATTTAATCTTACCAACATACAATTATATCTAACTCAAAAATAATCATACATCAATATGAATAAACTAATCCTAGAACATACACACCAATAGTCATACTGCATACCAATAGTCATGCATAAATCAATCATTAACTATTTATACAATAAGTTAATAATATATTTAATAATAACCAAAGATAATAATTTGCCTAAAACTAAGAAATAAATAACTTGAATTGCATTAAGCATAAACTAAGTTATTACAATAAAAAGTTAAGGATTCAAGTATCATTCAGCAAAAGTAAAAAGAACTACTCACACTTCATCTTAAATACTAATGCAAAATTAATAAAAAGATATAAAAACATAAAGTAGAGAAGCTCCCTTGATAAACCTTTATAGAAAATCAAAGAAGAACTTCAAACTCTAAGCTATTGTTCCTTGAAAATTGAGAGAAAACTAAAGTAAAATCTAAGTTAAATTCATATTTGAGTGGTTCCCCTTTGTTTTGGTGCCTTGATCATCCTTCTATAGGCTTTAAATAAGAAGTTTCTACCTTTTGTAACTTTCTAATCCAAGTTGTAGAATAATTTCGCTCAAACAGGAAGTTTTCAATCATTAGTTTTCCTAACGCACTTAGGAGCGTGCTGGGTGAGTGATTCTCACACTCAAGAGAGTGATTTTATCACTTTAGAGAGTGGTCTTTTGCTGGAAAGAAGAATTACATTGTGGGTGAGTGGTTTTGTTCTTTGGGTAAGTGATTTTCATCACTCAAGAGAGTGCTCTCCTCACTCAGCCAAGTGGTCCTCAACACTCAGCCGAGTGATGAGCTGCTACCTTTCACGCTTCTCAAGCCAATTTTTTGAATTTATAGTTTTGCCCTTATACTTTCTCCTTTCTTCAATTAAGTTCTGAAAAATATCAAAACTTACAATTAGACCTAAAAACACATAATTAACTATTAAACATTAAATCAACCAAATTAATACTAAATTAACCAATTTAAACACTTAAAAATACACTAAAAATATAGCATAATTCATAATTATTAGTTACCCAATGAACCTGGTGATACTATTTTATGGTCTAACTGTGTACCTCCAATCTACCTTGAATGACTTTAAGTGATTTGGTAGGATTATTTTATAGTCCAGTCGGGTTTTTGCTACTAAAACTTTAGAAAATTACTTCCTATGACCTGGTAGAAACTTTAGAAAATTACTTCCTATGACCTGGTAGGACTATTTTATGGTCCAGCCAGGTTGATTTCAACTTTTCAACACAAAAACCTATAAAAATAACCAAATTAACATTAAAACATTAAAACTTCAAAACATACAAACTTTAAACATAGAAACACAAAAATTAACACTAATGAACTACAAAACACACTTAAAAATACCTAAAAACATAGTTATAATTCGAGACTATCAATTTTGAATCCTTTTTTTCTTCTTATTCTTCTGCCTCCTCTTCCTTTTCTAGTGAGGTAGTTTTATTACCCTAAAGTAGCTTAGGTACTCATTTTTCAAGCTTTATCCCTTAAAAATTGTCATTGATAGTGAAACCCTCCTTTTTTCCCTTAGAAATTAGTTAGATATTTCTTGGATGGTTCCATATCAGAGTAAAATGGTAGTGCCTCTTCTTACAAAGTTACTACTGGTAGTGGTATCTCATTTTAGAAAGAGGTACGATCTTTCCGATGAGGTGGCCGTTATGGCCTATCCCACTTTAATATCGGCTAAAAAGGACCCTTTCGAGGAGTCTACAAAGTGGTTTATTTGCTTTTAGTCTAGTATGGCTATTAGCATGCAATTTCTTTTTACCCCTTTTGATATCCAAGTTTTGAAGGGGTATGAGTTGGCTTCCAACCAAATAAACCCATTTAGGTTAGAGGATGATTGCTAATTGTAAGGTAATATGTAATAATTTAAACATTGCTTCTTCTTTGAAAGTGTTTACGCACTTCTTTTATATGTTAGGTCGGAGTGGGGGTTAGACTATCATTTTACTACTAGGCCAAAAAGCAAGCTCTTGGCTCTTCCTACTTTATTAAAAGGCTACAAGGATAGGTTTTTTTTATCAAAAGAAAAGAAGGTTTTGGGGTGAACCTTTAATGATCAGACAAGTTGAGGACCTTAGGGGACTTGTCATTAAAACTTGACATGTATTCTTTGGATAAAAAGGCTCTTATGGATTATGCCACAAGTCATAGAAAAAATCTTCTTTTGGTAGATCTTTTGTTAGAAAGGGGCAAAATTGGTCATTTACTATTTTTAATTGGCATATACTCGTCGATATTTTGGAATCTTTTGAGCCTTCAGAGGTTGAGACTGAATGTGAGCACCTTTCATATGTGAGCTCATTTTGTATTTCTTTATTTTTTATTCTAAATTCTAACTATATTTTTTTGTCTTGCAGCTTTAATAGATCCTAAGTTACTAGGTAGTTGGCTGAACAAACTAAAAAGGTGATGGAAGAGAATAGACAAGCAAGAGAGGCTCAAAAAAGAAATGGTATTCTCAATCCTATGGCTAAGGGGTTTAGGCTTTAAAGTGGAGGTATGTTATTCAAACTCAATCAGCTTAGCCTAAAGGTGCCTTAATAATTGAGCTGACATCCACTCTGATCATTCCTCTTTCTACCGAGGGGTTAACTTTGCCTTTATCTACTCCTCTACCAATCGAGGGAGTGGGTGCACCCTTAGAGGTTGCTTCTCTTGATTCGTTCGATGAAACTATATCTAAAATTTTGAGGGTTACAGTTGATATTTCTTCGTATGGTGCTCTAACTCTGTCAATCGAATATTTGACTTTTAAGGGCTTTTTGTCCCATAGATTTAATTTTGTCTTTTCTTTTAAGGATGGCAAGGTGCTAGAATTTACCAAGTATTTCTTTATTTTAGATAAGGATATAAAGGATATGGGACTGATCAAGTTGCTAGCTGAGGATTTTAGTGATATTTACCTTTGTTTGGCCATCATGAGTTAGTTTCTCCCTCTTTTTTCTTTCTTCACTTCTTTTTTTAAACTCATATATTTATGGTAAACCATTCAAAGGATCCTCTGCATCTAAGATGAGAATGTCGGTTGGTAAGAACAACTTTAGCAAGTCATCCAATCGAAAAACAAGCTAAAAGTTAAGGTTGAGATGTTAATAAAGAAATATGAGGTCGATATTCAAGCACTCTAATCGAACCATTCTATTTAGCGAGGGAGTTTATTGGCTCAAATTGAGGAACTTTAGGCTAAAATAACTTCTATAAAGTCTGCTAATAAGGCCAAACTATGGTTGCATCAAGATGAATTGTCAACATAAAAGAGCCAATTTTTAAATCTTACGGCTCAAGTTCAAGGTGATCTCCTCTCGTAGGTTTTTGTTTGTTCGTTTGTTTTTTTGTGAGCATCGTTACCCAGGTGAGGATTTCAATTTTTTGGAGGACCTAACTACTTGGCCTAAGGCTTATTCAGGAGAGGAGAATAAGAAAGCCATAAGTCACCAGAAGACCATAAGTGATGAAGGTGATGACAGCCAACCTATCAGATATGAGAAGATCAAAAGTGGCAGCAGCTAACTAGTTGAAGAGTCTAGGGAGGTAGAGGGAGATGTCCAGGAGTGATTTTTTATACCTTGACTTTTTCATCATTACTTTTTGTAATTATATTTTGAATTTGATCACAATATAAATCAGTCATTGTATTTTTATATTTTAATCGAATCAATCCACTTATTTTATTTGTGATGGCGCTATTTTTAAATTTGGAATTTTATTCGAAATGAGAGTGTGATCGATCATAAAATTTTTGGGCAATTGATTCAATTGTTGTTTTATTCATTGATTATTTCAGTTGGAAAAGGAGATACTAAAACCCTAGGTGGCATATCAGATGATGTATATTTTTAAGACCTATGTGTTCCATAATTTAGGAATATCTTAGCCTTCTAGGTTTCTGAGCTTACAAGTGCTTTTGCTTAAGACTTTAAAGACTTCGTAGGGTCCTTCCCAATTAGGCATGAGCTTTCCAACCCTTACATTTCCTGATCCTATATCAACCTTTCCGAGGACCAAGTAACCAATGTTGAACAATCTCACTTTGACCATGTTGTTATAGTACTTGGCTACCCTATGCTTATAGGTTGCTATCTTCACATAAGCATCTTTTTTTCTTTCTTTTACTAAATCTAGGTGTTGCAATCTTTCTTAGTCATTTTTTCGATTATAGTAGAAAGTTAGTCTATAGGAGGGAATACCGATTTCTACTAGTATAACTACCTCTGATCTGTAAATAAGGTAAAAGAAAGTTTGCATTGTTCCAACTTTTGACGATGTTCGATATGACCATAAAATGCTTTGCAGCTCTTCTATCTAATTGCCCCTAGCTTCCCCTATCCTTTTTTTCAATCCTTCAAGGATTATTCTATTAGAGACTTCTATTAGGTCATTGCTTTAAGGATAGGTGACTGAGGTAAATCTTAAATGGATCTTTAAGTTGGCATAAAAGGACCTGAATGTCATACCATTGAATTATTTGTCGTTATCAGTGATGAACACCTTTAGCAAGCCGTACCTATAAATTATCTCCTTCTATGTGAAGTTCCTTACTCAACTTCTATCCACTTGGAGAAGTGGTCGATTGCTACAATTAAAAACTTCATTTTCAGATATCCAGCCCTTATTGATCGAATGGCCAAGAGATTTCGATTAGCTATTATTTGGATGTTGATTTTTAATTATTCTACCATAAATTTGGTATTGCTGATACCTTTTGACTTTTTCTCAAGCATTATTGAAAATGTTGGGCCAAAAATATCCTGCCTGTAGAACCTTTCTGGTGATTGCTTTGGTAGCTGTATAGGCACTACAAATTCCCTCATGTATTTCTCTTATTATATAGTCTCTATCTTCCCTCGAGATGTATTTCAACCAAGGATGAGTGAATTCCTTTTTGTACAGCTCTTCTCCAATTATAGAGTAGTTAAACGACTTTTGCGAAATCTTTCTGGCTTTGAATTTGCCTTCAGATAGTCTCCTATCCATAGGTATCGGACAATCAAAGTCATCCATATGTCTGTTTCTCAATTTATCTATTTCAGCTCGACTTCATCGGGGGAAGGTTTAAGCATTTCTATTATCGCAACATCTCCTTCGATTACTTCTTTGTCTAAAGCAGTAAATTTGGTAAGCCGATCAGCCAGCCAAGTTTCTCCACCTGGGGCTTCTCCAAATGCCATGTTATTCCTGTATTCTCTAATTCTTGGAGCTTTGCTTTGACCTTTGCCAAATAGTTTTTCGTGCTTTCCCCTTTGGCTTCCTCATAAGCACTTGGCTTGTTACTAACTGTGAGTCACTTTTAATTCTGAAGCTTTATGGTTAGATAGCCTTGACTAGCCTTAATCCTTGTAGCAATTTTTTGTATTATATAACATTATTGGATGCCTTAAAATTCAACTATATTGCATCCTTGACAGTTATGCCAAGGAGGCCATTGATTACAATGCCTACACCTCATCTCTGACTATTGAAGGCCTGTCTACTATCATTTCCCAAATGATTTTTTAGGTTCTTCGATATTTTTCTCTCCTATGAACTCTGCTACAAAATTTACAAGAGCCTGAGTTTTGATTGCATTTCTAGGCTCATATCTTACATTTAAGGATTGTAGTTTGATTTCCCATCCCATTATCTTGCCTTTCAGGTCAAGCATCTTTAAAATTTTTCTCAATAGTTAGTCCGAATGTACTACGATTGTGTGTGCCTCGAAGCGCATCCTTAATTTTTTAGTTCACATTATTAGAGCAATAATTAGTTGCTCGATTAGACTTCTCTTCAGTTCTGGTCCTCTCAGCACTTGGCTGATATAATAGATGGACAACTATTGACTTTCCTCTTCTTGAATCAGGACTGTTGCCACAACTTTTTCAAATGTAGATAGTTCTCCAGTGTACCACATAATGAGCTGGCTAAGTAATACAATCACATTTCACAATACAATTTCAGTAAATTCATAGTAATACCGTGGTGTATATGCTCATATGGCTAGCCATTCTATCTTGAGATCCTGGATTATCCATTCTATACTAAGGGCAATATCCATTCGTATTACAACACATTTTATACTATTATTTCTTACAATTACATTGTATTAACATCATTAGGACTTTATTTGCATACGTACAAGCTTGTAAATTATGAATTTCATATACATAGATCTAATACCATGAGAAAATAATTAAATTATGTATTTAACCACATATGGACCATTCGACCACTTAGTGAATTCATACATTCACTACATTTCATCTTCCAATTTCATGACACACATAGTTTTATATCCATTTTAATCATGAATATAATGAAATATACCGTATTTACATTAAAATTCTTAAATTTCACTAACTTTCATCATTATGTAACTATTACATAATTAGGTACATTTCTTATTTTTCATTCTAATTAACATTATTACATTCCTTATACCTCAATTTGTCCAATTATTGTTAAATATTCAACTAAGTATCCAATTACATTTAGGTTACCTAAGGTACCCAATTCGGCCAACATATTTTCCCTCTCTTTTATTTTAATTTCTTTACTATTTCAAGTTTCTAATGACTTAATTTATCATTATATCATGCTATCTTAAGTTATTTCACCATTTCATGCAAGTAGAGATAGTTACATAATGTAAGATTTGTGAGAAATTTAACAAAAATAGTGAAATTGAATGTAAATTGCACCCACTAACCTTTATTTGGCTTGAAATACTCCTATTCCTCCTTTTCCTTTCGTTTGCTCTTCTTGTTCTTTTCTTCCTCTTGTTTTTCTCCTTTTGGCCAAAAATGGAAGATATATTTTCATGAGTTTAAGTTATGATTTTAAGTAATTAAAAGTTACTACAATACTCTCCTAATCATTCTCTACATGCTCATATAAATTTCCCCAATTAATTCCACCTAAAACTCATAAAACTATTAAATTAGGCAAAGTTTCTCTCACCTTAATTCCTTAATTTTTTGACTCCTTCTTGATGCAAATCTCTTTCTAGGTTAAAGAGGAGGAAATTTTACGTATGAGGTTAAAATTTGAGCTTAGAATTTCGAGAGAAAAAGCTTTTATGAAATAAAAATGGAGGAGAGGGGCAAATAAGCTAGGTTCGGGTTTGGTAAAGAAACAAGGGGAAATATCAGTAAATTTTGGGAGTTTTTCAAAATTTTCTATACCTTTCCATGTTGTCTTTTAGTGGATAAAAGGAATGGCCAAGATTAATTCTCTAACTATTGAATCTAATGGCTTGAAAATAAGCCACTTGTCACTCATTCCTCCATCCCTACACACCCATTCACCATAATCTTGCATTTATGCGATCATAACTTCCTTTTAATGACTTTCATATCCTAATATGCTTAAAATACCCTAATTAACCCCTCAATTAACTCAATTTTGGTTTTTACACCCTTGGTATGGAATTTCCATTCCACATATCAGAATACCCTAAAATTTTCTCCATGTGTCATAACATGTTTAAGAATATGTGGTTAAAATTTCATCCCATTCTAATATCATTTCAGCATTCTTCTGGCTTCAGGTGGCTTGAGCAACCGATCCGAAACCTAAGATCCTAAAACTGCCATAACATTTATTTTTTACTTCTAATAACTTATTTAGGTTATTACTAACATATTTATGGAATCATAATAATTTTTGGAGATCGATACATTATTTCTGAGTTCGGTCAAACTTTCGATCAACCCTTTTTAAGGTATTGAGTAAAATTTTTTTTGTCCCGTTTAAGGAACCATCTAAGCTCATTTTCTTCTCATATTATACCATCGGACTTCAATTAACACCTAGTTTCATAAAATACTCTTAGGTCAAATTGCTATCGGGTCACCCATCCTCGGATTACCCTAATTTGAGCACGTTTAACCTTTATATTTTTCCCAATTTTCCTATCCTATTCAACTTCGATTACTCCAAAATTTATTCTAAGTAATTATTTATGTTCTACATCGTACCATGCATGATAGATGTAAATTTGGGGCATTACAAGTATAACCTAAGCTATTAACATTAGGAATTAAATATATTTGTAACTATTTAGTACACTTACAACTTATGCTACAACATATCTCTAAGGGTATGAAGTGCCTAAGGGCTACATATGTATTGTTACAAACAGGAAAAAAATACAGGCTTACATGCTTATATACAAGGTTCTTTATTATCTACAATATCATGCAAAAAGGGTTGGATAATTAAAATACATAACTTAAACTGCAAGGCAACATTTGTTCTTAACCAAATAAAAACAAAAACAAAAGTAAAAATAAAAACTGCTTGCATCGATCATGCCTAGAGCTAAAGGTTTACAACCTAAATTATGTTTTAACTAAAATAAATAAGATAAAAAATATAAAAGAAGTTTTAATGAAACTTACTTGTGAAAGAAAAGAAGGAAAAAAAAGGAGTTTAGAAGATATGGATGGCTTCTTGAAGTGGATCTTGCTCCTAAGAGCCTACAGTCACAGATGGCTCAAAGAATGGATGGAAAATAAAGGAAGAAAGCCCACAAAATCAAAATAGGAAGCTTGAAATTAGAAAAAATGGTGGTTTGCCAAAAAAATAAAGAAGAAAGCCCTTTATATTCATTTTTTTGAGCAAGGGACTAGCTTTTCGTCCTTTGCCAGTGATGGATGAGATTGAAGGACATCCCATTCCTTATGGCCAAAATACCAAATTACCTCTAATTCCAATTTTTGCTTTTATTTTACCATTTTAAACCCATTTTCTTCCATTTTTAACCTTTTCCTTTGTTTTTCGACCTTCTTTCCCCTTAAAACCTCTTAAGGATATTTATTCACATATTCGTTATTTACATTATTTACACAATTTACATTATTGATATTATTTACACTATTTACATTATTTATCCATTTTTTGTTACATGTATCCACAAATCCAAAGTACTCTCTAAAATTTATTGTGTCTCTTGAACTTTGTAATCTTTTCACTCCAGAATTTTTCAATCATTTGTTTAGGCCATCTGACTTTTGGATTCTCTACAAAATGGAAATAAGAGAAGATGTAATATATGTATGTATGATGCATGAGACATGCAAAAGAAAATGACTTTTGACCTTCTAGGGGTGACAGACGAGCTACCCGTGACTCGCTCTTTTTGAGGGATAGGCATGGCTCACCACTTTCTATAAATAGTGTTTCAAATTCCTTGGTCTTTATACCATTGACCTTTCATTTTCTAAGGAAGATTTTACCATGTATTTTCTCTCTCTTCCTCATCCTTTTTCTTTTCTTTTTTGGTTTGTTTTCTTTTCAATTATTTATTTTTGCATGTCATTTCTATGCCTTAGACTACTTGAAATTCTTATCACCATGACTTATAGACTTGAAAAATTACACTGACTACTAGATAGTCCCATAACTTGGAAGGATCCCCTTTTATCTCCACATTCTAGCCTGAGGTTTCTAAGAAGAGTAACCCTAGATAGGAACCTATTTCTTGCTGCTACTCTCCATTGGGACTCGAGGTTCCATGTGTTCAAATTTACTCACCAGCAGCTGTGTCCTTCGTCAATGGAGTTTGCTGCTATAGTAGATGTTAGGTTTGAGCCAGATACTTAACCATGTCCACCTTATTTTATTTTCAAATATCTTAGAAAGGTGGCATATGCTCTTAGCATTCTTTCTTCTGAGGTTAGAGGTTTGGTTCCCTACGAAAGGATATTCTCATTGGAGCCCCTAATCAATATGTTGGCTGACTTTGATGATGTATCCATTTTTCATTTCAACGTAATATTGCTTTGTTGTTCCTCTTGATGTCTGTTGATATATATTGAGGATCCCATGACTGGGGATTATGAGTTGTTCAGTGATAATGGGCATTTATATGATATTTTTAGTATATTTTTAGGTGTTTAATTAAGTTAATTTTGTGTTAATTAGGTTTAATTTGAGTTTAATTTGTTAGTTTTATGTTTTTGAAGTTAATTGTAAATTTTGGTGTTTTTCAGGGTTATTTTGCAAGAAAAATGACTTAATTGTAAAAAATGCAAAGATTTGGGCCAAAACTGCAAATATGAAAAATTTATGCAAGAAAGTGATCGTGAGGTCCAGAAGATCGATGCATGGCCACGTGAAAATGAATGAAGAAGGAGACGTGGCCACGTGAAAGAGTTTTTTGAAGAATGAAGTAAGGACACGTGACCACGTGTGAAACAAAGGAGGAAATCACGTGGCCACGTGTGAGAAAGACCAAATGCAACACATGGCCACGTGTGAATTTACACTAGGGAACACATGGCCACGTGATGGCAATTCCCACTTCGTGAAGGATTCTCGAACTTCCTATTTTGGGCAGAAATTACTTCCTATTTGATTCTAAGAGTTTGAGAAGGAATTCACGACATCTTTTGCCTATAAATAGCAGTCTGAAACACCAGAAAAAGAGAGAATTAGAATCAATTAGTATAATCAATTAGAGAAATCTTATAATTAGGTTTAGTTATTTTACGTTATTTTTATGTTTTCATTATTTTTCTTCAACTTTGTCTTTAGTTTTTAAACATGTTTAGGAAGTAGTTTTTCTTCTTTTGCTAATGGATTCTTGAAATCTTATATTTTCATTGTTATGACTTTATTTTGAGCTTAATTTCAATATCGGTTGATTATTTCTTGGTTTTAAGCATATTCTTATCCTTGATTGTGTTGAGATTAATTGTTGGTTTATTGAATAAATAACTAAAAATTGGTTTTGACATAGTTAATAATTTGCATGTTCTTAGATTAACTCTTAAATGTTTATGCATGATTATTATCCGAAATATGATATGATTATGTGTGAATTTTATTGATTAATACTAAGAGAGGAGGAACTAAGAATGAATTGGAGTTGAATCACTTGAGAAAGGCTTCAATGAATATTTAGGAAGTTAAAACTAGACTTGCATGCTAAGTATTAGATTTGTCTATGAATTTAATACTAAGAATGATATACTTGAATAAAGATATCTTGGTTTATTACTAGTTTTTCCATAATCATTGGTGTTTATATTGAATTTAAGTCATTACAATGAAAGTTAAGATGGATAGTTTCTTTAGCAAGAGAATTCCAGTTATTGCTTTGTTTTTAATTCATGTTTTAGCTTTTATTTTGTTTAATTTTTTCTTTTAAATCAAAAACATTTGGGAAACAATCTCGGATTAATTTAATTCATATATAGGTATTATCCTTAGCAATCCATGTTCCCTTGGGTACGATATTTTGGGGTCTTAATCTATATTTTCCTATATTACTATCCGATCTAGTACACTTGCTAGAATCCGATCATTCAGCATAGTCGATGGTGTATTCCAGGGGCACAACCCCCTCCCTTTGCTTTTGGTAGACACCATCACCGGCCTAGATGCTATTCATCATAACCTTGGCTCTCGCTTTACGTGTAGTCCCCTATTGCTTCAGTTACGTCCTTGATTTTGAAGATAGTACGCCCCTTGTGAGTTTTCATACTAGTTTTTCCTGTTGGAATATGGGTCCTTTTGGATATTCACATTATTCCTTGCCTTAATTTTACCTAAGAAGAATCCAACTCATCACAATGGCTCTTTTGTTTTTTTTCTTTAGGTGTCATAGCCTCCTTCTTGGGCCAAGGCCATAGGTATTTACCCCATGAATTATGTCATACTCCAGCATTTGTAGTGCAAGTTTTCAATGGTCCAAGAGGGAGGTAACTGGCTGGGTAATCTGATAGATGATGATATCATGTTCAAGTATACTTGGCTGCCCATCACTTCCTTAGTCAATGATGGACGATCTGGATGTGTTCCTCTATATAGATTGCATCGTGCCACCTTTTACATCACTACATATTGTGCTCGCCAGTTTGGGGATAAATAAGATATTGTTTGACATCCATTGGGGTTTCATGGTATTACACTTGCCTTCTCTTTTGTGTCAGAGTATTATCAGAGAATTTAAACTTAGCTTCCAGTAAGGACTACCATTCCTGATATTAGTACCGATGATTTTACCACCTCTGCCTCATACAAGCAGTGGGTTATTAGTTCGATCATCGACAATAGGCTCTAGGCCATCAAGGATCCTGATGAGACGGAGGTGATACAGATATATTAGATCATATATCATTGCAGATCATGTTTATACTTTCATTGAACTCTTTACTTTTGAAAATGTAAAAGAATATGCTACTTTTGTTATATGGATGATTTTATGATTACATGTATGACATTTCTTTCTAATTTCAATACGTATGATCAGCATTTGATATTAGCCCAATAATACATATTATTTAATCTCGAATTGAAACTTTACAAGTATCATAACTCATATCATCAATCAGCCTTCTCAGGTTTTCTTAATTGATTATTTTCTCTCAGTTTCTAATTTTTGCCCAGGATGCCTTTTCTTGATTTTCACCTTGGTAAGGCATCCAATTTTAGCAAGGCCTATTTTTGACATGTAGGGAATTTATTCTCTTCTTTTTCTCTTTTATTTAGCCATAGAATTTTTTCAGTCTATCTATATGCATCAGCTCTCTAAATTCATTGCCATCAATATCTAATAAAATAATAGCCCCCTTGGATAGTAGCTTCTTGAGCATGAAAGGTCATTCCCATGTGGGCCTAAATTTACCTCAAATATCTAGGATTCCAGGTCTCATCTACGTAAACACCAAATCTCATTCTTTCAAATGATGCTTCCTAACTTTCTTCCTAATAAACGAGCAAGCCTCTTCTGATAAACTTGATTATGATAATATACCCTCATCATATCCCTTTCTAATAGGTTAAGCTACGATAAACTCTATCTAGCCTATTCTACTTTCGATATCTCAGCTTCCAAAACCACTCTCAAAGATTGATGCTCAATCTCTACCGGTATTACTACTTCTATCCCATGGATTAAGGAAAACGGACTAGATCCCATTGAAGATCTAGCTATAGTCCTGTAACCCTATGATGCAGAGGGTAATTTATCAGCCTAATACTTATTAGCTTGAATCATCTTATCCAGAATCCTCTTAACATTCTTATTAGCCACTTCAACTGCATCATTCATTTGATATCTGTAAGGGGAAGATTAATGGTGCTGAACCCCATATTTGATAAGCATCTATCTAGTTTCATCGGAGAACTGTAACCCATTATCAAATACTATGTGATAAGGTTAATTATATCTACATGTCAAATTCTTTTTGATGAACTTAACCATGTCCCTTGCATCTACCTTTTTGAAAGATTCTACTTCTATCCACTTAGTGAAATAATTGATGGCTACTATGATGAACCTGTGTTTGTTCGATGCAGGTAGGTGAATCCTGCTCATGATATCTATACCCTATACTGTGAATGGCCATAATGATGTGAGATTGCATAACTTTGAAATGGGTAAATGCTTCAAGTTTGCATACTGTTGGCACAGTTAGAACTCTTTGACATATTTAGAACAATCATTGTCCATTGTAAGCCAAAAGAACCCTTGACACATAATAATTTTAGCCAAGGCTAAATCATTCATGTAGGCTCCACAAACTCTTACATGCACTTCCTCTATAACATTTCTTGCTTCTTTTTCATCCAAACATCTTAATTGGATTTCATCAAGCTATTTTTTGTAGGGCACTCTTCTTACAATAATGAATTGGGTTGATAGCTTATGAATTATTCTCTAATCCTTTTCAGTGGCTTCCTCAGGGAACACTGACTTCTCCAAATAATTTTAGATATCATAGTACCAAGGTTTCCTATCATCGACTTTAATATCTATGATCTGCTCATATTCAAAGCATGACTTATCAAAACTTGAAATTAGTACAGGCTTTAAACTTACCTCTTTTGGAATATCCCACAATGACACCAAAGTCGCTAAAGCATTTGCAAGCTAGTTCTCTTCTCTAGGCATATATCCAAAAGTGCAAAACTCAAATTGACTGCTCAAAGCTCTTAGACATTTGAGATAAGGCAACAACCATTCTTCATTAATTGACAATTCATCCCTTATTTGGTAAATTACCAAAGATGAGTCTCCAAATACCTTTACAGATTTTGCCCCTACAGCTAGCAAGGCTTCTAACCCAAAGATGCAAGCTTCGTATTGAGCTTCGTTGTTAGTGGCTTTGTACCTCAAATTCTTAGCCAAAGGCATATTTTCTCCTTCCTAAGTGACCAATATGACGCCTACTCCTACTCATTTGTTGTTCACAGCCCCATCAAAGTAAATATGCCGATCCTGTATCATTATAGCTATGATGTGCTCATCGAAAAACTCATAAGTCACTTCATCTCCTTCTAAAGGTTGATCAACTAGGAACTCTGCTATTGCTCTCCCTTTGATGGTTTTCTCAGTGATGTATTCTATGTCAAACTCTTATAAGAGGATTAACCATCTTTCCTAAAATAAAGGCATTTCTTGTAAATACCTGAGAGGATTCTCTTTAGCCATGACTTATATCCTATAGGAATAGAAGTATAATCTCAGATTTTTAGATGCCCATATGACTGCAAAATAAATCTTCTCAACTTCTATATATTTTGCCTCATAGGGGAGAAATTTGTTGCTGAGATAGTTTGCTGCATACTCAATCCCAAAATCATCTTCTTGATCCATCAATGCCCCTATTGAACTATCCTCTATAGCTAGATACAAAATTAAAGGTTTGCCTACCTGATGCAGCCTTAACACTGGTGGATGTAGCAAATATTCCCTGATACTATCAAATGCTTTCTAGTAATCCTCATTCCATACCACTGGTTAATCCTTCCTTAGTAGCTTGAATATTGGCTCACAAATTAAAGTCAACTTAGCTATAAACCTGCTTATAAACTCAATTCTCCCTAAGAATCCCTTAACTTTTTTTTTCCTTTTGGGGCACCGGCATTTCCTTAATGGCTCTTACCTCATTAAGGTCTACTTATATACCTTTATGGCTTATTACATACCCTAAAAGCATTCTTGAGGAGACTCCAAAGATACACTTCTTTGGGTTAAGATGAAGGTTGTACTTATCAATCCTCTAGAAGAACTTCTATAGTGCCTCGAAGTGACCTTTTTGGATAACTGACTTGATCATTATGTCATCCATGCATACCTTTACTTCCTTATAAATCAAGTCATTCAGTATCTTGGTTGCCATCCTTTGATAGGCAGCTTTTGCATTCTTAAGCCTAAAAGGCATATCTTGATTGGCATATGTACCCCATTCAGTTATGAAGGTTGTCTTAATCCTGTCCACTATTTTATTCTGAATCTAATTATACCCTGCATATCCATCCATAAAACTTTAGATGGCATAGGCTGCTGCACTATCGATCAGGACATCTATGTGGGGCAAAGGAAAATCATCCTTGGGATAAGCCTTATTCAGATCCCTGTAGTCCACAAAATCTTAACTATTCCATCCTTATTTGCTATGGGGACTACATTTGCTAGCCATATAGGGTACTGAACTTCCACTAGGAACTTAGCCTCTATCTACTTCCTAACTTCTTTTTTAACCTTTTCGGCCCACTCTAGTCTAAGTCTCTTGAGTTTCAGCTTGACTAGTTTGTACCCCAGATATATTGGGATGGCATGTTCAATAATCTCTCGATCTATTCCCAATATATCTTTATAGGTCCATGCAAAGACTTTTTTATATTTTTTCAATATTGTTTCAAAATTTTCTCTCTCTTCAGGAGTTATGTCTGATGCCAATAAAATTTTCTTTGGTTTTGAGATTAAATGAACATGTGTTTGTTGAGTTAATGTTAAATATGAATGATTCATGATCATGATTATATATATTGAAATTAGAAGAAGCATTACACAAGTAAGAAAAATTGTTCATCTTATTAATGTAATCAAAAGAGCATTCAATGTTCTCATTAAAAAATTCAAGAACATAAACAACATTAATAAAAGCATCATATTTAGCCTTGCCAGCCTTAGATATTTCTCCAGTCTTGGCCTCCGTTGGATCCTCGACCTCGACCTTCTCTTTAGCTTTTAGCTGGACAATGAGCAGCTTCTATGTCAAAACCTCTTCAAGTGTTTCCTTGTCCCATGTTGAATGGTGAAGTAGAATTTCTTTATCCCAAAAACTCTCAACTGGCTTGATAATCCTTTATTTCAAGTCAAGAACATAATTAAACAACTTAAATCCTAGCATTAGCTCATCCTCTATCAGTTGAAGTTCATTCTCTCTACAGTATAGGCAAATACCTGAAGCTAGCACAAAGCTTTGAGATATGTGGGGAATCCCTGTAACAACCTTACTATTACAGACCTACGGATTTAAACGATTGATCGAAAATAATTTTTTCTTTTCTTTCCTTAAAAATCATACACTTAACTCCATAATTCCTTAATTACTAATGCTTATCCATTAATCAAGTTTATAAGTCCAACTCATCGCTGACCCATAACTGTCCAATTTTGTTATTTATTTTACAAAAATTCGGTAATATAACGGCTATAAACTTAACTAGCCCCTAGAAAATCAAACAAGTGCACAACCCCTTAGGGGTAAAACAATTTATAAACAATATTTTCTTCTTATCTACACATTCTCAATTTCATATCAACAGACACAAAATCCACTACCTGTCAAACACATAATTATATATGTACAAATATTGTACCAATACAAACCAATTCTTTTACTTCAATGTTTACAATAATATACATGCCAATACAAAAATCACTACTATTCTACTCTCGTTTCTTCAAAATTTTCTTCCCTGTGTACTAACACTCTAGACCTTCTTTTGTACTTGTATGTAGTAAATCCTACGTGCTGAGCATTAAATATGCCAAATGGTGAATAAAAATCAAGGTATTTCCCAAACATGCATAATTGCATTAATTATGCAAAATCATTAATTTTTCTTATCAAAATACAATTTCCATTATTTTTAACAGTCATTTCAATTCAATATCAATACTTTGGTAAACTTTTCAATTTAGTCCTTAATTTTTTATTTTATTACAAAAATGCCCTTTTTACGCATTTAATTACAAAAAAATGCCATTAGTTTACTCAATTTCACTTTTCATCCACTTTTTGGCATACAAAGTCACCAAGTCCTTAGTTTAACTTTTTATGCAAAATTATATTTTAGAAACTTATTTTTGGACTGCTTATTCATTAAATTGTCATTTTACCCTTTTTATTCATGCCTTAATCACTTTTATTCCTTCAGTACAACTTTTGGGAAAATTATCGTTTTGCCCTTAAACTTTTTATTTCTTTTCAATTAAGTCCTTTTTCATCCTAACTTTCATTTTAGCTTTCTTTTTACACTTTTCGCTTATTTTTATCACTATGCCCTCAGTACAATCCCCGATAGAAATTTTCAGACCGGATATATGGGATGTGGATCCCACAAAGCCATATACAGACTGAGAAATGACCCCATATGACCATTTCTCATAGAGCATATAACAAAATAAAATAGATACTATGGGAGATCAATGATCCTACCATAGCAAAATAATTCGTCATGACCTGCACCGTGATATAGGTATCTCTATTGCTAGCCAATTATATCCTGAGCTAGATTTTGACTGCCTGACTATTGCTAAGGGCAAAGATTCACTTAATTCCAAATTATTTTCAGATTTTTAACAGTTTTATTTACTTTTTCAATACAATAAATTTGTAAGTTAACTTTTTCAGTATGTTTATATAGTTTGTGAATTAATACACAATAATTAACCATTTTCTCATCAAATTATAAATTATTTCACAATAATTCAACAATTTCATTTGTTACAAAAGCAATTTTCTTCTAAAAACTATTCAATTAATTTTCATAAATTCTACAAAATTCATGGACACATTATTTCATTTCTATAGTCATTTTATGGCTTAAAATTATCAAAATGCACAAAATACACTTTAATTTTCTTTAGGTATCAATTCGGCCACAAAAAGGAAGTTACCTTACATAATCATTTAAATTAAATTAAGCTTTCTAATAGGCTTATTCAAGGTCCTATTTCAATATTCTAATGTCAATTTCAATTATACATATTTTTCTTAAATTTTTTCTAAGTTACATAAAGAAAAAATAATGAAAAATTAAGGAAAATAAGAGGATTTATTAGCCACTAACCTTTCTCCTTGGCTTATACTTGCTTACGCTTCCTTTTCCTTTCCTTTTACCTTGGAAGCTTGTCCCTCACCTCTTAAACCTAACATGGCCGAAATTTCCATCAATCAAAATGCTAATTTTTTGATCTTAAATGGTCAAAATAACACCATAAATGGACTATAGGTATTCTAAACTACTTGTAGGCACCTTAAAACCAAATTAAACTCATGATTTTCACTTACCTCAAAATGATCCCCTAAGCTTTCCACTTATTTTTCTCTTGTTTAACTTCCTCCAATCAAAAGATAGAGGCTCAAATAATCCTTTAGGGAGATCAATGATCACTTATGATACTTGGATTTAAAGAAAAAAAAAGAGAAATTTAAAGAAATCTTGAGAGAGAGAGAGAGAATGGTTCGGCCAAGAAGGGGAAGAAAGAAGTTGAAGAAGATGAGATTATCTCTTAAAAAATATCTCCTCCCATTTCCTTTTATAGTGGCCTTGGTGGGTTGGGATTTGGTCTAACCCAAATCCATTAGTTTAAGCCCAATAACCCAAAATCAAGCTCATTATGGCATTTTCCTATAATTCTCTCCCTTCCCAAATTTAAATAACTCTAAAATAGATTCCATCATTCTTATCATATCAAAAATAGGTTGTACACAATTTCAATCCAATTGGACTTAGTTACTTGATTCAACCTGATCGATCTAATTTAACCATTATCGGTGTAACCGAAAATTTTACTTTTTGCAACTAAAATATTCTACACATCATTTTAGGTACATATGTAAATTTTGATAATTTTTAGATTTCATTTTCTATTTGTAATAGCTCAATCAAATCTAGGTCAACCTAGTTAACCTATAAGCTGAACGGCTCCGTTTTTCGTATTTTTAATTTTTGCAGGCCTATTTGAACTCAATTTCACTTTAAATTTCAATCCTAGACTAATCGTGATCAATATTTTCTGATGATCAAATAAATATTTTTTTACCTTTGGATGTACTTTAAGCTCGGAAGCACTATTCACTATCAGGAAATATTATTTATGGCTGATCCGACGTTCAGGCCATTACAATTTTTCCCTACTAAAAGAAATTTTATCCTTAAAATTTACCTATGTCAAATAGCAAAGGGTACCGTTGTCTCATTATAGCCTTAAGTTCCTATGTAGCCTCTTTCACTTTGTGATGGTGCTATAATACCTTCACTAGTGGAACCTGTTTATTCCTGAGCTGCCTAATTTTCCTAGCCAGGATCTTCACTGATTTTCCTTCATAGGTCATATCGACTTGCACTTGGATCTCTTCTGGTGTGATGACATGGCTAGGATCAGATCTATACCTTCAGAGCATGGACATATGGAACACATAATTTCTTTTCTCTAACTCTGATGGTAGCCTCAACCGATAAGCTACTAGACCCACTTGCTGAATTATCTTATAAGGGCTAATGAATCTGGAACTAAGCTTGCCCTTCTTACCAAATCTCAGAACCTTTTTCCATGGAGATACCTTCAGGAAAACTCTACCACCGACCTGGAACTTTATATCTTTTCTCTTCAGATATGCATATGACATCCGGCGATCTATGGCTTCTTTTAATCTACCTTTGATGATTTGAACTTTTTCTTTTAAATCATGGATCAAGTCAGATCCTACTAGTTTTTTTCCGCTCAGTTTTGTCCAACATAAGGGAGTTTTGCATTTTCTTCCATATAAAGCTTCAAAATGAGCCATCTTTATGCTGAATTGGTAGCTATTGTTGTAAGCAAACTCTGCTAAAGGTAAACACTTCTCCCAACTGCTACCAAACTCTAACACACAACATCATAGCCTAAAAAGTTGCAAATATTACTGTTATCAGTCAATAATACTTATCAATCACTTATATAAATTCATTTGAAATCATTCACATTACCTGACATGAAATTTCTGCTAAGTACATCAACTACTACATTAGCTTTCCTTGGATGGTAGTCAATAAAGCAATCATAGTCTTTAATCAACTCCGACCAGTGCCTCTATCTAAGGTTGAGTTCCCTTTGAGTAAGCAGATATGTCAAGATCTTATGATCTGAATAAATGTAATATCTCTCTCCATACAGATAGTGCCTCTAATTCTTCAATGCAAAAATAATGGTTGTTAGCTCAAGATCATGAGTAGGATAGTTCTTCTCATAAATCTTGAATTGTCGGGAGGTATAAGCAATCACCTTGCCTTCCTGCATCAGTATATAACCTAAACCATTTTCTAAAGGCATCACTATAGATCATAAAATCTTGCCTGACTCGAGTTGTGTAACAATAGGAGCTTCAGTCAGCATACTTTTAAGCTTTTTAAAATATTCTTGGCATTTGTCAGTCCATACAAACTTAGTATGCTTTTGTAGCAGTCGAGTCAAAGGAACTGCAATAGTAGAAAAGCTCTTTATGAATATCCTGTAGTACCCGGCTAAACCTAAGAAATTCCTTGCTTTAGTAACATTTTTAAGTGGCTTCCACTGAAGAATCGCATTAATCTTTGAAGGATCCACCGTTATACCTTGAGCAGACACTACATGGCCCAAAAAGGATATTTCATTTAGCCAGAAATCACATTTCCTAGACTTAGTATACAATTACTTTTTCCTTAAACTCTGCAAAATAATCCTCAGATGCTTGTTATGTTCTTTTGATGTCTTGAAATACACCAGGATATCATCAATAAAGATCACCACAAACTGACCTAAATAAGGGTGGAAGACCCTATTCATCGGGTCCATAAAGGCGGCTGGCGCATTTCTAAGCCCAAATGGCATGACCAAGAACTCATAATGACCATATCTAGTATGAAAACATTCTTAGGTACATTTGTCTCTTTCATTGGCATCTAGTAATAGCCTGATCTCAAGTCAATCTATAAAAATACTCTCGCTCCCCTCAGCTGATCAAACAAGTCATCAATACGAGGAAGGGCGTATTTGTTCTTTATAGTCACGTTGTTCAGCTGTCTATAATCAATGCACAACCTGAGTGTCCCATCTTTCTTCTTTACAAACAAGACTGATGCTCCCCAAGCAGAAACACTAGGCCTAATAAACCTCTTGTCAAGCAATTTTTGCAGCTGAATCTTCAATTCTTTCAATTTTGCTAGTGCCATTCTATAAGGAGTAATGGAGATAAGAGTAGTACCTGGAGCAACATCAATGGAGAATTCCACTTTCTTGTCAGGTGGTAAGCCTGGTAACTCATCAAGGAACACATCAATGAATTCTTTGATAGTAGGCACTTCTGACACCTTTGGAGTATCTCTTTTTGCCTCCATTGCATAACACAAGTAAGCTATACACCTTTTTCTAATCAATCTCTTAGAAGCTATAGCAGATATCATATTAGATAAGAAGTCGGTTCTCACACCTATAACTGTGATCTTCTGACCTTCTTCGAGCGTTAAAGTGACTCTCTTCCTTTTACAATCAACAATTACTTGATGGGCGGACAACCAATCCATCCCTAAAATCACATCGAACTCGTGGAAGGCCAACTCAATCAAGTTTGTTAGGAATACATGACCCTGGGTACTAATAGGACACTATTGGTATACTTTGATCACCATTACACTACGCCCCAAGGATTACTCACCAGAATATCTTGGTCTAAGCATGCATCTCTCATTATTTTACTCTAAGCTAAATCAGTGCTAATGTAGGAATGAGTAAAACCAAGATCTATCAAAGCATGTATTGAATCAGATAATAGGAGGAATTCACCTACTATCACATATGGAACATCCTCTTCTTCTCTAGCCCTAATAGCATAGGTCATATATATATATATATATATATATATATATATATATATATATATATATATATATATATATATATATATATATGAAATGACTGCCTAGTCGATCTAAATGCTGAAGTGATGGGGGTAGCTCCCCTACCATGACCTCTTGATGCAGAGGACCCAAGACCTATTGCTGATGATATGGCTAAAGCAGTCTGCACTAAAGGACAATCTCTAATCTGATGATATCTGGATCCACACCTGAAGCATGCTCCAGCCAAATATCTACACTCCCCTGGATGAACCTTGCCACAGTGATCAAAGGCTACAATTATCTCATTGTCTTTGTCTCGAGGCATGCTAGCTGCTGAAGAAACTGGTGCCCTACTTCGGGATACACTACCCTATCCTCGACCTACGCAGTTGGTGAATGGCCCTGACGTGCTGGAGATTCCTTGAACTTCTTACTCTGACCTCCCTTACCATTGGACTATCCCTGTTTCCTCTTTTGTTGAAACCCAGATTTTCTGTCAGCATCTTCTATCTGGATGTGCTCTTTTTATAACTTGATGGCAGCCTCGACCATGGACCTCAAATCAAGGTACTTCTAGATCTCAATGATTTGTTTGAGCTCTATATGCAGTCCCCTTTTAAATCTCTGACATAACTTTTCTTCTGTGGACTAACTCTCATCCAGATGGGCACTCGGGTGCTCAAACTTGGGCTTATACTCTTCCACTAATTTATTCCCCTGTTTAAGCCTCCAGAAGGCATCATGCAGGCTACCTTGTACTCTGAGCCAATATATTTCTATTCAAACTTGGACATAAAGAATCCCTAACTCAATTATTCCATTGGGGTATGCCTCCTATTGAGTCCCACCAAATAAAAGCTAGTCCTTAAAGTAAAGCTATAATGCCTTCAAATTTTTTTTCCAATAAGTTATTTGTAATTTCAAACAATCTCTTTATTTTAAATAACCACTACTCTGCATGGGCCAGTGTCAGTGGATCATGCCTATGAAAGTCCTCAACTCCTAACCTGTTTAACTGCTTCAGAATAGGTTTTTTTTCTAAGTGGAGTTGGTTGAATTTGTACTGTTACCTGAGAAGGCTATGCTGATCCTGCCTGCAGCATCTGCTAAATGTAATTTGACATTAAATTTAGAAAATCTAGCTGTGGGGGTGGAGGTGGCACTGGTGGCAAAGAATCCTGCTACTGTGGGGCCTCCAGTTATCTAATACCAATAGAAGCCTCACTTTCACCATCCTCCACTTGTCTATCTCAATCAAAATATATCTTTTCACTATAAAACAAAAAGGAGCAAGTACAAATTAGATTCCATAACACCTTTTTCACTGACAATTGGCATGTATATAAAGACAAATCATTCACTTATTCCCACTCCAATCTTAGAACCGCTTAAATTAAGCCTCTGATACCACAAAATGCAGCACCCTTACTATTACAGACCTACGAATTTAAATGATTGGCCTAAAATTTTTTCTTTTCTTTCTTTAAAAATCATATACTTAACTCCGTAATTCCTTAATTACTATTGCTTATCCATTAATTAACTTTATAAGTCCAACTCATCGCTGACCCATAACTATCTAATTTTACTATTTATTTTACAAAAATTTGGCAATATGATAGCTACAAACTTAACTAGCCCCCTGAAAATCAAACAAGTACATAGCTCCTCAGGGGCACAACAGTTTATAAACAATATTTTCTTCTCATCCACACATTCTCAATTTCATATCAACATACACAAAATCCACTACCTGTCAAACATATAATTACATATGTACAAATATTTTACCAATACAGATCAATTCTTTTACTTCAATGTTTACAATAATATACACACCAATATAAAAACCATTACTATTCCACTCCTCTTCATTCAAAATTTCCTTCCCTTTGTACCAATGCTACAAACCTTTTTCGGTACCTATACGCAGTAAATCCTATGTGCTGAGTATTAAATATGCCTAGTGATGACTAAAAATTAAGGTATTCCAAACATGCATAATTGCCTTAATTATGAAAAATCATTAATTTTTCTTATCAAAATACAATTTTCATTATTCTTAATAGTCATTTCAATTCAATATCAATACTTTGGTAAACTTTTCAATTTAGTCCTTAATTTTTCATTTTATTACAAAAATACCCTTTTTACACATTTACTTACAAAATTGCCATTAGTTTACTCAATTTCACTTGTCATCCACTTTTTGGCATATAAAGTCACTAATTGGTCCTTGTTTTAACTTTTAATGTAAAATTATATTTTAATCCTTTTATTTCTTAAAAACTTATTTTTAGACTGTTTGTTCATTAAATTACCATTTTACCTTTTCTATTCATATCTTAATCACTTTTACTCATTGAGTATAACTTTTGAAAAATTTACCGTTTTGCCCCTAAACTTTTTATTTCTTTTCAATTAAGTTCTTTTTATCCTAACTTTCATTTTTAGCTTTTTTTTTACACTTTTAACTTATTTTTATCATTATGCTCCCAGTACAATCCTGACAGAAATTTTTTGATCGGATATATGGGATATGGACCCTACAGGGCCATATACAGACTGAGAAATGATCCTAAATGACCATTTCTCATGGCGCTGATAACAAAACATAACAGATACTATGAGAGATCAGTGATCCTACCATAGCAAAGTAAGTCATCATGACTTGTACCACGATATAAATGTCTCTATGGCTAGCCAATTATATCTTGAGCTAGATTTTGACGACCTAAACTATTTCTAAGGGCAAAAATTCATTTAATTTTAAATCATTTTTCAGATTTTTAAGAGTTTCATTTACTTTTTCAATACAATAAATTTGTCAGTCAACTTTTTCAGTATTTTTACACAGTTTGTGAATTAGTACACAATAATTCACCATTTTCTCATCAAATTATAAATTATTTCATATTAATTCAACAATTTCATTTGTTACATAAGCAAATTTCTTCTAAAAATATTCAATTAATTTTTATAAATTCTACAAAAATTTATGGACATATTATTTCATTTCTATAGTCATTTTATGGCTTAATTTAATCAAAATGTATAAAATACACTTTAATTTTCTTTAGGTATCAATTTGGCCACCAAAAGGAAATTACCTTACATAATCATTTAAATCAAATTAAGCTTTCTAATAGGCTTATTCAAGGTCCTATTTCAATATTCTAATGCCAAATTCAATTATATATGTTTTTTCTAAATTTTTCCTAACTTATATAAGGAAAAATCATGCAAAATTAAGGTAAATAAGAGAATTTATTAGTCACTAACCTTTCTCCTTGGATTATACTTGCCTAGGCTTCCTTTTCCTTTCCTTTTGCCTTGGAAGCTTGTCGCTCACCTTGTGAACCTAAAATGGCCAAAATTCCCATCAATCAAAACCCTAATTTTTTGATCTCAAATGCTCAAAATAACATTATAAATAGACTCTAGCCACCCTAAACTACTTGTAGGCACCTTAAAACCAAATTAAACACATGACTTTCACTTACATCAAAATGAACCCCTAAGCTTTCCACTTGTTTTTCTCTTGCTTAACTTCCTATAATCAAACGATAAAGGCTCAAATAATCTTCTAGTGAGATCAATTATCACTTATGATGTTTGGATTTAAAGAAAGTGAAAGTTTAAAAAATCTTTAGAGAGAGAATGGTTCGGCCAGGAAAGGGAAGAGAGGAGCTGAAAGAGATGAGATTATATCTTAAAAATATCTGCTTTTCTTCCCTTTTATAGTGGCCTTGGTGGGTTGGGCTTTGGTCCAATCCAAATCCATTATTTTAGGCCCAATAACCCAAAATCAAGCCCATTATCCATTTTCCTGTAATTCTCTTCCTTCCCAAATCCAAATCATTATAAAATTGTTTCCATCATTCTTATCATGTCAAAAATAGGTTGTACATAAAATTTCAGCCTAATTAAAGTCAGTTATTAGTTTGATTCAATTAGATCGGTCCAAATCAACCATTACCAGTGTTATCAAAAAATTTACTTTTTGCAACCAAAATATTCTAGACATAATTTTAGGCATATATGCAAATTTTGGTAATTTTTAGACTTCATTTGCTATTTTTAACAGCTCGATCGAACCTAGGTCAACTTAGTTAACCTATAAGCCAAACCGCTTCATTTTTTGTATTTTTTACTTTTGAAGGCCTATTTGATCTTAATTTTACTTCAAATTTCAAT
This sequence comes from Excoecaria agallocha, assembly GCA_037975025.1. Taxonomy (NCBI): domain Eukaryota; kingdom Viridiplantae; phylum Streptophyta; class Magnoliopsida; order Malpighiales; family Euphorbiaceae; genus Excoecaria; species Excoecaria agallocha. The sequence goes on along the minus strand of CM075813.1, from coordinate 16,974,060 downwards.
CCCGAACTAACCATGATCAATATTTTTCGATGGTCAGACAAAATATTTTTCAGCTCTAGATGTACTTTTCAACCCGAAAGTACTATTTACTATCGAAAAATACTAATCATGGCTGACCCAACATTCAGGCCATTCCAATCCCTTTCTCTGTCTTTTTCCTTTTTCCCTTTTAATTGGAACCAGTAAAGTCCAACCTCATCTTATCTTTTCAACCCTTAGCAGATAGAGCAGATTGGGGTCTTTGGGAGTTTTTACCTAAGCCAGCACCAGGCAAAACGTTCATCTTCATCATCATATTAACCACTTGGGGCTATCTATAAAGCTACCCTCACCTTTTTCATCACTGATGGTAGACATATAGAATCCATTAAAAGGTTGCTTGGCTATCTCAAGTGCCGTAACTTGATTCTCCCTTGTAGCTTTAATAGTGATCACCTGACCATTATGGGGTATCTTAATCATCTAATGCATGGTAGAAGGCACTCCACACACCTTATGAAATCATGATCTTCCTAACAACATAGAGAAGTTAACCAAAATAGGCAGCACTATAAATTCAGCTTTTGTTTCAATAGGCCCTAACTTCACTATAGCCTTGAAAGTCCTAATGGCTTATCTTTTGGAGTTGTCATAGGTAGAGATAGTTGGATTAGACTTATTCAACATACTCTCATTCAACCCGAAAGCTGGAATTACCACCAAAGGATAAACATTGATTAAAGACCCGTCATCCACCATCACACATGCTATATGCTTGCCATTCACCAGGGCCTTGATGTATAGTGGGCGGTTATGATTTTTTACTTCAATAGAAAAGTCTGCATCAAAGTATACAACATTTTCTCCTATTCTTCCTTGACCAAAGTAATTCAAAAGGCATAGTAGTGGCAACAGTAAATTCAATTAGAGCTTCAACTAGCTTTTGCCTTAGTGAAGAAGGTTATCTTAGCAGATCTCAGATGGATAATTGTGCATTTGTTTTCTTTAGTTTTTAATCATTTGATCATCCTCAACCTTCTTTTTTATAGGCATTGTAGTATGAGTTGTTTGCCTCTCAACCTCCGGGGCCACTCTCTTACTCCTCATAACTGCATTAACCTTCTTTTCTTCTCTTACTTCATCATCACCTTCACTAGCTGAACTCTAAATATCAATGGGCATCAAAACCCCTTCATCCTCACTTTATGTGGGGGTATCCGAACAATCAATCATCAAAACTAGTTAATTTTCTTTAACTAGCTATATTACTTTAGGGGTATAACGAGTAATGGCCATGTACTCATTCCTATACAGGTCCTTCATGACATACCATTCAGGTAAACTGGATCCAATCATAAACATTAAAGGTGGCACAATATTGTAACCTCCTTTCTTCTTCTTATCTTTGTTTTTAGGATCTGAAATCTTCTTGCTATCTATCAGATCCTGAATTTTATTTCTCAAGGAATGACAATAATCGATCAGATGCCTGGTACACTGATGGTATGCTCAATACTGATCTTCTTTATGAAAGGGTAACCCTTGACTCTTCGCAGGACGTGGGTGTAACGGTTAAAGCTTCCTTTCTTTGCTCAGCCTATCCAATACCCAAGATAGTGACTTACCCAAGTTAGAATAATACCTTTAAATGGCCTCTATAGTGGACACTTCTATGGTCTTTCTAGTTATGTTTGACCCACTACTATTCCCTATTGCCTTGTTGTTTTTGAAATTCCTTCTTGCATTTTCATTGCTCGCCATCTTGGCTAAATACTCACCCTCAGCTTCTATAGCTATGTCCTTTAATAACTCTTAATCTGAAGGACTCTCAGACCTTCAGGCCTTTTATCTTCAAACCATCCCTCAGGTATAGGTTTATATTTCTAATGAATAACCTAATTTGATCAACTGTGTTAGGCTTCCTCTTCATCTCCATCACCCTATTTCTCCACTTAATGAGGTACTCATGAAAGGATTCATCATGTTTTTGTTGAAGTAATTTGAGGTCCTTCAAGGTAACTTCCATCCTAGTACTACAATCATACTACTTAAGGAATTCTTCAGTCAATAGATCATAATCTTTTTTGGTATGCCTATCTAGCCCTTGTTACCAATCTATTATGGGTCCAATCAAACTCATGTAAAAGTACTCCACCTTTTATTTCTTGAATAAGGTGGTCCCCTTCATAATCAACATATATTGCTTCACATGAGCCGAAGGATTTGAGGTGCCATCAAACCTTGGCAAGTCAGGCATCTTAAATCTTTAGGGTAATGGTTCATCTTTATCCAAATCCTTATCTTCAGGGTTCATTCCCTTGCCAGTAGATAATAGCCTGGATATAGCTTTAATCTTTTCCTCTATTTTCCTTAAGGTTGGATCCTCAACACTAGGATCCCTAATTCTCATGTTCATGACTGAAGGGACATAATTTTCATCTTCTTCTTCTTCTATAAATTCATCCTCATGATCATTCCTTCATTCTCTTCTAGGTGGATCTCGAAATACAACAACATTGACTGTGGCAGTGTTCCTAACATATGTTGGCTTCACTGTCGCATAAGCAGGTGCTGCAAGCTGATTTCTGATGTTAGGTGCTACAAAAGCCACCATCCCACCAATCATAGCCATAAGCCTCTCTTTGAAATCTTAAAACCTCCTATCCAGCCTTTGATCTAGATTATCTTGTACAATCGACGGCCTAGTAGGGTAACATTCAGCCTCTCCCTCAGAAATAAAAACCTTATTGCCATATCATCAACCACTCTCCCAGTCTCATTTCCTTTTTCAGTCTTATTCAATCCTTTGTTCTCTATATTGAAATAAATTTCTTAGCTACTTTTTGACAATTAACTTGAAACCCACTCAAAACTAATCTCTGAACCCAAATCTAAACTTAAATCTAATCTTGATAAACTTGATATAGATCTTCAAACCAGGTGCCCGTCCGACCCTTTAGACCATTTAGATGAGTCTATGATGGCTGCAAGAGTCAAATGTTAGGAGTGATGCATGTTAGAGAGTATGCCCTAGAGCCCATGTAATAGGGATGTTTTTCATATGTATGAAATTTATATTCTTAATAAAAGGCATCATTCATTTATTAATGCTGTGTTTGAATACATGAGTTTGTAAATCTTAAATTAATAAATGAAGTCCTAGATATTATAAACACAGTGCAAAGGCAATCATGAAGGTGTTCATGATGTGAGATGTCTATCGCATGCAAATGTGTTAATATCTAAATATCCCTAGTCATAGAATTAACAAGATAGGACATTGTTAATTTGGACAGACTAGCACATGTTATGCTTCTTGAATGGTTCAAACAATGGTTCTCATAATTGTGATTATGGATGATAATCAAAGCTAACATGTGGATGCTTGTTAGAGGAACAAGTTCATTGGAGACCTGTAAAGAGAGTCCTCATATGGATATTAAATCTATGTCAGTGAGGAATCTCTTCATAGCGGTTGTGCAAGTATCCTTAGACTTGAGATCACCAAAGTTATCTTAAGTAGCAAGTGGTATACTTTGACTCCATAACTGATTACTTCCAATTGGGAGTGAACATAGTTAGGAGATTGGGTATATCATGACCTACTTGAAGATAGTTGAGTGATTGACAAAGGATTCACCATCCCAGATTTAACAAGGGAAGTTATCTCTCATGATTCTATAATTGCCTTGTTCAGAGAATCTCTGGCCAGAGTAATATGCCGAGATGGATGGAGATCCATGAAGGGCATTTTAGGAACAATGGTTAAATTAATAGAACATACATAATTAGATTTATATGAGTTGACAGAAATCCATACTCAGAATCTAATTGAGATAAGAGTGGTGAAAGGAGTAATTGCACGGTAACTGTTTCTATGGAAGGGTACAGTCAAACCATATGACTTTCCTGACATTTGGGTAGTCATGATGCCTAGCTAGAGGCCAATCATGACTTGTATAATGATATATCAAAATATCAATAGAGATTGATAAAATGATTTAAAGGAGTTTAAATCATGTGAGTTTTGAATAGAACTCACGATTACATATTATACTGCCAATATGGACAGGAACCCAATAGGTCACACACATATAAAGAAAAAGGGTAAAATGATAAAATGACAAGGATAATAATATTTGATATTATTATAAAGGTAGAGAGGAGAATATGATAATAATTAATTAAAGAGTTTAATTAATTATGATCAAATAAAATTGTCCGCGGAACTTTTGAGAAATGTTCTGTAAATTGGACCTAAATGAAATAATGTATTTCATGATTAATTATTATTGTCTTATAAGTGTTATAAGACTACTATAAGTGTTATAGGACTGATATAATAATTAATAGGTCCATTGGAGAAATTATAAAGGGCCAAAGGAATGAAGAAGTTGGAGGAAGCCCTCCAGAAGAGGGCTACACGCCAACTCCATACAGAAGGGCTTAGAGGGCTTTTTCTTGGACCAAATTAATTTATATATGTTACATAAGTGTTATGGAACTCACATATTTAATTTGGTTGGATTTGGAATCCATTTGGGTATTTAAATCCAATTAGATGCACAAAGGGCCTAGTTTGTGGATTTTGTGCATGGTCTTTTATGAAAAGATTTAATTTGGATTTAATTAAGCCCAAATGATTATAATTAATTCCAAAGGCCTAATTAATAATTCTCTAGCAATTTGAAAGAGCCCAATCTCATTAAGGAGTTGGAATTTTAACCTAACTATAAAAGGCCAACTAATGAGAATTAGGGTTAAGTGATTAAAACAAAAGGAAAGTCTTTTTCTCTTAATTCTCTCTCCCTTTTTGCGCCACTTCCATTGCTAGCCTCTTGTATTTCGGCCAGCCCTAGTTGAACACCAATTTTTTGGTTCAATTTACCTCTCTCTAGTGTGGATTACTCATTGGAGGTGTTTGATTTTGGACACTGTGGTTTGCGATAACCCGGTGCGAAGTAAAATCAACTGTTCAACAAAAATCAAAGGTGATTTTTCTTATTATCATATAGTTATATTGTGTATTCATGGCAAGATCAGATCTAATGGTTAAAAATTTTAAAATTCCGCTCATGTATGTGATGCATGTAACCGTTAAAATCCAACAATGCATAAGCATTATATATACACTATGCTAGATGCAATGTATGATTTTATTAAGGGTCAATCACAAACACAACAATAGCCTTCCAACCTTATTACTCTCATATAGGAGGTTGTGTGGTCTCTTTTCTAGGTGGGTTTAGCTCATGGGTAAATAGGGTACCCAATGACGTGTATTATATATGGTAAAAAATCTACAACATAACCTCTCTAATTGAAAGTGCAAGCATATAAATTTTGACCGTTATGTATTTTAACCAACTCAAATAGATCGAGTCAAGCCCATCGGGGTATGGCAACTTTTGACTGGTACCCTTCTAATTTGTTTGAGTTTAGTTAATATATAAGGGTCCACGTAGCATGCAAGCATTATTATGGTTATATAACCTAAGGAAAGTTGCTATTATCATTACATAGGCTTTGGTCAAGGGTGATGAAACTGTAGGGCTACCTAAGCATGGTCCCTACCAATAGGTCTAACTCATCATGAGCATAACAACCGATAGGTCACCATTATATATACTATTTGGTAGTGGATTTAGGCTGGTGGGTCTCCTTGACACCTTCTTACATTAAGTAAACGTAGCGCATGCTTTAAGATAGTACTGGGGCTAAAAAAGTATGCCTTACTTATTTGTAAGGCTCTAAAATGAATGCAGAAATTGTAATTTAGAAAGGAGAAATGATTAATTGATAAAACCCAACTATGAAAAACTTAACTAAGATGCTTTTAGGAGTAAGGTCTCTTAAGGGTCCCAAGTGGAGTCACCATTGTGATGCATACTGGAGCCTTCGCTCATTTTTGAGTTCGTTTTTGGAGGCCTACTTTTAGGGCCCAAGATCGGATTAGGCTCACTTTACTTATAAATTGGTTACTTCACAATAAAAAGGGATCAAATCCAATTATTGTTTATAGTCAACCTATGAAGGCATCTACTAATGGGTCCAAAAAAAGTAGGAGTCACAAAGTTGTGATCTAACAAAATATTAAAAAATAAATCTCGACCTTTTAATGTCCAAGTAGAGATTGGTGTTCGAGACATCATTGCTATTAAATATCTTGGTTAGGTGTTTATTTTATACTTGAGTTTTATACCTAATCCCTTCTCTTCTCTCACACAATGCATTTGTAATAAAATTAAATAAACATCTCATTCATGTATACACAGTGATAAAAAAATAATAAAATAAATATACTTAATTATTACATAAGAAAATCATCCAATAATAATAATAATGGAGAAAAATACATACATAAATCAGGTTAGTAATTAAGGTTGGGAATATTGATTCACCCATATATATTTTACAAAAAAAAATATTTTTATTGCACTGCATGGATTTTGGGCTAAAAATTGAACATTGGTCCAAGCTTTAAAGAAAAATGCAATTCACGTGATATAAAACATTTTAAGTGATTTTTCCTTTTAACACATATAAAAATCCTATTTTACTAACTATTACATCTCAAAAATAATAATACATCCAAAAATCAAATAAATAAACCAATATAAAATAAATAATAAATGAAACTAAAACGATAAATAACGATAAAAGGAGGTAGTTAATAGAAGTGACTGGGTGGACCGAGCATGATGGATCAACTTAAAAGCATGACTTCCCATGCAAAAACCACACAAGATTCTCTAAAGCTATAAAAATCAAATACTGAAGAAAACACAAAAAAAAACAAATGAATTAGCATTTAAAATAATACAATAACAATAATTAGAAATTTAACTATACAAACAAGATTGAATTAGAAGCAGAACCACATCATGAAAAATTGAAATCATGCAAAATAATGCACAAATGTTGTAAAAATCAAATAAAAGGCATAAAATTGCATAAAATGCATCAAATACACCAAAAATGGCACAAAACATAGCGTGGATGCCCAAAACCAGGCGATGGATGCCGACCACAAAGCAAGGGATAGGATGAGGAGATGAGCCCATGATATCCCATCTGTTGACTAACAGACAAGCATTCATCGGGTCATTTTCCCATCCATCACCCATGGATAACATAGGTTGCAGGTTTTTCATAAAAATTCAAAAATCATGCAAACATATCTTAAACCTAAATAATGCAATTATTAGTCTCTAAATCGTATATATACAATGTTACAACATCAAATCTCACACAAAACACCTTAAAAAGTCACCAATTTACAGGATCGAATAAATTTTATCAAAGTTTAAGCCAATATAACTATGGAAGAATATAATTACCTAATTATACCTCTAACCTACTCTTTAGTCCGAAATTCATATCATGGCATATCCTAATCATGTTAATTGCTCAAATACAATATTTAAACACATTTAATCGCAACAAATAATGATATAATTACACATAAAAATTCTAAAGAGAGAAAATAAGAAAGAGTCTAGAATATTACCCTCAGGAGATATTCTAACTCTGAAATCCTTATAGTCCATATCTCTACTCCGATTCATGTTTTTTTTAAAACCAATGAAATTCATGTGTGTTTATGTCTTATGATCAAAGAGTAATTAACTCTTAGAGAGAGAAAGAAATCAATGTTCTTATTCTCTACAAATTGCCTCTATAAAATAATGATTCCCTTTCTCCAAAACCTTAGGGTTTTAAGATTTTATACCTAGGTTAGAGTTGGAGTTATATTTCTACTCCAATTTCTCAAATATGGGACCAAAATCCCTATGGAATTTGTATAAAATCCTCCCAAATCTGTAACTTCCCTTTTTGAATTGTATAAATGTGAAATTCTGGATTTCGAGCCATGGATAGGTGCCTCTCATTGAGAGGAAGCCATCCCTCAGCCTATAACCTTAAAGTTCTAAAAATGCCCGTAATTTAAACTCTATAAGAGAGAAGGAACCACAAGTAGGCACCCCTCATGTGATAGATAATCGTCTGTTATCTCTAGAGGTCTAAATCAAATTTTTCATGCAATTTTGTTAAAACACTCGAAAGTCATTTTCAACATTAAAGAAATTTTGAGGCAAATGCAAAAAATTCACAATCAGAGCTTTGAGATCTAAACTTGTTGTCAGTAATATACTGTTTCCCCATCATCAAATAACTCTGATCTAGGCTACCTCAAATCACGATGTCTACACAACCGTCTTTTTTTTTAAATCTAATATTATACTTATATTTATTATCGAAATAAATGAAATAACATATTTTCATTATTAATTATCTAAATTCCATATTATACTAGAATTTGAGTTACCATTGAAAATAAAATAAATTTACGAATTTATCAAGTTTATTATCCTATTGTATGTGGAAGAATTTTGATGCAAAATAATGAGTTTGATAAATTTAATTTCAATTGAAAACTAAAAAGAGAATTACAATTATTTATGAATTTATTAAGTTAATAGTCTTATAAGCAAATCAAAATGCTTAAAATATTCATGAATGTTAGAGTAATTTAACTATCATATAATTATATAGATAAAATTAAGAGCTTAAATAAAAATTAAAGTGATATAATTTTACAAAATATGAGGTTAAAATTTAGTATATAAATATTTCATAAAATAATTGATAATGCTCAACATTATTTTTGTTAGACCTGAACCAAACTTGATCCAAAGGATCACCAGATAAGAAGACCCAACATAGTTTAAGCCTAGCGCCCTTGAGGCCTGACACGTGAGTGAACAGATATGCACAAAAATTGATAAGGCTATCCGATTGGATATACAAGGTATGCCCTTTAATAGTCTATTAACACATGCATCCATCCCATCTTTCACCTGCATTGCATCGAATTGCTTCATGCCTACTCTGATACCTAGATAAACCACTCAAATGATTCTCAACACTTTTTTATAAATACCAGATCATCTCGCACCTAAACAACACATATTGCACTCTAGAGACTCTCTTTAAGTCTCTTACTCACTTAAGTTTCGGAGTGCTAACGCTTAATCTGATTAGATTAGCTTTTTTACATGTTCTAAATATGCCCAGTCCAATCGAAACTTACTACAATCCTCATTCTGGTATGGCACCCACTCGGCCACCATAATGGCTATTCCCTCTTATAAAATCTTATAATTTATCATTTGGTACTTTCATTGAAAGCCTATGGCTGTAATGACCACACTAGTCTATCCATATTCCTGTTACTTATTTTAACACCATTTATAAATAAGACTTGATATAATAATAATCTATTTGATCATTATGTAATGTACTGTGCTTTAACCATCTAATATAATGAACTATATTCTAGACAAGTCATATAAATCTAAATCTAATACATTATAGTGATACTTTAAGTTATTAGTTACAAAAGTTGTTGATTACATTGCTACTTACAAAGTACAAAATTTATCCAAAAAGATAACAAAAATATAATTCATACATCAAAAATTTTTCTCCTTAGACTGATGTTGGCTTTTAGGTTGTTGGCTTTGTCCCTAACTCAAAGGTCTAGGCTGCGAACCTACATGGATAAACACCTACGCTAAGCTATACAGTTTAGTGGGGGAACAAACATTATGTTGATAAACCACTCACAGTAGTTAACACTAAGCATGCAACCATGATGCCAAAACAAAATACTTTTATCTCAATAACAATCATCACTGAGTATACTATTGAAGTAAATCATAACATCATTAACTGTATCATAATTGAATCCAATAACATTCATGTATAATGAAATGATAGAGGCTAATTTATTCTTTAATATCATTACTCATACTTCTTATCTATTTTGTAAATTGCCTATTAAAATCCTGTGGGTGTGGATAATGGGTTGTTGTGGATACCTGAAGGTATCAAACATATAAATACTCGAAGGTATTAAATTTTTGGACCTAAATGGGGTCAAAACTATGGTCCTAATAGGAACATATTATGGACCCAAATGGGGTCAAATATAGGAGTTGTGACTGTAATCCTATAGGCATGCCTACTATCCACCATAAAGTTTATATATAGGCAACAAATCATATCTCATATTTCATTAGTTCATACTAGTACATTCCACTATAATATAGATTAATTCAAAATACTATAATATAATATATTTTTCAATTATATAACATAAACAACAATCATCAGTAAGCAGTTATTATAAAGCATTCATGCATTTATATTAAAGTAAACCCATACATGCATTAAGTAATGTAACCTTGACTTCCTATTTCTTATACAATTCTTATGATTAAAATGGTTTATTAATGTATATCTTAAGTTTGAGAAGCTTTACAGGGCTTAGGAAAAGCTTAGGCCTTTTATAGAGTCTTAAAACTTCAGGTCTCAAAGTTCAGGGAAGGGTAACGGTTACTACCAAAACCTGGTAATCGTGACCTAAGGTTACGAGATGGGGTCAAGATTACTACCCCAAACATGGTAACCATGACATAGGTTGTAATTAGGTTCTGGACTAAAGGCCAACTACCAAACGATTATTAATCATAGGATGTTAACCGTGATCTAAAGTTATGAGAAGGGATCATAGTTACTACCAATAGCCTAGTAATCATGAGATCGGGTTGATTTCGATTCTGGATTGAAAATTGGACTACTTCATGGTTAATAGCTAAAATCTAGTAACCGTGAGGTTCATTCTTGTAAAGAACACACTATTATATCCAGATTCCTATTATATATCTTAATATTTTTAATAAACAATACATATAATACTAATGATATGTTCATCTATCATACAATTGGTTATACTTTGACTTTCTAATCATACATTAGAAAAATTTATTTAAGCCTATACTTTGTTGCATTATAATCATATTTTGAGTTAACAATTACAAAACATGTTCATTACATTTCTTTCATAAGATTTACACAAATCCAAAAGATAAAAGCAGTACAATTTAGATATCCAACACTAACTCTTCCTATCTGGTGTTGGCCTTGTCCCTGATGCAATGACCTATCTTGAACCTACATGAATAAACACTCGTTCTAAGCTATAAAGCTTAGTGGGAAACAATAAATATATGAATAACCACTCACAGTGGTTGTTACCAAGCACACGATAAATAACACTAATATATAGATATGGTAATCAATATGCAAGGATTACAATATAAATCCACATATCATACTTAATTTATAACAATCATATATAATGAACAATCAAGTCTCTACCATCATTATACATATATTCATATACTGTTCATTTTACACAGTAAATTACCTGTTAAAGTTTTATGGATATGGATAACGGGTGATACTGTACTATAGTACCCAAATGTACGAAAGGATACCCATAAGTATCAACCTGTAGACCCAAATAGGCTGAATCATAGGGGCCTACACGAGGCTGAATTATAGGGATCCATACAAGGTCGAATCATAAGGACCTAAATGGGGTCGAACATATAGCAGTTGCAACTGTAACCCTATAAGCATGCCTATCTATCCACTACCAAGTTCTATGTGCAGGCGAATAATCATATCTCATATGTCATTAGTTCTTATTAATGCATTCCACTATAAAGCAAAATAATTCAAAATAATATAATATACTATAGTTCCAACTATCATAATATATACAACAATCACTATCGTATAATTGTACTGTATTCAAAAATTCATATTCGAGTAAACATATACAAGTATCGTATACTATAACATAAACATTACCTTTGCATTTCTTATACAATTAGTATAGTGAATATTTTACATTATCATATCTATATGTTCAATATAATTTATTAGGCTTAGGAAGAGTTAAAGTAGCTCTAGGCCTCATATGGAATCTTATAGTTTTATGTTTTGAACTATCAAGGAAGGTCATAGTTACTACCAAAATCATGGTAACCATGGCTCAAAACATGAAATAGGGGTCATGTTTACTACAAAAATCATGGTAACCATGACCTAGGTTGCACTTTAGGTTTTGGACTGTGCTAGACTATCTCACGGTCATTACCAGATGAGCAGTAACCGTGGTCTATAACTTTGGGAGGGGTCACGCTTACTATAAAAAGCTTATTAACCGTGAGGTAGGTTCTCCTTAAGTTCTGGTCTGAAAACTGAGGTACCTCGCGATTACAATCAAAAACCTAGTAACCGTGAGGCCCAAACCACGCAAAGATAGATTTCCAATCTCGACTTATATGTCATTTTTTACCTATAAAATGTCATTTTTAGGGAAAGTGTCCTTCTACAAAGTTATAGATCTATGTTTCTAGTTTCTAAAAAATAAAAAAATCAACAAAATTAGAGCTTTAAATCTCAAGATATTCACAAAAAACCACAAACTAGTCCTAATGACAGGGCAACATTCATAACCTGGATTCAAGCCTATTTTTATCTATCATACAAATTGATTCAGAATTCATGTTCTCATATGAAATAAAGATCTATGAGTCTAGTTTCTTATCCAACTGGAATTTTTAATTTGCGTTACAAGAACTCAAGATATCAACAAATAAGTGATGACTAATCAAGTGAACTTTAAGATAGATTTCACTATCTTCAAGAAAGCTTCCTAATTTCGATTTTCAATCATGTTTAACCTCAATTTTTATTGATAATAACATGTTATAATATCAAATATCTCATTAATAACACCATATGTATAGCAATCACACATAAAAACTATGAAAAGTTCCCATACCTTTTAAGGCTCCACCAATCTCTCTCTCTTCCTTATCTTTGTCTTTCTTCCATTCTATCTTTCCTTTCTCCCTCTCCTTTCATCATCTCTACAATCTACAGCCTTTACCCTCCTTGAAGCATCATTTTATTTTGTAGAATTAAGAAGAAAAGGAAAAAACAAAATAAGAAAAGAAGAAAATAAGAACAAAAACAAATGAGTTTTTGGCCAAGAATAGCCGGCCAACTAAAAGGAAACCCAACTTCTCTTCTCTCTTTCCAACCTTCCATTTGTCTAAATCCCATTGGTTGCTCATAAAAAAATATTTGAAAGGTTTCATTTTGATCCCTCTCTATACTTATGTCTCTTACTTTGGTCTCTCATTTTTGTCATATCACACTTTTACTTTTACTTCTCAATTAAGTCCCTAATTTGCAATATCCCTTTAATTAGCCACATAATCAACCTCTGTCTCATGCAAAATTACCATATACCCCTCTTAGGATACCATTAGGGGCATTACAAATCTCTCCCCCTTAAAGAATTTCGTCCTCGAAATTCATTTCTGCACCCTATACTCATATAACACTACTATTTCTATACGTCTGTTTGTACTCATATATTTATCTCACTTATTCTACATTCTATACTATCTTTACTGGCTCTACTGGTTCTCTGTTTACTCCATATACATTTCTGTACTGTATCACCCTTAAAGTCAATCTACCTATATTTCTTTATATCTATAACACTCTCTTAAGTCTGTCTTTACCTTGATTTGCTTTTCTTATAACTCTATCATAAATAAAGATGGCCTAATCATATAATCATATCATTACTATACTCAAGGTATATCCTATCAGTTTTTTTTCAGTTGGGGCCAAGTACATGTCATATGACGTTATGATATGAGTGAATGATGCTTCATGTATGCAATGAAGTGCATATATGCAATGCACATGTTTTGCCCCATCCCCACTATGAAATATTTCATCAACTGCCCATGACTATTAAGGAAACACTGACAGGTTTACAAAGTGTAGTAATTAACCTCAATTTTCGCATAACAACTCCACATATATTTGTATATAATGTCATATCTTAGCTTAATAATCCATTCTATACACATAACATTTGATACACATGTACTTAAACTTTATACCTTTTCTCATATGCCATAGAAAAATAAAAAAATAGTCTCTATACTTATCCTCAACTTTTCAATTCGAACTTAAAATCTCATTCCTATATTGTCATATACATATACATATTCCATTATCAAAATCTATCAATATTTGACTGGCATATTCACTATCACTTAATAAATAATTATCATCATCATACTACTGCTAACTTAATTCATCACTATCATAGAACTTTCATAATACAGTTGTAAACTCATAATACTCTGTTTATGATTTAGCAGTATTCTAGTGTTTAAATGGATGAGTACACATGAAGAGAAAGGAACATATAGCTGTGCACTATAAGAAAAATAAGGTCATAGGTGACTAGGCAAAGAAATATTGTAAACCATATATGGTCAGGTAAAAAAAAACTAAGGGCTATACATATATATCCGATCGGCCATGAGGGACTGAGAGTCATATGTCCGATCGGGCAAAGAAGAATAAAAAATCATATATCCAATCGGTTAAAGAGAAACTAAAACAAAACCATATACTCGATCAGATCGGGAAAATAATGCTAAAATTCAAACCCGATCGGTAAAGTAATGTTGAAAATCATACCCGATCGAGAAACAAGAAAGGCCAAATGAAACATAAGCGATCGTGCAAAGAAAAATAAAGGCCATGCACAGTTGGGTAAAGAAAAAAGGAAAAACAAATATGCCATGAGCGGTCATACAAGGAAAAGGATAAAGCTATAAGTGGTCATCCTTTAAGGCTCGACACTCACTTAGCTGATAAATCCATGTCTCTATTAATCCCCTCTATCATCACCGCTGAAATTTATCTTGAGATATTATAAAACGATTGGAGTCACCCAAACTCGAATTCCTAGAGTCACTGATTCCTTTAGTCACCCTTCCCAATTCCTTTCAAACGATACATCTTTAAGCTATACTGAAACAAGATACAAACAAGCTACATTAAGCCAACACACCTAACACAAATCTTCTATAACTACTTATTTCCATACTCTTATTGGCTAAAACAACCTAAACCAAGATGCTCGATACCAAAAATGTAAAGACCATACTAGTCTATCCAGATTCCTGTTACATATATTAATATTTTTAATAAACAATACATATAATACTAATGATATGCTTATTTGTCATACAATTGGTTATACTTTAACTTTCTTATCATACATTAGAACAAGTTATGTAAGCCTATACTTTGTTGCATTATAATCATATTTTTAGTTAACAATTACAAAACATGTTTACACAAATCCAAAAGATAAAAGCAGTACAATTTAGACATCCAACGCTATCTCTCCCTATCTGTTATTGGCCTTGTCCTTAAAGCAACGACCTACCTTGAACCTACATGGATAAACACCCGTTATAAGCTATAAAGCTTAGTGGAGAACAATAAATATAGGAACAATCACTCATAGTGGTTGTTACCAAACACACGATAAATAACACTAATATCAAGATATGGTAATCAATATGCAAGGATTACAATATAAATCCACATATTATACTTAATTTAAAATAATCATATATAATGAACAATCAAGTCTCTACATTATTACACATATATTCATATACTGTTCATTTTATATTGTAAATTGCTGCTAAAGTCTTGTGTTGTAGTACCCAAAGGTACGAAAGGATACCCGTAGGTATCAACCTATAGACCCAAATGGGCCGAACCATAAGGACCTACATGAGGTCGAATCATAGGGACCTATACAAGGTCGAATCATAAGTACCTAAATGGGGTTGAACTTATAGCAGCTACGACTGTAATCCCATAGGCATGCCTATCTATCCACAATAAAGTTCTATGTGCAGGTGCATAATTATATCTCATATGTCATTAGTGCTTATTAATGTATTCCACTATTAAGTAGAATAATTCAAAATAATATAATATACTATAGTTCTCAACTATCACAATATATACAATAATCACTACCGTATAATTGTACTATATTCAAAAATTCACATTCAAGTAAACACATACAAGTATCGTACTATAACATAAACATTGCCTTTGCATTTCTTATACAATTAGTATAGTGAATATTATACATTATCATATCTATATATTCAATATAATTTATAAGGCTTAGGAAGAGTTAAAGTAACTTTAGGCCTAATATGAAATCTTATAGTTTTAAGTTTTGAACTATGAAGGAGGGTCATAGTTACTACCAAAATCATGATAACCGTGGCCCAAAATATAAAATAAGGGTCACGGTTACTACCAAAATCATGGTAACCGTGACCTAGGTTGCACTTTAGGTTCTGAACTACACCAGACTACCTCACGGTCATTACCAAATGAGTAGTAATCGCGGTCTATAACTTTTGGAGGGGTCATGATTACTATGAAAAGCTTAGTAACCGTGAGGTAGGTTCTCCTTAAGTTTTGGACTAAAAACTAAGGTACCTCATGGTTACTATCAAAAACCTAGTAACCATGAGGCCCAAACCGCCCAAAGATAGACATATGTGTTTCTAGTTTCCAAAATATCATAAATAAACCCAACAAGAGCTTTAAATCACAATATATTCACTAAAAACCACAAACTGCTACCAATGATAGGGCAGCAGTTATAACCCAAATTCAAACCTATTTTTCTCTATCATACAAATTGATTCAAAATTCATGTTCTTCATATGAAATAAAGATATGTGAGTCTAGTTTATTATACAACTGGAATTTCTTAATTTTAGTCATATGAACTCAAGATATCAACAAATAAGTGATGACTGGTCAAGTGAACTTTAAGACAGATTTCACTATCTTCAAGAAAGCTTCCTAATTTCGATTTTCAATCATGTTTAACCCTAATTTTTAATGATAATAACATGTGATAATATCAAATATCTCATTACTAACACCATAAGTATAGCAATCACGCACAAAAACTATGAAAAGTTTACATACCTTTCAAGGCTCTACCAATCTCTCTCTCTTCCTTATCTTTCTCCTTCTTCCTTTCTATCTTTCCTTTCTCCCTCTTTTGTTCATCTTCTATACCATCTACAAACTTTACCCTCCTTGGAGCATCATTTTATTTCATAAAATTGAGAAGAAGAGAAAAAAAACAAAATAAGAGAAGAAGAACAAAAACAAATGAGTTTTTGGCAAAGAATAGCCAGCCAACTAAAAGGAAACCCAACTTATCTTCTCTCTTTCTAACCTTCCATTTGTCTAAATCCCATTAGTTGCTCATAAAAAAATCTTTGAAAAGTTTCATTTTGATCCCTCTATATACTTATGTATCTTACTCTGGTCTCTCATTTTTCACATATCACACTTCTACCTCAAAACTTTTACTTTTCAATAAAGTCCCTAATTTGCAATATCCCTTTAATTAGCCACATAATCAACCTCAGTCTCATGCAAAATGACTATATACCCCTCTTAGGGTACCATTAGGGGCATTACGATTCTGCCCAATGGCAGATTTTTAGACTCGAATTCTAAGCCAATTTTGACTTGTTAAACATCATTTTCAACAGAAGTATCCTCTACAAATTTATAGGTCTATGTCTCTAGTTTTCAAAACACTAAAAATGACCTCAATATGACCTGTAAATCTTCAAATATTTAAAAAAACCACAGACTGCTCCCAATGACTAGGCAACAACCACAACTAGAGTTTAACTCAAAATTTCACTATCATACCATGAAAACTAGTTCTTGATTTCTTCTAACAAAATCAAGGTATATGTGTCTATTTTCTATCCCAACTAGATTTCTCAATTTGAATAATTACAGCTCTAGATATTACCAAATTAGTCTTATCAGTTCATTTGAACCCTAAAGCAGAATTTCAGTTTTAAAGAATCCATTCATAAAAAGGGTTCTCAATTCATCCTAAGTTTTATTTTCACATAGGGAATCATATATACATGTCAATAATCATCTTATTCATAGCAATAGCTCAAACACACTTAATCAAACTATTATGGTTCCCATACCTTTTAAAGCTGTAAACTTCTTCTTTACCCTTGAACTGCTTCTTTTCCCTTCTTTTTGTTGCCTTCTCCTTCTATGAACAGAAACTTCACCATGACTATACACATTTGTTCTTTAAAATGAAACATTACACATAATCAAGGGAAGAGGAAGGGGTATATAATACCTTACAATTGAGCTACTAACCATATTCTTCTTTTTATCTTACAAAACCAGGAGAGAGAGAGAGATTTTAGGGATGGCTAGAGGTTGAAGATGGCTGGAAAAATCAGCCTTGAATGGCCTGCTACCTCCTCTAAATATCTCTCTTCCTGATATGGATCCAATAGGGCTATCTTATGCCATTGAAGAGGGGAAACCTCATGACTTTCAAATGGGTCTAAATGGAGTTTAAACACATAAATATAAGATCCAAATGTCATTGGGCCTTGCTCCAATTTATAGGAGGCATATTTGGTTCTTTACCATCAATTATGGGCTTAAAGTTTATACTTAACTTTTTTGGGTTAATGCCCCATAAAGGGAAGCCTAAAGTGAAGATAAAAGAAGCCTTGTGGGTTTAAAATAGCCTAAATGAAGACTCAAGCCTTGGAAGAACATGTGCTAGTCATGTGCGACATGTGCAAATCATTTGCAGGGCATGTGCAAGTGGAAGACATGTGCATAGCATGTGATATTTATGTAGTAGGGCTTTTGTATTCATAGTTAATTAGTTTGGACCTATTTAACAAAAATTGGGCTTTTATTTAAGTAGGATATGTGACTTCATTAAAAGTCATGTGACTTGAGTAGCTTAATTAAGGCATTGATGCGGAACCCCAAGGCTAAAGAACTCGAAACCCCTTGAACATACACTTTGATCTCAAAATGCAAAGAAGACAAACACCCTCCCTATTGAACCCCCAAACAACACGTGAATGGAAACACAAATAATCGGGATAAGAAGAATAAAAAAAATGTCGCAATCAAATGATTGAGAAGTAATCCTAATTCTTGATGAAATAGAAAAGAAAGCAAGCAATCTCACAATCTCTCTAAAGAATTTCGGCTAAGCCAAGAGAAAACTCTCAAAAGTTTATAATTTGATTCAATAGTTTTTCTTTACAAGTTATAATAACCTATTTATAGCCTTCAAACCCTAAGGGAATGGGTATACATAAGTCCAATAGGTTTAAAACACTAAATTCTACCTAAAATTATCTAAAATAACTACTTAAAACCCTACTGAGGTAAAGTGACGAATTGGGCTTATTTTAGAAAGGTCCAAGTATCTTACTTAAGAAAATAAGCCTTAATTAAGCTACTTAAGTCACATGACTTTTAATGAAGTCACATATCCCACTTAAATAAAAGCCCAATTTTTGTTAAATAGGCCCAAACTAATTAACTATGAATACAAAAGCCCTACTACATAAATATCACATGCTATGCACATGTCTTCCACTTGCACATGCCCCGTACATGATTTGCACATGTCGCACATGACTTGTACATGTTCTTGTAAGGTTTGAGTCTTTATTTAGGCTATTTTAAACCCAAAAGGCTTCCTTTATCTTCACTTTAGGCTTTCCCTTATGGGGCATTAACCCAAAAGCTTGACTATATACTTTAAGCCCATAATTGATGGTAAAGCACCAAATCTGCCTCCTATAAATTGGAGCACGCCCCAATGATATTTGGATCTTATATTTATGTGTTTAAACTCCATTTAGACCCATTTGAAGGTCATAAGGTTGCCCCTCTTCAATGGCATAAGATAGCCCTCTTGGATCCATATCATTCCTTCCTTCTTTAGAAAAGATTCGTCCTCGAATCTTCGTCTTGCAATAGTTGGGAATTGGCACTTGAGGAATACATTCATCTTCATAAATGATCTTCGGCATTGATGGAAATAATATGAATGCTTCTTTATTAAGTAACTCATCATGATCCTGCAAGTTATAAACAAAAGGACTATGCAAAACATGGTTAGTATTTAATATAGCGGTATGATTTTGAATTTCTCTACTTCCCATGTGCAACTCATTCTCCTTAATCAATAGAGAATCAACTGTAACTTATGAATCTTCCATCTTAACTAAGCAAACTTCTTCACTTGCACTTAAATAATCAACAATTTCTTTACTTTTAATTATTTTTCCATCATGCACAACATCATTATTCTCTTCTACCTCTAAAATAACCTCATTTACCAAGTTCTCCACATCTTCAACTTCACCCAAAACCTCTTTTTCCTCATCAAGCTCATCAACAACCTCCTCTTCATGGTCTTAAGTAACTTCACTATCAAAGCTTATATCTATATCACTCTTTTCAGGTTCACAAATTATTTCTTCTAGGATAACTTTCTCCTTCTTTCTCTTCACTTTGCTCTCCTTCATCCTAATGAGTGGTTCAAAATATTGTCTAGCCAACCATTCTAGATTATTAAGGTCTTGCCTTATTAACTTTATATCTTCCTTAAACACATTCCTTTCATCTTGATGTAAATGTCGCTTGGACTTGTAAGAAGACATCCTCACATTCACTTGTGTTTCACTCAAAATTTGGCTTTTACCCTCTTAATGTTCTCACACTCTCTTGCATTTTTCTTCTCAAGCTTGCAACTTCAAAATTGCACTTCAGAATTTAAATCACAAATCAAAAAGTTGAGCATGTTTAAGAAAGCAAGGAAATAATAACTAACAACAAAAAGATAGCTCAAAAACTAGAAAAGAAGACTCTAGACACAATGGAGGTGATACACGGACAAGAATGGTGTACCACTTGATGATAAGTAAATTAGAGTATTGGACAAGCAAAGATACTCTAACAATGTAAATGGAACAAAGACTAGCTTAAAATAAAGAAATAAGTAACAAGAATCAAAGAAAATGACAATATGGATAAAATGAATGAATTTGATCTACTATAAAATAAACCAAATATAGAACCTAAATATGTTACCCAACAAAGAAAGAAAATCAACAAGATACCAATTAAAACTAAATAAAGTATCAAACAAGCAAAACAAATCAATTTAGAGCCAAATTATTCACTATGCTGAACGATGAAACAAGCTAGATTAGTGTGTCAAGTTGTGTGCAAAATGATGGCAAAAAGATGGCAAAGTGATAGCAAAATGATGGCAAAAGTTTTCAAAAATGATAGCACAAATGGTAGAAAAAGTTTCCAAAAATGGTTACACAAAAGATGGAAAAGTTGCCAAAAATAGTCACACAAATGGATAGCAAATGATAAAAATGATTGGCACAAATGGATAATAAATGGATAGCACAAATATTTGCCAAGTAGAAATCCTTGTCTAACTAGGATTAGGATTGTAATTCCAATTTAGATATGGACTAGGATTTTTGAAAGCCTAAACCCAAAGCAATAAGGATTAATTTTTCTACCTTTTAAAGTATTCCCAAATGTGTTTGGAAAAGGTGTAAATGTTGCCCCTCCCAATTCTAAAGCAAAAAGGATTAGTTTTCCCACTTATGAAAGGATTAGGATTTCTTTAGGCTATATAAACTACCCTTGCTCAATTGCTCCTTACTTTTTTTTTCTTCTATTATTCTTCTCTTTCATGTTTTTCTCTCTTCTTTTTTTTTATGAACAGTACCAAAACAGGGCGATGAACAGTGTCGTGAACAGTGCGATGAATAGTGCGATAAACAATTTTGTTAACAGTACCATGATTTTTTTTCTTTTTTTTAATTCAACACACCAATCTAAAGGCTACTACTACTAGAATTTGGTTTTTTATGCCAAAGATTCAAAGTTCAAGTTCGGTTTCTAAGGCTTTTTAAATGAATCAAAACACAAGGTAAGGAAAAGAAAAGGCTAAATTTAACACACAAAAAGCACACAAATCAAAACTTATCACTACCTAATTCGGCATAAACATAAAGAAATCAAAGAAAAGAAAACACAAACCTAACACTAAGATAAATATGAATTTACTTTTCTTTTGGCTCTGATACCAAATGATGCGGAACCCCAAGGTTAAAGAATCTGAAACCCCTTGAACATACACTTTGATCTCAAAACGCAAAGAAGACAAACACCCTCCCTATTGAACCCCCAAACAAAATGTGAATGAAAATGCAAATAATCAAGATAAAAAGAATAAAAAAATGCCACAATCAAATGATTGATAAGTAATCCTAATTCTCGATGCAATAGAAAAGAAAGCAAGAAATCTCACAATCTCTCTAAAGAATTTCAGCTAAGCCAAGAGAAAACTCTCAAAAGTTTATAATTTGATTCAATAATTTTTCTTTACAAGTTATAATAATCTATTTATAGCCTCCAAACCCTAAGGGAATGGGTATACATAAGTCCAATAGGTTTAAAACACTAAATTCTACCTAAAATAAGCTAAAACAACTACTTAAAATCCTACTAAGGTAAAGTGACGAATTGGGCTTATTTTAGAAAGGTCCAAGTATCTTACTTAAGAAAATAAGCCTTAATTAAGCTACTTAAGTCACATGACTTTTAATGAAGTCACATGTCCCACTTAAATAAAAGCCTATTTTTTGTTAAATAGGCCCAAACTAATTAACTATGAATACAAAAGCCCTACTACATAAATATCACATGCTATGCACATGTCTTCCACTTGCATATGCCCTGCACATGACTTGCACATATCGCACATGACTTGCACATGTTCTTCCAAGTCTTGAGTCTTCATTTAGGTTATTTTAAACCCACAAGGCTTCCTTTATCTTCACTTTAGGTTCCCTTTATGAGGCATTAACCCAAAAGCTTGACTATATACTTTAAGCTCATAATTGATGGTAAAGCACCAAATCTGCCTCCTATAAATTGGAGCACGGCCCAATGACATTTGGATCTTATATTTATGTGTTTGAACTCTATTTAGACCCATTTGAAAGTCATAAGGTTGCCCCTCTTCAATGGCATAAGATAGCCCTCTTGGATCCGTATCAGTTATTCTCTTCTTCTATTAGACCACTTGGAAATTTTGTATGGCAAGATTGCTTTTAAATCCTTAACTCTCCTTTATTCCCACTTTTACCCCAAAACTTACCCTTCCATTTTTCAATCAAGCCCTTATCAACCATTCACCTTTAATTTAAAACACACAGGATCTAAAAAGGAAAAGATAAATTTACCCCTTTACTTTAAGATAATTTTCTTCTAGATCTTGATTCACAGTAACATTCATAATCATACACAAACAATATAAATCATATCATTAATTAGTTAAAGATTCTCTTAAGGTATTATGAGAGGCATTACAACTCTCTCCCCCTAAAAGAATTTTGTCCCCGAAATTCATACCTGTATGGAATAATTGTGGGTATTGAGCATGCATGACTGCTTTAGGCTCCCAAGTAGCTTTTTATATACCATGGTGTTTCCACAACACTTTTACTAGGGGAGTTTCTTTATTCCTTAATTGCCTAACTTCACTGATCTTGGCTCTTCATCATATGTGTAGTCAGATCTGACACTTATATCTTGCACTGGTACAATATGTGACTTATCTGATCGATACCGTCAGAGCATAGAAACATGGAAAACATCATGCAACTTTGATAATTCAATTGGAAGATCCAGTCTATATGCTACCGATCCAATCTGCTCTAGAATTCTGTAAGGGCCTATAAATCTAGGACCGAGTTATCAATTGGAAGATCCAATCTATATGCTACTGATACCCAATCTTATACAAACACAAGTCATCAAAAATTCTGGCAGCATAACAACTACTTACTAAATGACCTCCTTAAAAATCAAACAATACATAGCCTCCAAGAGGCATAATAATTTATCATATTCAACTGATACATAACATTTCATAAATCGCAAACCATCATAATCATTTACTGACATAACAATAATTACTATTCATACAATAACAATCCAAAATACAATCAAGTCTTACTATTATTAGCTGAGTATATACATGCCAAAATACCTAAAAGTCTAGACAATTTTTTTCTTCAAGCTTCACTCCGTTGTGTACCTCCAGCTTCTCTTCAGAACCTGCACGCAGTAAAAACTACATGCTGAGCACTAAATATGCTCAGTGGTGACTACCAATCCTAGAATTTCTAATTACACATAATTACCATATTTATGCTAGATATTACGTTGTCTTACCAAAGATTTCTCTTAATCATTTTGACAGTCCTTTTTTATCATACCAGTAATTTGATAAACTTTTTACTTTAACTTAAATTTTTCAACTTATTTTAGAATAATCTCTTTTTGCAATTCAATTGGAAAACTTTAATATTTCTTTTTTTTACTTTTATTTTTATTTAACTTTTATGCATAACCTTCTATTTATATGATTTAACATTGACTTTTTAGTCAAAATTCGTTATTTAATTAATTCATTACAAATTGTTTTCATTTAATGACTTACTTTATTAATTGTCTTCATAATGGCAACTTTTCAAAGCAGTACTTTATTTCTTCTTTTCTTGTAACATTATTATTTTAATAGCAAAATTATAATATCGCTAATTATTCTTTTATTTCACTCAAACTTTTTGAATTCTTTGTCAAAATTTTTAATTATCAAATCTTTTAATTTTTAATGCAAAGCAATGTACTTATTTAGGAACACTTTGCAAATAAGTCTTTATTCTCTTCTTTTTTCTATAAAAGGCTTCTTTTTACTTGCTTATCACAACTTGATACTTTTCATTTTTAATTACAAAAGTATCGTTCATTTACTTATATTTATTATTTTTTTTTCTTCAGTTAACTTTTGGCTTACAAAAATTCAGATCAGGTTTCGTTGGAACTTTTCATATAACATATTATTATTTTAGTCCATAATTTCTAATTATGACTAATCACTTTTTTCCTTATAGAAGCATATTTTTAGGTTATTTAATCATTAAATTACTATTTTACCTTGTAAAATAATTTCTTTCCACTTTTACTTCTTAATTAAAATGTTTGGGAAAAATTACACTTTTGCCCCAAAAACTTTTTATTTCCTTAACATAAGTTCTTTTTCATTTAAAAATTTTACGTTCAATTTACTTTTGCAATACTAATTTATCCTTTCAATATGCCCCTAGTGCAATATGACAAGATTCTCAGATAGGACATACGGGATGTGGATCCCACAGGACCACAATAGAGAGAGAAATGACCCCCACGGGACCATTTCTCACAGAGCAGAGAATAGAGACAGAGAATGCCATGGTGATCAGAGATCCAGTCCATAGCATAGCAAGTCGCCATGACTTGTACCGCGGTATAAGATGTCCCTATGGCTAGCCATTTATAACCTGTGCAAGACTATTACTACCTGACTATTGCTAAGGGCAAAATCAATCAATTAATTATTTTCAGAATACTTTTCAGACTGCCAGATGCATTTTACTTTCTTTCTTTTTCTTAAACAGTATATTTTTGTCAATTGCATTCGTTTTAGTACTTTTGACTATTCAGTCACTTTTTAATCTTTTGACAAAACTTTTAAAATACTTTTCAAGTATAGACAATTGCAAATTCTTTTCTTTGAATCGATACAATTTATTAGTCATTCTTTTCAGAACTTTGACTATTCAAATTATTAACTTCCAGTCACTTTATCTTTGTTTCTTTTCAATTACTTTTTATGAATTATTCTACAATAATTTACTATAAATATTTTTCACTGAAAATTTTCAGAGATTTTTAACTTTCATAATTCCATTTACAGATCAATACATTTTCTCATTCCCTTATTTTTTAGTATTTTTATATAGTGGGTAAATTAAGTCTTTATAAATCGTTACGATTATCATACACTCTTTTTTTCATAGTCTTTTCAATTCAATACCTAGTCAAATATTCTTTCAGTACCTTTTTACATACTTTGTGAATTATATCAGGATAATTTACTTTTTTCTTGGCACTTATTGAATAATTTTTGTATATAATTCAATAATTTATTTTTTTACATTCATTTATTCCTTTTTGACTTCTAATTAATTTCTTACTTTTTCGGCCTAAATTTGCAGTGGTTCAAAATTCGAATTACTTTTAATATAGATTGTGAATTATTTATAATAATTCACCATTTTATTCGAATTATGAATTATTTTGTAATCATTCATTATATTTAATTTACTCGCTGTACTTTTATTTTTCGAAAATTTGTCACTTGACTTTTTCATTTCCTTTATACAGAATGTAAACATTAATTTACCAACTTTTACGTGTTTATTGAATTATTTTCCAATAATTCAATATTTTCAATTGAGCATATTCAATATTTATTTTCAAAAATATTCTCATAAATCACATAAATTCTATAAAAATTTATGCGAACATATTTTTTCAATTATTATCATATTTACTCATTTTATGAATGATTTCACTATAATTCATCATATACACTTATACTTAACTTAAAAATTCTTGAATAAATTTCATAAATTTCCTAAAAAATAATGGACATTATATTTCCTGTTTTACCTTATTTTATAGCTTATTTTCATCAAAATAATTAATGTACACATTTTTTTAAGAATGTGATTCGGCCATTAAAGAATTTTTTCTTAAAAATTTATTTCAATTTAATTAAGCTTACATTTAAGCCTAGTTAAGGTTAAATTGCATTGTTTTAAGAATAATTTCATTATACATATATTTTTCAATTTTTTTCTTAATTACATATTCGATAAATATTAACATAATTTCTATAAATTTCACAAAAATTTATAGATGCATAATTTCACATTTTCTATCAATTTAGGGCCTAATTTCATTTAATTACTTAACATAAAAATTTTTTTCTTCACAATGAATTTCGGCCACCTTAATAAAATTACCTTATAAATTTTTTTAATTCCAATTAAGTATTCTATCATGCTAAACTAAGGGCCAATTTCACTATTATGCAATTAAATTCAATTTTAATCAATTATACAAATTTTTCCTTAATAAACCCTAAGGAAAATCATTAAATTAAATAGAAAATACTAAGATTTAGTAGTCACTAACCTCATACTTGCCAATAGCCTTGCACAAACTTCATTTTTCTAGCCTTAAACCCATGAAAACCATTTTTCCTTCTAAACTCCCTTCCATGGCCGAATTTTTACCTCATTTTTCACCCAGATAAACATCATTTTAGCTCAAAATAACCACAAAAATATACTTTAGGCACCTAAATCTATCTATAGGTGCCTTGAAATTAAATTAAAACCCAAGAAATCACTTACCTATTTTTGACCTTCATGCCTTTAATTTTTATTTTTCCTAGTTTTTCTCCCTTCAATCTCTAGTTTGAGCTTGGATCCAGCAACTAGAGAAGATGGAGATCATTTTTGGTATTTGGATCAAAGGGAAAAGATGAAGAAAAGTTGAAGAATTTTGAGAGAACGAAGAAGAAATGGAGGTTGGCCATAAGAAGAAGAGGAGCTGCTGGAAGCCATGTGAGACTTTCTGGAAAAATTGAGAGAGTTCATCCCTTATATACTCTCTAAATTGGGCTTAGGGTTGGGCTAAGTTTAATGGGCCTTGATTAATTAATCAAGCCTATTAACTACCCAATAATATATTTTAATTCATTTTTTTCACTTCACAATTTCAAATGACTTCAAAAATAATTTCATAATTTTTATCACCCCGAAAATAGATTGCACACAAATTTTCGGCTCAATTAGAGCCCATTTCTGGTCTGATTCAATTAAATCAATCCGATCCAAAAATACCGATATTACAAAAAAATTTAATTTTGCAGCCAAAATAATCTACATATTATTTTAGGCTTAATTGTAATTTTTGGAGTCTGTTTGCTATTTTTAAATATTTATAAAAAGTTGAGTTAGTTTCTCAATAATAGAAATTGACTCACTGCCTTTTCGTATTTTGACTTTTAAAGGCCCATTTGACATCAATTTCACTTCAAATTTCAACCACGGACTCACCATGACCAATATTTTTCGATGGTCAAATAAAATATTTTTCACTTTCGGGTATACTTTTTAGCCCGAAAAATACTATTCATTGTTTGAAAATACTGTTCACGACTAATCCGATGTTGAGGCCATTACACTTCATCTCCAACCTAATTCTTAATGTCTTTTCTTTTCAATTCCACATAAAACTTCTGTCGATCACTAGCTTCTTTTAATCTTTGTTTGACAATCTGAATGTTCTCTTCAGTATCCTTTACAATTTCGACCAACTCTGTCTAGCAAGTGGGGTTGATTTTGGTTCTAGACTGAAAATTGGACTACCTCATGGTTACTAGCTAAAATATGGTAATCGTGAGGTCCATTCTGCCCCAACTGTAGATTTCCAATCTCGAATTCTAAGCCAATTTTGACCTGTTAAACATCATTTTCAGCAGAAGTGTCCTTCTAAGAATTATAGGCCTATGTCTCTAATTTCCAAAACACTAAAAATCACCTCAATCTGACCTGTAAATCTTTAGATATTAAAAAAATCACATACTGCTCTTAATGACTGGGCAACAGCCACAACTAGAGTTTAAATCAAAATTTCACTATCATACCGTGAAAACTAGTTCTCGATTTCTTCTAACAAAATCAAGGTATATATGTCTATTTTTTATCTTAACTAGAATTTCTCAATTTGAATAATTACAGCTCCAGATATTACGAAATTAGTCTCATTAGTTCATTTGAACCCTAAAGCAGAATTTCAGTTTTAAAGATTCCATTCACAAAAAGGGTTCTCAATTCATCCTAAGCTTCATTTTCACATAGGGAATCATATATACATGTCAATAATCATGTTATGCATAGCAAAGCTCAAACACACTCAATCAAACTATGATGGTTCCCATGTCTTTTAAAGCTGCAAACTTCTTCTTTACCCTTGAACTGCTTCCTTTTCTTTCTTTTTGCTGCCTTTTCCTTCTATGAACAAAAACTTCACCATTAATATACACATATTGTCTTTAAAATGAAACATTACACATAATCAAGGGAAGAGGAAGGGGCATATAATACCTTACAATTGAGCTACTAACTAGATTCTTCTTTTTATCTTACAGAACCAGGAGAGAGAGAGAGAGAGAGAGAAAGATTTTAGGGATGGCTAGAGGTTGAAGATGACTGGAAAAATCAACCTTGAATGGTGGCCACCTCCTCTAAATATAGCTCTTTCTCTCTTTTTCTATTGGACCACTTGCAAATTTTGTATGGCAAGATTGCTTTTAAATCCTTAACTCTCCTTTATTCCCACTTTTGCCCTAAAACTTACCCTTTCATTTTTTAATTAAGCCCTTATCTACCATTTACCTCTAATTTAAAACACACATGGTCTAAAAAGAAAAAGACAAATTTACCCCTTTACTTTAGGATAATTTCCTTCTAGATCCTGATTTACAGTAACAGTCATAATCATACACAGATAATATAAATTATATCATTAATTAGTTAAAGATTCTCCTAGGGTATTATGAGGGGCATTACAATGGCAGGGTGAAAATGCCTAATCCAATAATGATAAAAGTATATCTGAATATATTGATAAATGGAATGAACCTTAAGGGTTTCCCGCCAACAATAATCAGTAACTCATGCTACCCAATCAAAAGACCTCATGAAAGTCTCCGAGACTACATGAAGAGGTTCCAAATGGTGGTTGCAATTGCCTTAGAAAAAAGGTATAAACCTTGAAGAAAGGCATTAGGATGGAAGAAAGATAAAATATCCTACACCAAGACTTAAGGAAGATGAAATATCCCTCCTCAAATCATAAAGAACCCTTTTAAAAAGAGATGTAACATCCCTCCAAAGATTGGAAACTCTTTCCACAAAAGGGAGTCAGCACTGTACACTGATGTCTTATACCAATGGTCATCCGGCAAAATAAATCTCCCAAGCACACTAAAGGATCAATCACACCCATCCAATAAGAAGAGTGCATTAGGAAGAAAAATTAGAAATGAGAGGTTTCAATAGGGATAAAGCAAGGTTGAATGCAATAAGATAAAGGCCTCTAACTTGTCTGGTCTACTTCACCTGATGATTAGAAATATCTCAAACATCAACCTTAAAGCTCCTCTTATGCAAGCATCAATGACAACCCAAAATAGGTAGAGCAAAGACACCACAAAGATCTTACAGTGAGAAAATGCTTAAAAGGTACATCGTGTAATTTTTTCAAAATGTTAATGCAATTTTCATTCAGTGAAATATTTGTTACATGGTTAATATATGTGTGTGTGTGTGTGTGTGTGTAAACTCGATCGATGTTTTTCCTGATCGAATAATGTAATCACAATCAAAAGATTGATGTATAAATTAAAATCAATTGACATTTTTTCTAATAAAAAAATTTAATCCCAATTAAAAGATTGATGTACAGGTTATTCCTAATGGATTTTTTTCCAATCAAATAATGTAATCCCAATCGAAAGATTGATGTACAAATTATTTTCGATCGCTATTTTTCTGATAGAAGAATGTAATCCCAATAAAAAAATTGATATATAAATTATTATCTTTCCTGTCAATGTATTCTAGATTGAAAAATATAATTCCAATTGAAATATTGATGTAAAAATCATTATTAATCTCAGTCGTTGTATTCTTGATCGAAGAATTTAATCTTAGTCGAAATGATTGATATGTAAATTAATGTATTTTTCGATTGACACACTTCTAATCGATGAAGTTAATATTTACCATATGATTTGATGTAAAAGCTATACTGAATAAAGTTGTTTTAGTTGATGCATACCCTAATCACGTCATCCGATCGGGAAAAAATTCATAATTAAATATCATTCAAAGAATCCCAATTAAATTTGAGTTAATTAATTGTTGTCACTATACGATGAGTAAAAGGAAGAAAGAGGAAGCAAAAATAAATTAGAAGTTGGGAATTTTATTAAAATTTCTAAGTATAAAGAGATATATTAGATAAAGAAAATTCTTATCTAAATCTCTATAAATAAAGACTTAATGTTTGAGATCGCCTTCTATCAACTCCTATAGTGCTATAATCCTCTTCCTTTTTAGTTTCAACTAAAAGCCAAATTGAAAATAAAGAAGAAAGCACATACTCCTAGCCATTCCCTATCTGTAAACCACAATTCCAAACCGCAATCCATCTGAACTTCAGAAGTGGTAAAAGATGGAAAGTAGAAAGGGAAAAGGGAAAAATAGAGAGGTAAATATAGATTCAATAACCACTCACTTATTATTAACAATTGATGCCACGATGAAGGGAGACCATCAAGGAAATAGAATTCATTCATCTTCCTAAACTGGTGAAAGTCAAAAAAAGAAAGGGGCTAAAAAGTTTCCAGGTACTTAAGCAATTCTATTAAGAAGTTGTAGAAAAGGAAAAAAGAAATAAAGGTTCTGAACACTTCAAGAAAATTTAAAAAAGTACACCTATTTATAGGAAATTCTAGAAGATCCGCCTCACAATTTAAAAAGACTTTAATGTAAATAACCATGTGGCAATCCTCAATTAGTAGAGAATCAAAATTGAAGTGCCATGAATTTAAAGGGCTATGAATTGCCATAATAAAAGCACAAAGAATGAAATGATGATCACTAAATGCGCTAGTTATTTTCAGTTTATCATTTTATGAAGTGACATCATTAAGAGGTGACGTGAAACCCTAGGATCTAAAAGAATCCCAAAACCCAAATCAATTCAGTTGTTCATAAACTTAACATGCAATCCAAAAGGATAAATACTTCAAACCTTAATTTCAAAGGAAATTAAAACCTAAAGCAGAAATAAGATGAAGAATAGAACTACACAAGTAAAACTTAAATAACCCAATTCTTAAAACTGTTGGATTTTAACGGTTACATGCATCACATACATGAGCGAAATTTTAAAATTGTTTAACCATTAGAACTGATCTTGCCATGAATACATAATATAACTATATGAGAATAAGAAAAATCACCTTTGATTTTTGTTGAACAGTTGATTTTACTTCGCACTGGGTTGTCGTAAACCACAGTGTCCAAAATCGAACACCTCCAATGAGTAATCTACACTAGAGAGGGATAAATTGAACCAACAAATTGGTGTTTAACTAAGGCTGGCCGAAATTTCAAGAAGCTAGCTTGGAGTTGGCGCAAAAAGGAGAGAGAGATTAGAGAAAAAGACTTTCTTTTTGTTTTAATCACTTAACCCTAATTCCTCATTAGTTGGCCTTTTATAGTTAGGTTAAAATTCCAACTCCTTAATGAGATTGGGCTCTTTAAAATTGCTGGAGAATTATTAATTGGGCCTCTGGAATTAATTATAATCATTTGGACTTAATTAAATCCAATTTAATCATTTTCATAAAAGACTATGCACAAAACCCACAAACTAGGCCCTTTGTGCAACTAATTGGATTTAAATACCCAAATGGATTCCAAATCCAACCAAATTAAATATGTGAGTTCCATAACATTTATGTAACATATATAAATTAATTTGGTGCATGAAATAGGCCATTAAGTCCTTTTGTTCTGGACTTGGCGTGTGGCCCTTACAGAAGGGCTATCGCCAACTGCTTCATTCCTCTGGCCCTTAATAATTCTTCCAATAGACTTATTAATTATTATACCAGTCCTATAACACTTATTATAGTCCTATAACACTTATAAGACAATAATAATTAATCATTAAATACATTATTTCAATTAGGTCAAATTTACAGAACATTTCTCAAAAGTTTCGCGGACAATTTTATTTGATCATAATTAATCAAACTCTTTAATTAATTATTATAATATTCACTTCTCTACCTTCATTATAATATCAAATATTATTATCCTTGTTATTTTACCATTTTATCATTTTCTCTATATGTGTGTGACCTATTGGGTTCCTGTCCATGTTGGCAGTATAATATGTAATTGTGAGTTCTATTCAAAACTCACATGATTTAAACTCCTTTAAATCATTTTATAAATCTCTATTGATATTTTGATACATCATTATACAAGTCATGATTGGCCTCTAGCTAGGCATCATAACTATCCAAATGTCAGGAAAGTCATGTGGTTTTGACTGTACCCTTCCATAGAAACAGTTACCGTGCAATTACTCCTTTCACCACTCTTATCTCAATTAAATTCTGAGTATGGATTTCTGTCAACTCATATAAATCTAATTATGTATATTCTATTAATTTAACCATTCTTCCCAAAATGCCCTCCATGGATCTCTATCCATCTTGGCAGTTTACTCTGGCCAGAGATTCTCTGAACAAGGTAATTATAGAATCATGCGGGATAACTTCCCTTATTAAATCTGGGATGGTGAATCCTTTGTCAATCACTCAACTATCTTCAGGTAGGTCATGATATACCCAATCTCCTAACTATGTTCACTCCCAGTTGGAGGTAATCAGTTATGGAGTCAAAGTATACCACTTGCTACTTAAGATAACTTTGGTGATCTCAAGTCTAAGGATACTTGCACAGCCGCTATGAAGAGATTCCTCACTGACATAGATTTAATATCCATGTGAGGATTCTCTTTACAGGTCTCCAATGAACTTGTTCTTCTAACAAGCATCCACATGTTAGCTTTGATTATCTTTCATAATCACAGTTATGAGAACCACTACTTGAACCATTCAAGAAGCATAACATGTGCTAGTCTGCTCGAATTAACAATGTCCTATTTTGTTAATTCTATGACTAGGGATATTTAGATATTAACACATTTGCATGCAATAGACATCTCACGTCATGATTGCCTTTGCACTGTGTTTATAATATCTAGGACTTCATTTATTAATTTAAGATTTACAAACTCATGTATTTAAACATAGCATTAATAAATGAATGATGCCTTTTATTAAGAATATAAATTTTATACATATGAAAAACATCCCTATTACATGGGCTTTAGGGCATATTCTCTAACAATCTCCCACTTGCACTAGAGCCAATCACTCATATGTCTCAGACCCATGCTATTTCTATGGTGATCATGCTATTTCTAGGAAAGTGCTTTAGTGAGGGGATCCGCCACATTGTCATCTGTGAGAACCCTTTCTATTTTTACATCATTTCTAGCTACTATTTCCCTTATGAGATGGTAGTGTCTGAGAACATGCTTGGATCGCTGATGAAACCGTGGTTCCTTTGCTTACGCAATGGCTCCATTGTTGTCACAATATAAAGGAATTGGATCAACAATGCTAGGCACCACTCCTAGTTCGGTTATGAACTTTTTGATCCAGACTGCTTCTTTGGCTGCTTCTGAAGCAGCAATGTACTCAGCTTTCGTCGTGGAATCAGCAGTTGTTTCTGGTTTGGAACTTTTCTAACTAACTGCTCCTCCTCCCATTATGAACACATAACCAGATTGTGATTTACAATCATTTTTTCAGATTGGAAGCTGGCATCTGTATACCCATTTACTTCCAAACTGCCCTCTCCATATACCAAGAATATATCCTTAGTCCTTCTCAAGTATTTAAGAATATTCTTGACAGTTGCCTAGTGTTCCTCTCCAAAATTGGATTGGAATCTGCTTGTGACACTCAAAGCAAATGCTATATCTGGACGTGTACATAACATAGCATACATGATAGAACCAATTACAAATGCATATGGTATTCTATTCATGCTCTCTCTATCCTCTAGTGTCTGTGGACACATAGACTTAGAAAGGTGTTTCCCATGCACCATGGGTATAAACCCTTTCTTAGAGAGATCCATATTGAACCTCTTCAATACTTTATCTATATATGTACTTTGAGAAAGACATAGCAACCTATTGGATCTATCTCTATAGATCCTTATTCCCAGAATATAGGATGCTTCTCCAAGGTCTTTCATGGAGAATTGCTTGGATAACCATATTTTAACAGATTGGAGAAGAGAAATGTCATTTTCCATGATCAATATGTCATCTACATATAGAACTAGGAAGACAATTGCACTCGCACTGACCCTTTTATACACACAAGGTTCATCTTCATTCTGTGAGAAACCAAACTCTTTGATTGTCTCGTTGAATCGCATGTTCCAGCTCCTAGAGGCTTGCTTCAATCCATAAATGGATCTTTGAAGCTTGCATACCTTTTCGCCATTTCCTGATGTGAATCCTTCTGGTTTGTCATATACACATCCTCAGTAAGATTTCCATTAAGGAAAGCTGTCTTCACATCCATTTGCCAAATCTCATAATCATAATGAGCTGCAATGGCTAAAAGTATTCTTATAGACTTAAGCATCGCTACAGGAGAAAAAGTTTCGTCATAGTCAATACCTTCTTTTTGACGATAACCTTTTGCTACTAAGCGAGCTTTATAGGTAACTATATTACCTTCCATGTCGGTCTTCTTTTTGAAGACCCATTTGCACCCTATGGGTTTTATCCCTTCAGGTGGTTGAGTTAAAGTCCATACTTTGTTCTCACACATGGAGTCCATTTCAGACTGCATAGCTTTAAGCCATAAATCACGTTCTAAACTATTCAAAACTTCTTGATAGCTTATAGGCTCATTGTCCTCTACTACATTTATGCCTCTATCCGAATCAATGTGAAATCCGTATCTCACAGGGATAGAATGCATCCTAGTATATCTTCTAGGATTTTGTGTATAATCAGGTTCAACTGCAATCTCATCATTATGAAATTCAGTTTCGTGTTCAATCGGTTGATCATCTTCTATTTGTGGGTCTTGAACTTCACCAAGTTCAATTTTACTCCCACTGTCCTCTCGTAGGAGAAATTCTCTTTCCAAGAAGACAGCATGCCTTGAAACAAACACCTTTTGTTCAAAGCGATGATAGAAATAATATCCAAACGTTTCTTTTGGATATCCCACAAATAAACATTTGTCAGACTTAACATCCAGTTTGTCTGACATTGTCCTCTTCACATAAGCAGGACAACCCCATACTTTCATATGAGAAAGCGTGGGTTTCTTGTTATTCCATATCTCATATGGAGTAACATCAACCGATTTACTAGGAACTCTGTTTAACATATAAATAGCAGTTTCTAGTGCATATCCCTAAAAGGACTTAGGCAAGTCCGCTCGGCTCATCATTGATCGAACCATATCTAATAGTGTTCGATTTCTCCTTTCAGATATACCATTGTGTTGTGGTGTATATGGTGGAGTCTATTGAGATAAAATCCCATTATCTCTAAGATAATCCTGAAACTCTTGACTTAAGTATTCTCCACCTCAATCTGATCTAAGTGTTTTAATACTTTTGCCAAGTTGTTTCTCTACTTCATTTCTGAACTCTTTGAACTTTTCAAATGCTTCAGACTTATATTTCATTAGATAGATGTATCCAAACCTGGAATAATCATCTATGAAAGTAATGAAGTAGGAGTAACCTCCTCTGGCATGTGTAGTCATTGGACCACATACATCTGAATGTATTAAGTCCAAAATCATTTTAGCTCGTTCTCCTTTACCAATAAAGGAAGCTTTTGTCATTTTTCCCAATAAACAAGATTCACATGTATCAAATGATCCCAAATCACCTGACTTGTGTAATTTGGTCATGCATTTTTCATTTATATGGCCTAAACGACAATGCCATAAGTATGAGGTATTTAGATTATCATGTTTCATTCTCTTGGTATCCATATTATGTACTTCTTTAATTAAATCAAGAACAAATATACCATTCTCAATGATAGCTTTTGCATAAAACATATTGTTCTTAAAAATGTAACAAAATTTGTCCTTCAAAGAAATATCATAATCATTCATCAAACGACTGAAAGAAATAACACTTTTGGATAAAGCTGGAACATAATAACAATTATTTAATTCCAGTACTAATCCACTAGGAAGAGGCAAATAGTAAGTCCCCACAACTGTTGTAGAGATGTTCTGTCCAGTAGCTGACTGCAAACATATCTCTGCCTTTTCAACTCTTCTAAAGCTTCTAAGCCCCTGTAGATCATTACATAAATGAGATCCACATCCTGTATCTAATACCCAAGATTGTTTAAAGCAATAGAGTAAGTATTAATTTCAATCATATGAATACCTGAAGTAGAAGCATCAGCTTTCTTCTTCTCCTTGAGAGAATCTAGATAGGCCTTGCAGTTACGCTTCCAATGACCATCCTTTCCACAATGGAAGCAAGTTCCTTTGGGATTCTCTTTCTTGGCAACCTTCTTCTTGGAGATCCCACCATTCTTTGGCTGCGCCTTGGTTATCTTCTTCTTCTTTTGCTTCTTGCATTTAGCAGAAGTGATAACCATGACACTTTTTGGATCCTTCTTAAATGATCCATCAGCTGTCTTGAGCATATTGATTAACTCAGGAATGGATACTTGGATCTTGTTCATGTTGAAGTTAAGCACGAAAGGTGCATAACTTGGAGCCAACGAGTACAAGATTGAATCTATGTATAGATCATTATCCATAACATAGCCAAGTCTACTCAAATGCTCAATATACCCATACATCTTTAATGCATGAGCAGCAGCTGAAGTACCTTCCACCATTTTGCAGCTAAATAGAGCTCGAGCAATCTCATATTGCTCAGTTCTAACTTTAGAAGAATAAAGCTCCTCTACATGCAAAACGATGGTTCTAGCATCCATTAGCTCATGTTGCTTCTGAAGCTCCGAGGACATAGCACTCAGCATTAGACATGCTGCTGCTTCACTATCCTCCATGTATTTTCGATAAATGCCTTTGATCTCATCAACGACATCATCTGATGGAAGTGGTGGTGGATCTTTATCCAAGACATAGTGGATCTTTTCAGCTCTGAGAACAATTCTCACTTGCTTGATCCAATCATAATAGTTATTGCCAACCAGCTTGTTATCCAAGATTGATCGTATATTAATGTTTGATGTGCTAATGATGATGACCTAGATGTGAAAAAGAAAGATATGAGAGTATGTTCATATATATGTATGCATTAATAAGGTCTTTAATTGATCTATTTACTCCCACTATTTTATTGCGAATTAATAGCCCTCACTATATAATCCAAGAAAACCCGATGGTTTTCTTAGTGGGCCAATATCTAATCCTTGATATGTAATTTGACCTTGAATGTGGTCAACAAGTCAAATTCCATATCCTTGAAAGGTAGGTATCTATATACCAATTGTGTCTCTACACAACTATTGGATCATTAGGTTATCAACTCTTGATGCATGCATATCGTATATGCATTTCCTAATCTTGCCTCTAGAACCATTAGCCTTGACTGTGGTCAACAAACTAATGGGCTAGCTAAGATGACCCATTTAATTAGATTTGAACATATTCGATATAATGTGAGCTTGACTGTGGTCAACAACCCACATTATAAAGAACTCTGGCTCTCCTCAAATTAATGGAAGGCTTATATACCTTAGTATTTGTTTGAGGGTTTTAGTTAATTAAGTCTCATCATACATGGTTGGCATACATTAGTATGCATCCTATATCTATCACATAAATATAAGCATACAAATATGGTATAATTATGGACTTCACTACATTGATTTTCCCAAGCCAAGAGGGAAATCAAAAGGTACACTTAGGTAGTATGCATGATTCAAACAAGAAAAATAATTACATTATCTTTAAGCTTGTTGGATCTCCATCCGGCCCATCTTGCTCCTTGAAAATGGTCTTTATCTCTATTTCTAATTCTAATCTAAGTAATCTAATTACATATTACATCTTGAAAATAAATACAAACCAAAAATAAGTGGTCGGGACATGAAAGTCCTCATTGGGCCAAAACATGTATAATGCTCAATCACATTGGGCTTTGTACATAACTATCCATCATGCCAATCATACACCCTTATATGCCTTTCTAATGCATAAATAAATGGATTACTAACTTTGTTTCAACCTTTGAAACAATATTTTGAGTTATTTTAATGATGTGATCAAATTAGGAAACTTTTTCCATTTTGGAAACTTTCATTTTAGGAAACCTTTTTGTATGCATGTGTTCTTCCCTTAATAATCAATCCAATTGATTATTAATTAATTATAAATTGATTATTTAATTAATTAATCATATTAAATCATTAAAAGAGTCAATTTTGGGCTTATAATCAAGTGTAGGCTGAAACCCACAAAAGAAAACCCTAAATGTGTTCACACACAAACTAGTTTTGTGTCTTTTGGACCATTTGGGCCTTTTGAAATGAGCCAAGCCCACTCTAGCCCTTAAAACCCATTAATAAACTTAATTAATGTTTATAATATTTAATTTAAATTAGCTCATTGGGCTCACCAAGTCATTCACTAATTTAAACCAAGTCCGTAAACATAATTAAGCCCATTAAGTGGTTTTAATGAATTAAAATTAATCAAATTAATTTAAGGCCCATTTTAATTAATCCAATTAATTAAAAACACTTTAATATATCATATATATTAGATTTGAAAGATTAAAAATCGTTCTAACCAAAAACACATCAAGAACATATGAAGAACACCAATTTATCGAATTTTTCGACTAAACTAGTTTTCATGCAAAACTTGTTTGATTTTAATTTCGTTCGATCTTACAGCTTAATATCCCATATTAAACACACAAAATATCATCTAAATGATTTTTTAATGGATCCATAAGAAATTAAATTAGAACAGCCCCTTAAATCACCTAGGGTTTCACGCCAAACCCTAATCACAATCCTTCAAAAGTTCCGTTTTTGTTTCCACCAAATTTATTTGATCACACATACAACCAGAAATCAATATTTCTCATTCATGAACAATCAAATCTAATATTTTAAAGTTCATGAAATAAATAACTTAAAATAAAACAAAACTTATTCCGCAGAAAAATATAAAATTGTATATCCATGGCAAAACTGAGGCTCTGATACCATGTTGGATTTTAACGGTTACATGCATCATATACATGAGCGAAATTTTAAAATTTTTTAACCATTAGAACTGATCTTGCCATGAATACACAATATAACTATATGAGAATAAGAAAAATCACCTTTGATTTTTGTTGAACAGTTGATTTTACTTCGCATCGGGTTGTCGCAAACCACAGTGTCCAAAATCGAACACCTCCAATGAGTAATCCACACTAGAGAGGGATAAATTGAACCAAAAAATTGGTGTTTAACTAAGACTGGCCGAAATTTCAAGAAGCTATCTTGGAGTTGGCGCAAAAAGGAGAGAGAGATTAGAGAAAAAGACTTTCTTTTTGTTTTAATCACTTAACCCTAATTTCTCATTAGTTGGCCTTTTATAGTTAGGTTAAAATTCCAACTCCTTAATGATATTGGGCTCTTTAAAATTGCTGGATAATTATTAATTGGGCCTCTGGAATTAATTATAATCATTTGGGCTTAATTAAATTCAATTTAAACCTTTTCATAAAAGACTATGTACAAAACCCACAAACTAGGCCCTTTGTGCAACTAATTGGATTTAAATACCCAAATGAATTCCAAATCCAACCAAATTAAATATGTGAGTTCCATAACACTTATGTAACATATATAAATTAATTTGGTGCATGAAATAGGCCATTAAGTCCTTCTGTTCTGGACTTGACGTGTGGCCCTTACAGAAGGGCTTTCGCCAACTGCTTCATTCCTCTGGCCCTTAATAATTCTTCCACTAGACTTATTAATTATTATGCCAGTCCTATAGCACTTATGGTAGTCCTATAACACTTATAAGACAATAATAATTAATCATGAAATATATTATTTCAATTAGGCCCAATTTACAGAACATTTCTCAAAAGTTCCAAGGACAATTTTATTTGATCATAATTAATCAAACTCTTTAATTAATTTTTATCATATTCACTTCTCTACCTTCATAATAATATCAAATATTATTATCCTTGTCATTTTACCATTTTACCCTTTTCTCTATATGTGTGTGACCTATTGGGTTCCTGTCTATGTTGGCAGTATAATATGTAATTGTGAGTTCTATTCAAAAATCACATGATTTAAACTCCTTTAAATCATTTTATCAATCTCTATTGATATTTTGATATATCATTATACAAGTCATGATTGGCCTCTAGCTAGGCATCATGACTACCCAAATGTCAGAAAAGTCATGTGATTTGATTGTACCCTTCCATAGAAACAGTTACCATGCAATTACTTCTTTCACCACTCTTATCTCAATTAGATTTTGAGTATGGATTTCTGTCAACTCATATAAATCTAATTATGTATGTTCTATTAATTTAACCATTGTTCCCAAAATGCCCTCCATGGATCTCTATCCATCTTGGCAGTTTACTCTGGCCAGAGATTCTCTGAACAAGGTAATTATAGAATCATGCGAGATAACTTTCCTTATTAAATCTAGGATGGTGAATCCTTTGTCAATCACTCAACTATCTTCAGGTAGGTCATGATATACCCAATCTCCTAACTATGTTCACTCCCAGTTAGAAGTAATCAGTTATGGAGTCAAAGTATACCACTTGCTACTTAAGATAACTTTGGTGATCTCAAGTCTAAGGATACTTGCACAACCGCTATGAAGAGATTCCTCACTGACATAGATTTAATATCCATGTGAGGATTCTCTTTACAGGTCCCCAATGAACTTGTTCTTCTAACAAGCATCCATATGTTAGCTTTGATTATCTTCCATAATCACAGTTATGAGAACCACTGCTTGAACCATTCAAGAAGCATAACATGTGCTAGTCTGTCCGAATTAACAATGTCCTATCTTGTTAATTCTATGACTAGGGATATTTAGATATTAACACATTTGCATGCAATAGACATCTCACATCATGAACACCTTTATGATTGCCTTTGCATTGTGTTTATAATATCTAGGACTTCATTTATTAATTTAAGATTTACAAACTCATGTATTTAAACATAGCATTAATAAATGAATGATGCCTTTTATTAAGAATATAAATTTTATACATATGAAAAATATCCCTATTACATGGGCTCTAGGGCATACTCTCTAATAAAAACAACATCAAAGTAAGAACCCTTACCTTGACAAGCCTCAATTCACACATGAATCAATTTTTTGATTAATATTCATAAAAGTTTACCGTCAAGCTACAACAATATAAGGCTTTTATAAGCTAAATAATTAACCTAGAGTCATTAAAAGAATGAGCTAGATTAATTAACTATTGATCTTTCCTAAACTAGGATAACTTAAAGTGAATCTAAGACCAAATGAATAGGCTACCTAAAAGGCCCAAACAATAAGTTCAAAACTAAACACACAAATTTTAATTAAGTCTCACATAAAAATTAAAATAAAACCTAAATTAAAATAGGCCCAAACTTAAGCATTGCACATGTAATGAACATGCTCAAAACTTCTCTTTATGGTCCACCTTAGTTCCCAGCATATATACCATCTTTAAGCCCTGATGAACTCTTCCAAATTCGCTCTCGACATTGCCAATCCGATCTAGGTCACGCCTGCGAAGGATGTCACATTCTTGACATAAGACTTCTTCCTCAACGAACGATTGCATAAATGCTTACAATTTCTCCTTGATATTTTTGGCTCTACTCCTTGTAATTGGTCCATGTGGACACCTTAATGGATCCTTCTATTTGTTCAATCTCTTAGGAATATCTACATTAAGAGGTATGACAAACTAAGCATCTAAGTCTAGGGAATTAGCTAAAAGAATTTGAACGGTTGGATAACCTATGGATTAGCCATTTCATCCCACTGGATTATTTTATGGGGAAGATAAATGATTATTTTCCCAATCATAAAAATTGAAGTTTGCATTGCTATTTTTTTCAATCGATGCTCTCTCGATCGACTTATTAAATCCCAATCACATGATTGATGATTTTATCAAAGTACTTATTTTAAATCCCAATCCTATATTGATGTTTAATCACTCTAACAAAGTTGCCCTCGGCTGTGTCTTGATTAAGATCAAACTAATACATTAGGTAACTTTGATGAGGTAATGATAGTTTGATTTCAATAAGATTTATGACAATTTAAATTGGCTTTATGTTTTGATCAATAGGTTTATTTATGCATGTAAGCCTCAAATTCTCTATTATCCCAAGTTAAGAGTTGCATTCTTTATTAATGTGCACTTGAAACTTGATGAATCTCCTTGAATAATTCTCGACAAATATTATTTAAGAAAATAAGCACTTAGCAATGTATTCATGGTACGGTCACAATATCATGCTTGGAGTAAACAAACATACTAAGTGAAAAAATAGACTTTATTAATATAAAAGTTTCAATTACAAGTAAAGTATAAAGTACAAAGGATGTCCTAATTTGCATCTAACATTCAAGCATTCCTAACCTTTTTGCTTGGGCCTTCTTTTTCTTCTTATTCCTCCTCTCCACCTTCTTCCTCTTAAGTGGAAAGATTGAGGAGTAAAGTAGGATCTTTCATAAAACTAAAATCCTGATAAGGGAAGTACCTCTCACACTCTACTTGAAAATGAGTGATAAGGTCACTTTAGAGATCCCCTGGCTAGTCCATTAGCTAATCCTTTTGATCAGCTAGCTCATTATAATGAGTTTGGTGAATAAAGTTCAATCTTTCTTAGAGCTTCTGATTGATTGACTCAATCGATCCCACCTTTACCTGAAATGCATTCACTTGAGCAGAAAGATGAGTTATTTAAGAAGATATCTCCAATCAAACAGATTGAAGCTAAGAGGTATGTTTAGCTTTGGAAGCCTTCCGATCCTTTTTCAGCTTCTTCTTCGATCGGGTCTTTACGGAGAGTTTCTCTCTCCAAGCTAGATTTTTACCATAAATTCACACAGCCCTCTGAATAACCTATTTAAAATTAGAAAAAGGTAAAATCTCAAACACTTAGAAAATTTTGAAAAAGGCTGTAATTCACAGACACTTACCCGATAAGCCTTAAGATTGATCTTGACTAACTCTTTGCCCAGAAAAGTAACTCGACCTATGTCATTCATGTCTTTTTTCGACATGATACATTTGCTCAGGTAGTTCAGCACTTGTGGGTTCCAAATGGAATACCCCTAACCAAATATTTAAGATAACACCTTCTTGAGAGGAAGAGTTCTGATCCTGAAGGAAAGTATGATAACCACAACAGATGATTCCTCTAACGTAGCTATGCTTTTTTATAGGGTCTTTAGTCTTATATGACTTTAAAAAACTACAATCGAGAATCTAATTGGCATTATACCCACTCGGATTACTGCTTAAAGCAATTCTTAAAAGAGGACTAATAAAAAAGGAATCCCTAATCTGCTATTAGAAGGCACACCCTAAGAGGTTTGAAAAAGGGCTTGGCAGGGATGAATATGAAGATGAAGTTGAGTTTGAAATATAAGTGAAATTAGAAGACATCTAAGTGAAAAGAACTTAATTCGCGATAATTTGTAGAAAGTTTGAAAGAAGTGAAGAAAACCTTGAAGCTGGAACTTGAAAGCTTGAAAGAAGAAAATTTAAAACTTTAGAGAAAGGAAAGAAGAGTAGTTCTCCAAAAGGTAAGAAGGTGTCTCTAAATGTACTATTTATATTTGCAGTGCATGGCTTCCTTAGCAAGTCAAGCATAGGTAACAAAATGATCCTATAGCGTGGCAACTTACGATTGGACCAAATAGAGTACGAGGTGCCTTTTTTAATTAGCGTTATTGATGAGGCATTACTCATTGGGCAAATGAAATAACAAATTCAGAATAACATCTAGGTTCAGAATCTGAAAACATCCAGAATTCCAACAGAATTTGAAAAGTGTAGTTGACAAGACTTTGACTGAATGAGCTGATCACAAGTTTTCGGCATCAATTACCTAACACCCTCTTTCTTCCAATCCCTCATGCCGATCGAAATGTTACGAGTAACGAATCGAAAGATACACTTCATGAAAACATTGCCATTTTCAGAATTTCAAGCACCGATTACTTAAGCCCTTCTATC
Organism: Excoecaria agallocha; assembly: GCA_037975025.1. Lineage (NCBI taxonomy): Eukaryota > Viridiplantae > Streptophyta > Magnoliopsida > Malpighiales > Euphorbiaceae > Excoecaria > Excoecaria agallocha. Next base: position 16,929,472 of record CM075813.1, on the reverse strand, counting down.
ATTTGACTCACTTGGTCGATTAGAACTTTGAGGGGGAGGGGACGACAAATGATAATGCCTAGAATTCTCTTTGTTGGATTTGAGCCAAACTTAATCCAAAAGATCACCAAACAGGAAGGCCTAGCATAACTTAAGCCCAACGTCCCTGAGGCTTGACTTATGAGCGAATGGATACGTACAGGAACTGAGGGGATTAAGGCCATCCGATTGAACAAACAAGGCATGCCCGTCAATAGTCCACTGACACACTCATCCCTCCCATCCTTCACCTGCAATGTGTCACGTTGTCGCAGATCTACTCTGATATCTGTATAAACCATTAAAATGGTTTTCAGCACATCTTATAAATATTAGATCATTTCACGTTTAAACAACACCCATTACACTCTAGAGACTCTCTCTCTCTCGGAATCTCCTACTAACTTAAATTTTAGAGTACTAATGCTCGATTTGACCGTGTTAGCTTTTTTACACCTATTAGATAATTTTTAAGATTTTTCAAATAAGATAAATCTTTTTTTTTTATTGGATATGCCTTTCTTTCTTACAACAATTGAATTGATTTTTTTTTTCTTTCGATAAGATTATATTATTATTCTAATTAGAAAGATTTTAAATAAATAATTATCACTAATTGATTAAATTCAAGCTCAATTTTTTAATTTATAAATTCAATGATAGCTGTGACTGAAAATAGATTATTTGACAGTTTTTTTATATTTTAATATATAAAATTATATATTAGAATCAAAATTATTATAATTTTAAAATAAAAATATTAATGTAATTTGTTTACAATCGCGTAAAATTCTGCCGTACGAATATTTAAAAATTAAAGAAGTAAGCGACTAAAGTATAATGTAATAATGTATTAAATTTTTTGAAGCTTAAAGCAAATAACTTTCTCTATTCAACTAAAACATGTTTTTTTTTCGATTTTTTTTTTAATTTCTATCTCTTCAAAGTCTGAATAAACCAACAACAACAGCCAAAGGTCAAAATCTCTCTCTAATGGCAGCCATGAGCACCATGAAGACTAATTCGGCTCTCGCGCCACCCTTTCTATGCGACTCAGTCCCTCTGTTTGACAATTTTTATTGCCTCTCAAAAGACCCACATTTCTCTCTGAATTACAACCTCTAAAACTAGAGCTAAGCCTCTCTCTCTCTCTCTCTAACTCTCTTGGTTTTCGTGTTTCATTTGAACTTTTGTTATAAACCCATTATCTCTCTCATTCCAAGAAAAGATTAAAACAGAAAACAAGAAAACAAATGGAAGCAGCTTGGCTCAAAGCACTTTGAGATCTGTTTAATTTTGTCCTTGGTTGGTTTTAGTTTTGTTGTTTATATTAATCTCTTCTATGCTCCATTACTTTCTTTTGGCAGTTGAGTTTCGTAGTTCTTGGATTTTCGTTATTGTTCTTGAAATCTTTTGAAAGTTTTCAACTTTGAAGTGAAAATGGGAAGTAAATGGAGAAAAGCAAAGCTAGCTTTGGGTCTAAATCCTTGTTTTTATGTACCAAGAACTCTTGAAGATGCACCACCACCAGCAAGTGAGAGATTATCTGATGCTGCTTTGCTTTCACCCACTAATTGGGACTGTAAGCCCATGACTCCAACACCATCTTCTCATGGTTTAAGGTTGTCCGAGAGTGGAAGCAAATCATCAAAGGTTTGTTTTTGTGTTTTTAATTTTTATCTCTCATTTGTATGTTTTTAATTGCAAATACTTTTGTTTAAATATTTTGTTCGTTGTTTTCATGGGTTTAATTAGTTTTGAGATTGAAGTTAAGGTAATATGGAGGGTTTTTTTTTTGTGCTCTAGCTTTCGTGCTGCATTGGATTTAGTTGTTTTGGGTTGTGCAATTTCTTGGATTTGTGTTGGTTTAATTTTTACCAGTTTGTTTGTTGTTGGTGATGGATTTTGAATCTTACTGTGTTTGTGTTTGGCCTCTGATTTTTTTACCCCTGTGGGCTTATTGGGGCTGATAAAAGGAAATAAGTTGATATAATTTCTTCACCATCTGTTTTCTTTCTTGGTTCAGCTTGATCAAGTTTTATGTGCTTATTTACCAATGGAATTGGTTTTGGGGTTTTCAAAAATCAGTTGCTGAGAAAGAGTTGTGCTGGCAATGAGCTCATGTCAACTTGACCACAATCATATCCATTAATTGACTAGTCCTTTCTTTTGCACTGGCAATTACATAATGAAAAATGTCGTTTTATCTGAAATTTAATTTACTTTTCCTACATCCTTTTCAACTATCAAAGTTTTAAGTAGTATTTGCTTCCTTGGTATTTCTTCTTTAGTCTGATTAATAAATTAGAAGTTTTGGCAGTTTTTGATCAGCACTAGAAATTATTGAGCTGGTTGGCTGATATCATACTGCTTCCCTTTGTTTGACCTTGTGGGGCTAATTTCATCTGTCTATTTCTCCACCATTTTCAATTGCTTTACAGTAAAAGAAAACTATGGGCTTCATCTTTCCCTTTCCGTGCTTGCTAACTCATAGGGAAGCAAAGAAGCTTGGTGTGGTCACTTTTAACTATTTGGGTGTTTCAGGATTTATATTGCCTATTCATGAACTAAACTAATCACTAACTGCCATATATGCAAAATAATAACTGCTTCTGTACTTGACGGATTATGATTGGACTAAATTCATGGATACAGACTAGGTAATTATTATCCAGTGCTTGCTTGCTTGTAGGCTTTCGGGGCATAGAATTTCTTCAAATAAGTAAAATAAAAGAAAAGGAATATTATTAAGCAATGCGTATTTTCCTTGTCTTCAACAGATTATAGATGGATCTTTCATTTTTCTCTCTATTTTCTTCAAGGGACCAGGTTCATCTGCGACATGAAGGAGTTGTTTAATAACCCTTTAGAAGTCGCTATCTTATGATTTTGGTTTTCTTAACTCCACTTCATTTAGTGTGCTGTGTGCCCCATATGTGGGATACCTAACATTGACTTCTTTTAAGCCATTAACCTCCCTTTACACATATCTTCTTTCCATTTGATGATTCTTTATTTTTTGTGTGGCATTCTGGCCCAGAGCCTCAAATCTAGTTTGTCTTATCCTCTAGTGATTATTGCTGCTTAATCAAGGTGAAATTATTCCATGAGACAACAGTTTTATTGTACCTTAAGATGGAGCTAGGGAGGGGGAAAGAGGCTGAATTGTAAGGCAAAAATATAAGCGTTGTTCTATGCCAACTTAGCTGGTTTGGAGAATTTTATGCTTCTTTTTATTATTAACTGTGCAAATAAATTATGAAAAATTGGCCGATCAGAGGCTGAAGCAAGCTCATACTATAATATGCCTCCTTTATTAATTATAATGTAAGAACTAGTTTATACACATTTGAACATGTCTTAGTTATGCATCTACTTACCAAGGGATCCATGATAACAGGAAATCTGTCCAAAATAAACTACATGATCAGAGACTATGCATTTTTCTGGCTGTAAAAGTTTGGTGAAAATGTTAACTGTTATTATGTTGTCAGAAACTGCTAATAGACTATTGGGGATTGATTGCTTCATAAACTTGGTTTGTTAGAGACATGCTATATGTGCTAGCTTACTATCATCATCCTCGTTCTGTAAATACCGTTGGGACTAGTCAATAATGAGATTCTGTATTTAATTCCATTCCTGTTCATTTTGTAGGATACTTGCACTGCAATGAAAAACTTTTTACATCATAAAATTTAATTTTGCTCTAGATGTGATGAATTCTTTCATTAGAGGGATATTGTCTTTCAGATTTGTGCTGTACCATCCATGGGATTGCATGCCCATGCATGGATGTATTTATACATTCTCCTTTCATGCTCTTACTGATCCTTAACATATTGTAAGATGATAGATTGTTCTTTTCAAAATTTTCAGGATATTTATGCTTTTTTGGCTGGTCTTTTCTTTTGCAATTTCAGCCAAGCTGCCCTATATGTCTGACCAAGGTAAAACAAGGAGACGGCCATGCTATTTTCACTGCCGAATGCTCACATTCCTTCCATTTCCATTGCATCGCTTCAAATGTGAAACACGGCAACCAAATTTGTCCAGTTTGCCGAGCAACATGGAAGGAAATCCCCTTGCAGGCTCACACTTTAGATCCTCCATCTGGCAGAGCATCGATCGGTGCAGTGGGTTGGCATCAAAATGATGCTTTGATGACTGTGGTCCGACGGTTACCTCCACGACGAGATTCAAATAGGCGGTCAATTATGCTGCAGGCTCCTGAGCCTAGTATATTTGATGATGATGAACCTGTAGATCTTCAACCTGCATCTACTGATAGAAGTTCTGGTGATAAAAGTTGTTCAGATAACAATTGTGCAAGAACAATGGAGGTGAAAGTACACCCAGAAGTTTCAGCTGCCTCACCTTCCAATTCATATGATAAATTCACTGTCTTGGTCCATCTCAAAGCTGCTGCTACAGTTACACGCCAAAATCTCATAAGAAACCAAACTACCTTGCCCCAGTTCTCTCAAACTCGTGCTCCAGTTGACCTAGTCACAGTGCTTGACGTCAGTGGAAGCATGGCAGGTACCAAGTTAGCATTGTTGAAACGAGCTATGGGGTTTGTGATACAAAACCTTGGCTCAAATGACAGGCTTTCAGTTATTGCCTTCTCTTCTACTGGCCGCCGTCTCTTTCCCCTCCGTCGAATGTCTGATACAGGACGGCAACAAGCACTCCAAGCTGTCAATTCCTTGGTTGCAAATGGTGGGACTAACATCGCTGAGGGCCTCAGAAAGGGAGCGAAAGTAATGGAAGACCGAAGGGAAAAAAATCCAGTGGCAAGTATAATATTGCTATCGGATGGGCAGGATACTTATACCGTTAATGGTTCTGGTGGTAGCCAGCCCCAGCCAAATTACCGGGTACTCCTCCCTTTCTCTATTCATGGGGGTGAAACTGCAGGTTTCCATATTCCAGTCCATGCTTTTGGCTTTGGTGCCGACCATGATGCTTCATCAATGCATTCAATTTCAGAAATTTCAGGAGGCACTTTCTCTTTCATTGAGACAGAAGCTGTTATCCAGGATGCATTTGCACAATGTATTGGTGGACTTTTAAGTGTTGTGGTGCAGGAGCTGCAGGTGGGACTTGAATGCGTGCACCCCAACATCCGCCTTAGCTCATTGAAAGCAGGAAGTTACCCAAGTCGTGTAATGGATAATTCACGAACAGGATTTATTGATGTTGGAGATTTGTATGCGGATGAAGAGAGGGATTTTCTGGTGTACATGAATGTCCCAGCAGAATCTTCTGGAAATCAAACCCCGCTCATAAAGGTTAGATGTGTTTACAAGGACCCTTTAACTAAAGAAATTGCAACATTTGAAAGTGATGAGGTCATGCTTGAGAGACCTGAAATAACTGGGGAAGGAGTAGTGTCAATTGAAGTGGACAGACAACGCAACAGGCTTCAAGCAGCTGAATCAATTTCACAGGCAAGAACTGCAGCTGAAGAGGGAGATCTGGCTGGTGCAGTTTCTATCCTTGAAAATTGCCGAAGGGTGTTGTCAGAGACCATATCAGCTAAATCCCATGACCGATTGTGCATTGCATTAGATGCAGAGCTAAAAGAGATGCAAGAGAGGATGGCAAGCAGCCATGTATACGAGGCATCTGGGAGAGCCTACATTCTATCAGGTCTTAGCTCACACTCGTGGCAACGAGCAACAGCAAGAGGAGACTCAACTGATGGCTCTAGTCTTGTTCAGGCCTATCAAACCCCATCAATGACCGAGATGCTTACTCGATCTCAGGCCATGTTCCTGGGGAGTCCGTCAGCTCAAAGGCTCATCCAACCGTCTTGGTCGTTTGGATCGCAACCAAATCCAAGGTGACATTTTTTGGAGATGGGAATTATCTAGGTAAATTCCAGTGCCTTACTGTTTTCAAGTGTTGTTTGGGAGGGGGATAACTGGCGAGGTAAAAAGAGGTTCTTTTTTATCCTTTTGGATTTACTTTGATTTTGCTGGTGACATAAGTGAACAAGTAGGAAAAAGTTTGGGGGGATATATTTGGAGAAAAGGAAGAGTAGGTAGAGTTGAAGATTTTGGTTCTCTCAGTTTGTGTGATGTACATAAACGAGAAGTGGCAATTTTCTTTTGGGTAAAATGGGTATAAGTTTGTAATTGTGGAGATGGTTGGCGTGAAGATTTTGCTTAATATAAGTTTATCTGTTCTCTATTCTTTTCAGATTTTTGCTTTTTTTGTTTTTCTTTTTCATTTCCTGTCTTGGCTATGGTATTCTGCCTAGAAAACAGCGTAGAACTTAAACAACATTTATTGTTCAATCACCTATCTGTTTATGAATTACAATAGGTACAGCTGGAGTTTATGATTGAATTAGTTGATGCAACCTCAGTGGGCAATGGTTTTTCTGTTTATTTATGCAACCGATGCAAGTCAGAAAATATATACAGCTTTACATGGAAGATGGAGAGAACGGTAAAAAAAAGAATGCATTGTTTTAGGTTTTGTGATTAAAGAACGAATAAAGGTGCAATTTTACTGCAAAAGTTGACAGAGTGCAGTTTTATGTCTAGTATTTTCAATTGGTCGAATTTTGTTATTCGTTTAATGGTTTCTTAACATGTATGTTTGAATGTCTTGTAGTTAATATTGTTTAAAATTAATAATAATATATATAGTGTGATCCAAATGAGTTGAATAGCCCATAAATATAGTGTAATCCAAATAGATCAGATGGCTTAAATGGATCGCATATAATTCAAACATGAATCAATATATTTGATTTATTTTTTTTAATGAAATTAACTCTTAATATAATGTGATATTAAAATCACTGTAGTAAAAAAAAAACATGATACATCAATTATATCGAGTAACCCAAATAGATCGGGTGGTGGCCCAAACAAGCCTAAATGTACATTAATCCATTTTATTCATTATTTAATGAAAATAACCATGTATATAATAGAGTAATACTAAAAAGCTAACAATAAAAAATGTCCTTATATTTAATAAAATAAATATTGAATATACAAATTAACTAAAAAATGTTATTTACTCATTTAAGAACATATATTGCCTTGTATTTAATAAACATCCGACTATTTTTGTAAAAACATTCTAGTTTCCAGTCCAAATTCTAAAGTACTCCAGATTCTATTTCTGTAAACACTAACAAAAATCTTCAAAGTATGAAATCCTATACTTCATTTTAAATAATGAACTCACTTCAAATACAGAACTCTATAAAAATTAGAGACAAAAGAATATTACAGTAATGTCCAATATCGAACACATATTGGTTCCATAACTTAAACTACAGTACACCTATTCCTACAAAAACCCCATGAATGGCTTCATTCTGAACCGTTGCAAGAGTTCTAGTTCTTTTTGTAGAGTCTCCATTATTTGAAGCTTTTGTCTCAGTTTTGCCACATCAACCTATCAGTACAAGGACCAATTAGCAAGGGGAGATTCTCATAGTTGCATTTCTTAATCATAAACCCATCTAGGTCATTGAAAATTAATTGATCTATATTTGTTCCATTCTCATCTTCTATTGTTCTCTTCTAGTATATTCAAAATCAAATCAATTTAAAGGGATATACTAAACGTTCAGATATTCTAATCACAAATGGATTTCTAAAAGTAGGTAAATACATTAAAAATCGGGTATATGTTTAGATTGTGTATAGACAAATAGCTATAATAGGACCCTTTGAATATGTTCATATAGAAGTAATAACAAATTTTAGCAACAACCCGATATACATGAAAGGATTTTATACTATGAAACCTAGTAGTAGATATAGGATTTGCATCTTTCATTTAATCTAAAATGAAGTCTAATTACGTTTAGGCTCATTTCTCTTTCTTTTTACAAGAATGACCAAACAGAATAGCCTAAAAGTTCACTATTTTTTTTGAAACATCACACTAACTGACCTAGCACTGGTAACTGAATCGTGAGTGCTCTACTTCCTCTAAAACAACTTGACCATCACACAAGTAGTATATAAGTCATAAAGAAGGCATTACACATAGTACCCATAAAATCTGAATGTATCAGAACCCTCGAAATGTTCCAATATCTAAAGATCACAATGAAAAGCAAGAAGATGAGGAAAAAAAGCAAGAAGATGAGAAAGTGAACTAGAATGCAAAAAGTGAACCAAAACTATAATTTGATTAATTAACCTATAAAACTACCCCCTTACCAATTATCTAATCAATCATAAACAAATTTAAAGTAATCACAAAATCTGCAAAGTGATGATGATGATGACCAGAACCATATCAACATAAGAATATAGAGTAAACTCATGACCAAAACCATAACTTTAAGCAAATATGCAGAAATTAACTATGTCTGAAGAAACTCTAGTCTACTGATTTTAGTTGTGAGATCCATATCAGTTTTTGAACTCTTCAATAACCCAAACAAAATAGAGAAGCGAAAATAAGTGCAAACCAAAACATAATTGGAGGCTGTGAACGATGGACGGCAACAACTTGATGGAAGAGAGGGACCGAGGGTGGAATGGGCAGAGAGAAAGAGAGAGGGCCAAAATAGAGAGAATGGTGATTATGTTTGGGCATAAGTGGATTTAGAGGTAGAGGCCTGTTGGACATTTTTAACGGATCTGTTCGGGTCAGTTTTATATGAAAAATTTTTGGATTTGGTTCAATTGGCATTTTTTGGATTTGAATCAATTTTTTTTAATGTACTTTGACGAAATTTTGGATTTAAGCCAATTTTGTGGACCTAATATTTATGGTTATATTATATTACTTCTACATTAATTTTTTAAAAATCTTCAAAAACACTATATATCATATATATATATATATATATATATATATATATATATATATATATATATATATATATATATATATATGTATTAGTTTGTATTATATTATATTATTTCATGTGCAACATAATAAACTAAATTTACTGAAATATATATATTTTGTTTTTTTAATCTTGTGAAAAAAGAAAAATCGAATTGATTGGAGCTATAGGCTTTTGGATATTAGTAAACTATAATTAAAAAAAAAAGCACATCTAACGTCTATAAAGTGAAATTTGCCTAAATTAAATAGAAAAAAAAAATGCTGCTCAAAAGATCAATATCAAGGATGATAACATTGAAGTAATGAAGGCTGATAATTAGAAAATCGAAATTTTAGTCATATAATAAATTGACAAGAATGCTTAGATATTTTCAATAAAAAAACTGAATCTGATGTCTGTTTTTGTATTATTCATAAGATAATTGTAATGATTAATATTAAAATAGTAACATTTTCATCTTGCTGGAAGCAATAATACAACTAGATATTGTTTTTCGAAAGTATAATACAATTAGATATGAAAAATAATAAATAAATTATACAAACAATTTTCTTATACTTTGACGTCATTATGTATTAATTAACTCATAAATTTTTTGAAATTATAGCTTTTTTGAATAAAAATTGTAGATAGTTTTTAACTTTTAATCACTCAAAATCAAATTTTGATCTTCAAGAATTTTTGTGAATATATACTCCATTCATATTAAAATAATAATCTTCTATTTTTACACAATTTAAAAGAAATTATGTTCTACCAATAATACCTTTTTATTTATATCATGTATATGATTACCTCGAAAAAATTAAAATAGTGAGTAATGTTAATATACTGCAAAAAATAAATAAATAAAAATTTTCATATATCAATTTGAATTTTTTATGAACGAACAAAATTATAGTGTTAAATATCACGTTAATTAAATTTTATTTAAAAAAATAAATGAAAATTAGTGATTTGAAAAAATCAAACAATAGTATTATAAGTAATTCACAAACAAAGTATGTGATAGAAATAATAAGGCTATGTTTGGTATGATATAATATAATGACAAATGTTATGAATTAAAAAATATAATAAAAATGAATGGGATTAAAATTACATTACTATATTTGGTTGTATTAATAATATAATATAATATAAATGTTAATATATTATTATATTTGATTAGATTATATAAATGTATTGGAATATAATTATATTTATAATTTTCAACTAATTTTTTATATGATTATTTTATTTTCATTTATTTTTTATGATTATTTTATATTATATGAGATCATTAAGTAATTTTAATTATTTTATATACTTATATATTTATTATATTATAAAAATATAAAAGTTTGAACTTGATATTATTATTATTATTATTATTATTATTATTATTATTATTATTATTATTATTATTTAAGTTTAATTAATTTAATTTTTTCAAAACATTTCAAGTTAATTACCAATAAAAATTTCATGATTTAATTAAATTATTTTTTAAAAATATCTAATTTACAAACTCCAAATTTAAATATCATAACTAAATATGATTTATTTTTTTCACAATATATATATATATATATATATATATATATATATATATATATATATATATATATATACACACACACACAATTAAAACATGACGACAATAATAAAAAAAAGTATCATGCAGACACTTCTCAAATAATATTACACCTTCCTATATAAAGCATAATGTTTTTAAAAAAAAGTTTTATATTAAAAATACAATCTCATATAACAGTTCAATTCTATTAAATTGTAATATTTTTTTTCACAAATAAATTGTACTGATTTATATTAAGTTTCAAATCTAATATTTAAAGTAAAATTAACATAGCAATAATAACTAGAAAAAAAATCAAATATATTGTCCTATAAAACTCAAACCACCAACCATATATCATCTAAACAAAAAACTCCAATTCAACATATAATTACCATCAATACTCAAACATCCCCGTTAAATAAACCTTTCACCCAAATTTCTTTCTCATTATCAGGTATAGTGAAAAATATATCAGTTATTTCATGGTCACAACCAAATTTTCTTGTTGCCTGGTGTGTTTCACGCATACTCAATCCACTCAATTTTGTCCACTCACTGTTAATCATCAATCTCTTTTCATTTGCATTGCTATCTTCTAATGCTCTACTAAATCTATCACTAGCCTTTTCAATTTTTATGCTAATAATAGAAGGCAAATCTTCAATAACTTTAGCCAAAATCGCAATACTCTCACTTTTACTTTTTTTTTTTCCTTAGAACCCTCTTCATTTGTCTAAGTAAAATCATTTGGAATAGAGCTTACTTATTTTCATTGGCTTCATTCATTGTTTGGTTTTCCAACTCTCACGATGTTTACAGTTGTTTCAGCATCTTTTCCAGTCGTATGATCTTTTCCAAAAATAATAAAGAGCTCCTTATAAAATAGAATGGATTTGAGCCTAAATGGTTTAACTTTTAAATGACTTTGCAAAAATATACAATCATTCTTAACTTAAAATTTTTAGATTTAAAGATTTTAAAAAAAATAAAAAAAGAAAGGTTTAAAATTGCACTTTCAAATATTCATCCTACACTGCATTTTTTTATTGTAATACATTTTCAATATGAGTTCGAATTCCACTGCAATTACAACCAGCTAACATGTCATGCACAACACTCAAAATTGGCTCTTAAATTTCTCACTTTTGACTCAATTTGGTGCTTTGCTTTAATTCCACTATTTGGTAATTTTTTTGAAGATTTTCCTCTATAGCATTAAAATGTCCAGGTTTGAAATCTTGTCCAGCTTTAAATCTTTCAGTATTATGTAACTCGAGAAGAGTTTCACCTAGTTTCGTCTCTTCATAAAATTTCCACATCCTTTTATTTGTTCCTAGTCCTTTTGGCTTAATAGAACTTGAAGATGTATTAATGCTTGACATTTCTGCAAAATAAAATAGCATAATCAGCTATATTAAAATCATGAGCATCTGATATCATCTTTGTTGTAATGAAATTAGGTGAGCAACTAAAAGATTCAATTACCTTGAGAGGTAGAATTCAGCTAAAAGGATTCAATGCTGATTATGGTCTAACCTTACTATTCAACATGGTTTCTAATTTGAAAGCTTAACTGATCTAATCGTTTAGATATTCATACACTTTTTGAAAATGACCAGCAATAGCCTAGATATTCAAACAAATGTGACAATGTTAAATGCATCAAAAAATAAATCCATTACACAAAATGAAAGCAAAAGTAAACATTTATAAAATATATAATTAAATAAAACACAAATGAATAGAATATTAATGCAACAATTTATATCACAAAAAATTTTTCAAGCTAGGATGAGTCATAAAAATAGTAAATTCGAGGGACATAAAAATCCAGACTCACTTGGTAAGAAAAGAATCACAACTACATAAACAAATAAAAACATAATAAAAATACCAAAGAACAACATAATTTTCTATCTATCTCTTCTCCACTCATTTAAAATGTCATTTTCCAAATTATCTCTCTAAACACTTCATTCATTTGATGTTTCAATCGTTAAAATTATATCCTAGGTTTCATTAAATCTTTCTCTTTAAAATATTTTTCTATCTAACCTTTCCTCTATCTCATCAATAGTCATTTCCCTTCTTATAAAATTGTGAAGAAGATAACAAGTAATAATAATCTTATTATAAGTCTCGATAAGACAAAATCCAGGATTCCTAAGAATTGCCCAATATAGTTTAAGCATTCCAAATTATCTCTTAATAACGTTTCTTGTGGCATAATACTTCATATTAAAAAATTATTTTCTAGAATTAGGTTGATGTCTTTCTTTCCAATCATTCAAGTGGTATCTCCATCCTCTATACGATATAAGAAATCCTTTACAATTTGTGTAGCCGGCATCAACAAGGTAATATTATCCTATAAAATAATTATGGAAAGATTTTTTTTAAATAAGTTATTAACTAAAACTATAACTAAAGTTTGGATTATGCATTTCAAATAATATGCACTTACCATAAGAAACTTTGAATTTGTTTTGCCTAGTTATAGCATCCAGAAGAACTCGACCATCGATAGCTGATCCCTCCTAACTAGGAAATACATAGATAAATTGCATATCTTGTGAAAAAAATCTAAGCACATCAGTACTGATTTCACCTTCTCGTGGTCGATATCTAGGCCTATCATTTCTGGACACTTTGACTCGAATATATGTGCCATATAGAGCCCTAAAATAATTCTAACTAAAGAAGTAATTTATGTCAATAATTAGTTATTTTTTAATAAAATATATTAGATACTAAAGAGTCACAACAGTACCTTAAGCCATTTCCACCTCAACTCTATTGAGTTGTTAGGAACAGGTTCTAGTTTCTTTAATAGGATTCCTTGCAAACAGATGGCAACTTTCAAGACCTCCCTAAAATATCTAGTAATAGTTTTCCCAGATCACTTAAATATCAACTGTATGGTCCTATTTTAACATAATGAGCCAATATATGCAAAAAATAATTTGCAACTTGCTCATCTACCAGCATGACTTTAGTATTAAACTCCTTTCATATTCAATTAAATAGCATAACTTATTAAATGAGTTTCTATTCATCCTTAATTTTGATTTACAAACATCACCACTCTTATATGCCATTTCATTCAACTTTTTTTCTTCTCAAGAAAAAACATATTGGTATAGGTTTTCCCAAATAATAAGAGCTAATATTACATTTAGAAAGTGTAACCATTGTGATAATATTACTAATTTCTTTCTCTTTTTTACCAACTTCCTTGTGGCCAAACCTAAACGAGTCATAATTATTTAGTTTGTACATAAAAACAAATATAAAATTATTAACTAAACAATTTCTCATAATACACCATTCAAATAAGGAACTGATTAATTTGTTGATCTCACTAACTAGGAGTTCAAAACCATAAGCAACAAATTCAATATTTGTATGTGTTCTCAACAAAATAAGTCCTTTTGGATATGATAATAAAAAATTCCTTTTAGATATAAGAACATTATAGTAGCACCTATAAACCACCGAAACTTCAAAAGAGTTAAAGTGTCGATATTTAACACTCGTTTGATAGATTGTATATGTCAGAAAATTTTATTATTTTTTACTTTTCAAACATGATTCCATGTTTCTAAATCTCACTTCCAAAATGGTGGCCAGTAGACATTTTCACGATATTTTGAAGTAAATTTAAAATTTTAAAATTAATTTAAATAATATTTTAACTCCATAAATTTTGTGATAATCTGACTAGCATTTTCTTATTATTTACGATAATCTGACACTTTCATGATAATATGTACAATCTGTGCTATGTTTACTTTAATAATTCGACTAGCATTTTCCTCACCTCTTCTTAGATTAGACATAACACAATCTAAATGTTGAGAATTCCCACTCAAAATGGCATTATTATGAGACTAAAAAGCTAAAAAAAATTAATTTACATTTCAATCAATAGTTTTTTACAAGGGACGCTATGGTAGTAGAAATTTTGTTTGATATGCAGACACAATAAAAAAGACAAAACCTATGTTCCATAGAAGGATGAAAAGTTGAAAACTAATAAACTAATTCACATTGGACTTGACATGCTCGCTACACCAAGACGATGATTGAAAATCATCAAAAAAGAATGTTATTTTTGAAGTTTTTGTTAATAACACAGTATCAAATCTTTATAGTGCATGTAAAAGTGAAAGTTAAAATATATGGAGTGGAGAACAAAAAAGGATGTTAAATTATTTTTTAGCTTTTATTCTTTCTTTTTCAGTCTTTGTACTTTTAACAAAAATACTTGTAAGAAAGTGGGCACAACAGAAATAAAGGGCTTATTTCCTAATCCAATCAAACTTATTTGATAGGGAGAAACCAAATTTTAATAGGGAATGACTCATTTTAATGAAAGTTGCTACATCTAATGATTATTTTGAATAGAAGCAAAGCATGAATGAAAAGGGATCATGCAACCCATAAATTAAATTAAATAAATAGTCCCACTAATCATCAATTTTGCAACAGAGTTAAAAGCTAACTTGAAAGAGAAGAATATTAGGAATGTTGAAACCGGACATGAATAAGTAGACTTATGAGAAATATTCTGCAAGAAAAAAATACAAAGCATTGGTGTTTTAATTTGCCTCATATAATTATCATA
The DNA here is from genome assembly GCA_037975025.1 of Excoecaria agallocha. Classification (NCBI taxonomy): domain Eukaryota; kingdom Viridiplantae; phylum Streptophyta; class Magnoliopsida; order Malpighiales; family Euphorbiaceae; genus Excoecaria; species Excoecaria agallocha. The sequence goes on along the minus strand of CM075813.1, from coordinate 16,914,424 downwards.
TTCTTCATGAAAAGGAATGGTGATAATAAACCATAAACATTATACATTAGAATATAAAAATGAATTAGAATATAAGATAGCAACTAAATGAGGATGGAATTGCAAACCCAAATTAATTTGTGTGCAAAATGGAGTAGTTACATACTTTGGTATCTAATATGGTACCCTATTTACTTTTCTATTTTCATAACAAGAAGAAATAAAAACTCATAAACATACTAACCTGAGATTCACAAATTTGAAGAAAAATTACTCATGAATTGAAAGTTACAACTTAATTTCATATTTAATTTGATATTTTAAGATTAGGGATTTTAATTTGAAAACCAAGGTTTAATTTAGTTTGAGAGAGTTGATTTGATAGTATTTACATTACATTACTAATGAAACATAGCAATGTAATTATAATTCGATTTCATTCCATTATATTTTTAATCCAGTACATTTCTCACTTTATTACACTACATTATTTCATACCAATCATAGCCTAAGTGGATTATATTTTGAAAATGTGACTCTTATTTTAAAATTTAGGTAATAATAAGCAAGCCGTTTAACCCTACTTTTTCATTTTTAAGAAAATTCATAAAGAATTGTGAAGATTAGTCATTTTATAACAGAAAGGGATTCAACCCAATTCACCAAGCCTTGGGTCTCAAAAAGGTATTAGATAGCTTCTTGAGGTATCCTTATTTTATTGTTGATGATCAATAGGGATGCTTATGGAGAGGGATGGGGCTTTCCCGATAGTATTTTGGGGAAAACATTCCCCCCTTCCCCATCCCCTTGGAGATCCCCATTTCTACATAAAAAATATTTTATTTTTTCTAAAAAAATCTAATTATAACTAAAATATAGTATTTAATAATTAATTGTAATTGAAATATAACATTTAATAATTAAAAAATATAAATTCAATTACAAATCAAATTAATATAAATTTTTACACTTGACAAAATTAAATATAATTTAAAACTAAATTATATAAATATAATTATATTTAATTATTAAATTTTGGGGATGGGGAAATTTTAGGATGGTGACCACAATCCCCTTCCTTGTCCCTAATTCTAAGTTAAAAAATAATTTTTTTCCCATCTCTGCCCCCACGGAAAAAATTTTCGGGGATTTCTCGCCCCATTCGGAGTGGTTCCTTATTAGGGATGGGGATTCCTTGCCCCATGATCATCCCTAATAATCAACCTATGAGGGTATCTAAATGGGCACATGAAGTAGGTATCATGGAATTGCCATCCAACAATATGTTGGGAAAGAAAATCTAACCTCATGATGCCCAAACCAGAGATGGTTTGGAACACTACAAGAAAATTGCAATTTAACAACAGAAATTAGCAATAGAAAAAGTTAATTTTCCGTTGCTAATAAAAAATAGCAATGGAAATTAGCAACGAAAATTTTGGTTGCTAATTCGGCAGTTGCTATTTTTAGCAATAGCAATTTTATTCTGTTGCTATTTTAATTGAATTTCGTTTCTAAATTCAACAATGCAAGATTCAATGAATTGGTCAAATTTAGCAACGAAAATTTATATTCCATTGCTATTTTTAGCAACAGATCCGTTTTCGTTGCTAAATTCACCCATAAGTAAAAAAACTAATGATGGTCCTATTCGTCGCTAATCCATCGCTAAAAATTATTATAATTTTTTAATATCAGAAACTCATGGTTGATAGGAAAGAAAGTTTGTAAGATTGCATGCCTAGAAGAGCCATTAACTGCCAAAAACATAAAGCACCATGTCACAATACCTAAAACAACCTCATTTTCCAAATAGAATAAATAAATAGAACAACATATGATTATCAAGAACTATTAGCTATTATAAACAATATTAATAGTTTATTTTCCTTGTCATGCAATACCGATAAATAATTCAAAAGTCGATGATGATGATGTTAAAAATGAATATATCAGCCAATAAAAAAAATTATAGACACAACCTCTCCAATTCGTGGACTGACAAAATTGAAGTTTTCTTGTAACCCTTTTAATGGTGGATAATAGGAATCTATAAATTGAACCAACCTAAGATATGAACATAATGAAGCCCCATAAATTTGAAACATATAAGATATATTATCAATCACATTATCAAGTTCTTCAAAAAGAACCAAAGCTACAAGCAAGACACAAATAATATTTCTACCGTGCATGAATTCACATTTTGCATTCTGTATGAAACTGAATTTTTTGTTATTGAATTAAACTATCAATTTCATAATAGAACTAGTTAGAGAGACTTATGTAAGGGAATTGACCTTACAGACTTAATCAATACCATGCAATAATTGTTCTTAGAGCAACTCAACTAATGTTGATAGCCAAATAGTTTTAACATACAATTAAACATCCTTAAAATAAGAAGATTCAGGAGACGAGAAAATTCAATCGAAATAAATAATAAAGAGAAAACACATAAGTGATACCCAACAACATTTATAGGAAACATAGAGCATCTATTGACTAAATTATATGATTCGATTTCTCTATTATTGGTATAAACTAACATACAACATCTATTAAATAAATTACATGATTCAATTATAATCCAATATCAAAGAAGGCAATTACAAAGCAGAAAAAACCTAATGAATATAACAAAGATTATCTCTTAGAGATGGATCTATCCTCAAAATACTAACAAAATGGATCTATCATCAAATGCACAAATAAATCTCAAACCCCTAACAAATAAAAATTAAACATACTCTTTTTAGTAGTAATTGATTCATCATGCCACGCAAGATCCCAATACCTTTATATTACATAGAAAACTGAGGCATTAGTTTATCTTATGATTTTTCAATTACTAGTTAGACATTTGAAATTGTAAGCAAAAGCATAATTATTAACAACCCACCTGTCTCATCTTTAAGTATAGATTATACACATATCTAAGCAAGTATATTTAATGTGTACCATAAAATATAATTACATATATACTGATATAAACATTTTTTTATATTAGTATATATATAATTACATGCTATTGCCACCACGTTGTATTCCAGAATCATTTTTTTAAGGAAATAAGACAAATGGGGAAAATAGGAGAAAAAGGAAAATTATGGTTGGCTATGGTTGTGCATTTAACCAAACAAATAAAAAAATATTTACTAATATAAACAATAAATAAAGTCATTAAATACGAAAAAAATATAAATTACCTCCATTATCCTTCTTTCTTGCAATTTTTTACAAAGCCCCGCTTTGACTTTCTTCTTTAAGTCAAAGATGGAGAAACAAGTTATCGAAAGAGACCGAACTTGAATCATCATTCCCCATTTTTAGGTTGGGAATGTAATCTTAAAGCATATCGACCAAGTCCTTGAATCTTATAATTATATTCTTATAAACAATTTTACCTTTACCCTTACCTACCAAAAGACCCTGCACTTTCAAAAACTGCATTGTCATCCAAAACATTTCTCAAAGAAGTCCAAACAATGGTTATGGATAATGAAGAGCTCAAACATTCTTATGAAAGCAAGGTGCTAGATAAAATTTAAACAGACAAGTAAAGAGGACACAAAAAGCTTCTAGCAGAAAAAAAGGGTAACTGATTCATCCAAGCCTTAATTTTTGGGACATAGAGAATAGAACATTACGGTCACATGGAAGCTTAATTGTCAAGGTAGGATAAAAATAAGAAAACATGAATCGCATAGCTGCTTCTTGAAATTTTATTATCATCACTATCCTAATTGTATAAATAAGGTGTCTAAATAGAATTATGACAGTGACAGGACAACAGAAGCAACAATGCAATCTAGAAAATTGTGCTAGCATCACTAATGAGATTATGACAGTTGCTCACCAATGAAACACAACAGTGATATACTCAATGGAAAGGAAAGCCCAGCTAATTCTATCTTGAGCAGTGATCTCTGCTAATATTTATCAACTCTGTTTGGCATTTTAAAAAAGTGTCAGTGGTTTCATTAACAAGAAATTGGAGCCCTATCTTCCTGCTTGGAAATCAATGTATCCATATATAACTAAAATTTGGTTAATATGCTGAAGTAAATGCAATTAAGACGCATAAAATTAAAATACAAAACATTATAAAAAAATAAAGATGACTGATAATGCAGTTAACACATGATATTTCCACAGGTCACCCAAATTATAGTTATTGATACCTACATCATCTTGATATAAGATGATAGACTTTCTTTCACGAGATAAGCGTCTTGGTTCAGTAACCTCAGTATTTGTTACTTTTGATTTTGGAACAATGTTTGCATCACAGATCAATAAGCTTATTCTGATAAATTCAATTCCAAAAACTTCATAAAATTTATCCATATAAATCAAATTCTATTGTTTGAAGCAATTTCACAAATCAAATAGTTTCAATCACTTTTATAGTCTATGCAATTAGTTAAAAAGAAACAAATTAATTAATGAATTGATGTTCTGCACTCTTAGACTTTCCGAACACATATATAAAATTCAAAAACTAGCAATTTTGATTCAAATAAATCATACCTGGGACTTCTTATTGAAGCTTGTGAGATTGGAAAGACTTTTTGAGATATTTGAAATTCCAAGGTCCTTAAAAAAGAAAAATTACAATGAATTTACAGTTTCTTAACCTCTTAATAAAAATAAATAATAATAGAAAATAAAAAAGGGAAAGAAAAGCTTCAGCACTTGGAAGCGCTTTTTGTTTCCTTCAAGGCATTGCTTGCGAGCCTCCTTGTAAGTATTGGAATTACCATTTTCAGCCGCCATTTTTTAATATTTTGAGGAAGATGAAAAATAACTGAAATGGAAAAGGAAAACCAGAAAGTTGGGATAAGGATGAAAGAAAAAAAGGAAATCTGGCAAGATGGAATCAAGAAAAAAAAAGGAAAACTAGAAATTCTGGCAAGACGGAGCTGAGAAGCGTTCCGACAACACGTTCAGCTTGGTTAGGCCACAACATGTAGCAATAGCAAATGTTTAAGATAATCAAAGGATACACCTTAGCTGAGAGACTCTACAAAGATGGCGCCATGAATTGTATGACTATTTGCTCGCTTGTCGCCATTCTCCGATCTCGATCGAGCCAAGGGAGTGAGAAAGACAGTATGAGAGAGCACTAGGGTTTTTTGGCAAAAGGATGAGTGTAGTTGTTTTCGTTTGATTGTTTATTGGGTTAAGTTAGGAGGAAATGGGTTGATTGTTTTTGTTTGATTTTTTCAACTTTTTACTATTTTTTTAATTCAAAAGTTTTCAACTTTGTACAAGATTGCAAATCCATTTTAGGCCCACTTTGTTTTCTTTTTCTTTTTACATTTTCTTATATATATATATATATATATATATATATATATATATATATATATATATATATATATATATATATATATATATTCATATATATGATGATAGGAAATATAATATGAATTTTGATCTTAGACAAGGAAGGAAAAGGCCAAAATAAATTGATGTTGCCATATTGAATCTAAATATTGACTTTTGAGCTTATTTTGTCTTTTTTCCCCACTCTCTCAAGTTGCTCTTATTTCCCAATTTCAATTTAGATTTGTAACATCTTCTGATTTTAGTATTATCAAATTAAATATGGAAAATCATTTGAGAAAAAATGGTAAGAGTAATTTATTTAATTTTTTATTTTAGGAAACCTACTGCCCATGGGATGCTTTGTGTTGAAAGTTATTCCTTGGAAAAAGGAAAATATTTGTTCATGATTTGCTCGTGGGTTTGATTTTTATGCCACTATTATATCCTCTAACATGTGAACTATTAGCTGTATTAAATAAAAAAAATACTTAACAATTCCTTAAAATAGCAATAGAATTTCATTTTCGTTGCTAAATTAGCAACCGAATTGCACTTCGGTTGCTAAATTAGCAACGAAACCTACATTCAGTTGCTATTTTAAGGAACGTTATTTAGCAACCAAATTTAAATTCCGTTGCTATTTTTCATTGAGAATGAAAGTTAGCAACGTAAATTCAATTTTGTTGCTACTTTTCATTCCGTTGCTACTTTTCATTGAAAATGTAAATTAGCAATGGAATTGTATTCGGTTACTAATTTAGCAAAAAAATTTCTATTTGGTTGCTGTTTTAGCAGCTGAAACTAAATTCCGTTGCTAACAAAATTTTGTTGCTATTTTGGAAACAAATTTTTTTAACCCATATTATTTAGCAACCGAATTATTTTTCATTGCTAATATAGTAATGAAAATGTAAATTCATTGCTAAAAAATTAATTCCATTGCTATTTTTCATTCCAAAATTTTTTCACCATCAATTAGCACCTTATTTAGCAATGGTATAGTAATTCCGTTGCTAATTTCTATTGCTAAATTTTGGCACTAAATATTCCCTCCACTTTTAGCAACGAAAAGTAACCAAATATATTTAGCAACGAAAAGTAACCAAATATATTTTCGTTGCTAAATCTAGAAAGTTTAACCAATTTTAGCAACGAATTTTTTTTTTGTTGCTAAATAGCAACGAAAATGCAATTCCGTTACTAAATTAGCAACGAAATCAATTCCATTGCTATTTTTCCATTGCTATTTTTAAATTTTCTTGTAGTGGAATAACACTATTACTTATACTGTGGCTAATATTTATATAAAAGAGTTTTTATGATCAACACTCTATTTCCCATCTTACATGATTTACAAAATAAGTAAAGTAAATGCGCATAACAAACATATAAGAAAACTATAAAGTAAATAAATAAAATATATAAATAAAATTGTCCAATAAAGAAGAAGATAACCATATATACATAGGACATTAATTAAGGTGGGAATATTGGCTCCCTCATGCATATTTGTAAAAAAGTATGTGAAGTGTCCTTGGCAATTTTATAACAAAAAAAGGGGATGAGTGATCCCTATTTTTGATGAAAATATGAACTCTTATTTTATTTGTCAATTTTGGAAGGAAGACTTAGACATCGGTCCATTTTTATTAAGAAAAATCCCAATTTTATTTGTAAAAATCATTAGGTGATTTTTTTTTTAAATTTTGGTGCGAAAATTTTTTTATTATTACATATCCAAATCCTAAATAATAGAAATAAAGCAATAAAAAATAAAAAAAGGAAATAATTAAATAAGTATAGAAAATAACACATAATGGCACATATGCCCAAAGCCTTCTAAACTCGATTCTCCAAAAAAGCCATGCATAAATTTAATTGCTCATAAAAAGACAAAAGAAAAGAATAATAGTAATGTGAATAATAAGGATAAATGATAAAATAAATAAACATGAACACCAGAATTAAAATTATACAAATAAAGCAGAAGCATACATATCGCAGAAGCAAAATATAACACATAAAATTCAAATATGACATGTAAATGATTTTAGGCAAGAAAATAGGCTTAAAAACCATAAAAAAAAATTTCCGAATGAGGGGTCACAGATAGCCAAAACATGTGAGGGACATCCATCCAAGGTGTTAGGGATGGGAAGGAATAAGGCATGAGACATCTCGTCACTAACTCTAAGCAATGAGTGTCTGTTGCACCTTCTTCCCATCTCTCATGCCTAGGATGCAAAATTAATAACAACATGCAAATAAAATATAATTAATTTCATAAAACCCCCTACACATACATAAAATACCTCCTAAAGATGCAAAAATTAATCTTAGAGCCTAAAAACCCATTTTATTCATATTAAATCAAAAATCGACATAAAATCCATAATTTTAGCAAGAGTACCAAATATGCATCAATGGAGGAAAACTTACAAAACATGCTTTTCTAACATATCGAATCAGACATCTAATTAAATCAACATGGAATAAAAATTAAGACTAGAAAAATTGACATCTTTATATAATAAATCTAGCCTAAAATATTACCCTTAGTTTGATTTCTCTAACTCTAGGAAAATGTGCTTTGGTTCCTCTTTGGATGACTTTTCAATACCAAAACAAAAGAAAGTTATTTTTTGTGAAGAATGTCATAGAGCCATTTTTTCTCAAGGAATAAAAATTAGAGTTTTTAATCTCAAGAAAATTAATGGTTGCCTTTGTAAAAAGAATTCTTCCTCTCTCTAAAACCTTAGCATTTTTCCCTTTCTAAAAGGATAGTGTTTAAATTCTATCAAACTTTATCTCTCCTTTAAAATATGACAAAATCCCCTAAAATCTCATTTTAAAAAAATTGATCTTTAAAACCCAATTTCATCCTCCACTTCTAGCCATTGAAAATGTGTCGAATGAGTGTAAAAGTCCAACAAATAAGTGCCATTCAACCCATAGACGGGTGGTATTGGAAAGGATGTTTGAAAATCATAATTCTACCCCTTACCTTGGCCTAATTAACTTATGGCCGTGTCTCAATGAGCAATAGCCATCTGTCACTGAGTCACGGATAAGGTAAGGATGGCCAAGACAAGCTTTCTACTCGAGATTGCTAGATGGAAAAGGCCCAAAAAATGGCCATTTATCTCTATGACAAATGGACATCTATCTCAACAGAAGACCCATTTTCAAAATTGAAATTTCATTCTCATTCTTTAAGAAATAAAGGGATTAAACTCACTAAAAATATTTTAAACTTTGTGAAAACCAAAGATTGGACTTAGAGTTTATGTTTTATATCTGTAATATGAACAATGCTTGCTCATTGTGTAACTCTGATCTAGGCTACCTTAGGACTTGGTGTCAACAAGTATGTGCTCTGAGATTTATATGGCATGTAAATATATGGCCATCACCTGTTGAGTTAAACAAGAAGTAGTTAAAGAGAGGTATGAGATGTAAATATCACCACCAATCTTAGGGGAACCATTTAGGGAAGGGGAGCCGGAGGTGTTGAAGGACCTTTGGGCATCCTAGAGTAGAAAAAGATGTAATATAGGCCACTTTTTGATAATTGAAAATGTTTTTCTAAAATACGCATATTTTTCTTTAGCTATATCAATAATATGGGTTTTTCTTTTGTATATAGCGTCTTATTTATTTCCATTATGCATGACAATAATCATAGCTCATTTCTAAGACATTGATTCAATAAACACAAATCTTTATTCAATCTCGAACATAGAGACATTTTGATTACATCCATTATGAATCCTGAAGTGAGATTTGAAAGAACGAAAAAATAAAATAATAATTAAAATAAAACCTTTGCCAAGAACCAATAAAGGGACACTAAAAAGTGACGAAGACCTTCCTACCTATCAACAAGCCTATTTAGCTAGAAGGAGACCTATGTAATGTTATCACCCCCAAGTTGCCTAAAAACTAGGTTAACTAAATTCAAAGCCTAACTTACCCAAATAAATTCCAAACTTAATTAAATAGTAAAATTGATTGATCTAAAACTCCAAAAAACCTAAATAAAAAAAGAGCGCCTTAGGCAAAAAATAGGGGTTGAGAGAGAATATTCAATTATGAAAATCCATGAGAGCTAATTGATAACATAAGTCAGATGCACACAAGGTGTCACCCCCAGAGATTGAATTAAGATATGTGTTTTTATATTACATGTCTAGTTATGATTACTATTATTGCTATATAATGCATGTAGATAAGAACCCATGCATAAGCTAGGCATGAACATAAATTATGCTATCAAGACACGTATGGCATGCATAGAGACACATACTGAAGTGGGCTTAATTCCAAAGTAGCAACGGTAACACTTCATGTAATAAGGACTTCTTCTGCTATTGTTCTTGTCATGACATTTTCACCAAGATGACACTTTTTTAAGTGTTTGGTGGCATCAAATGGTATGTGTAGTCTATAGAGGACCAAATTATATTTGGCCAGAGTATGATAGCGATGGATTATTCCCCCTGAAAATAATAAGAAAACTCAAAAGGAAGACAAGGAAAAAAAACACTAAGGAAAGATACCTAAAGAAAGCTTGCCTAAAGCCCACTTGAAAATGGATTTCTAAAGGGGTATTTTGAGAAGGATGGCAGCCAAGCCGTACCTTCAATGAACCCTATAACTACCTAGGATATGGTTTATACATTTTTGCATGCATTCTTTTTGCACATGATTTTGTACAAATGTTTTGATATATTATTTATAAATGTCGTTACATACATGATTTTTGCATGTTTAAAATTCCTTATACGTCCTATGTACACAATCCTTTATATGTAAATAATTCTTTACTCGTACTTCACATGTGTAATTCTTCCACACACACTCCATACAATATTCTTTGCATATGTCTCTCTATTATACATATGAATATTTGTATGTATTGCTATACATATAACCTTACAGGTAAAGAGAAAGCAAACTTTGCTATCCTTGTCTCAATAATACTATTTGGTCTTTATATACAATACCCTAACTGCAATGTTTGAGGGTTTAAGGAACTCTTGTGTCAAATATTAACTGCCTCTCCAATACATTCAAGATGACTACTGTAGTGCTTTGTCTTTTCCTAATAATAGGGAGTATTCTTATTAAAATAGTCTGCACTTTAGGCCTAATTTATCATGCAAATTTATGTCAAATATTTTGACATAGTTTTTTCTTATTAATTTACTTTCAACTTGAAATTTTACTTCATCCTAATAATTCTAAACTATGAATGGTTTTTTTTAAAATTTGTGTTTCATTCAATTTTGACCTAAATGGAAGGTAGTAATATTTTTATCATTGTTTGCTAAATCACATAAAAGTCTTAACCATACCATGAAATTTTTAAATTTTAAGCACTTCAGGCTTATTTTAAAAATAAAAAAAAACTATTTGCAATTGAAGGGATTTGGTAAAAATCACTAAGAACATTAGAACCTTCTGATTATCCTTCAAAGTGACCCTAGGATGAGATAAAACTTGAAAAATGATTTGGGCTACCCTTTTTGTATAGCTCTCTAAATGACTTTCCTTACCCTGATTTTATAATTGCTTAGCAGCTTATTGAGCCTTTATTTCAAGCATGCTGAATGCACACTCATTTTATTATTACACATATAAAAATAAGCCTTAAACCAAAATAATTTTAGCTTTCCCTTAGTAAGATGGCAACTATGGTAAGGTTGGTTTCACATTTCAAGAGAAGGGAGGATTAATTTTTACCAATCATTTGTATAAATTTCGTGGAAAATTAAGTTTATTTTGTGAAACAAACCTAAAAAATAAGAAAAAAAAGAAGAAATAAAACCTAAAAAATAACACCACAACAAGAAGAAAAAAAAGAAAAGAAAAGAGAGATTTTAAGCTAGTACCCTTCGAACAATTTTATATAAACTAAAAATCATCAAGGCTAAAGGCGAGATAGGTAGAGAATAGTCCTTTAGCTAGTTAAGAAAAAATAATGGCTATTTTCCACTAGCAACTTAACCTTTCTTCATTCACTATTCACCCAAGCCAACATTACAACTAATAAAAGACCTTCTAATTCCTAGTTCAGTCTCATCTAACTTAGCGAATATGACCTTTTAGTAAGGTTTGGTACGTAAAAAGAGGTATATGGTGTTCTTGGGCTTTAAGTGAGAATCTATGAATGTATTTATGCATTCGAGTTAAATCTCATCCCTAAATTTTCATCCAAAATTTGTTTTCAAAAGGTGAAAATTATATTTTGGCCTTCAACATAAAAACACATAGAAATTGCTTGGTATGTATTGTGCTTATTTATTGATTTGGTAGACCTTAGTATTAGCATGCCTATTCTTTTGTTATCTTATTGAGAATGATCCTTTAATTTCTCTTGATTGAGATTAAATTAATTGAGAATGTGGTCCATTCAGTTTATTTAAGGATGAGTGAAATTTAAGTTCAAAGTATTTGATAAGTTACAAATACTTTAAATTTTGGGCACCTTTTGGCAAACAATTTTATGCATACCTTGCATATATATAATTCCCTCGATGCACTCACACAAGCAACTTCTTGTAAGAAAAAACACTAATGGACTCCATGAATCAAAATTGGTCAAAGGATAACTTTAGGCAACGAACAATCAGATCAAGATAAATTTTCCATGGGAGAAATCATGCAAAGGGAGTATCTAGAAAAAGTGAGGTCATCTACGTATGCCATGCTGAGGGAAATTACAAGAAGTGATGTCAGGTAAAATGTCTATGTTTTTATGTGTGTTTCTCTTATTTATGTAGTTAAGTATGTAGTATTGTGTGTATTTTTATGTGTTTATGATTCAGTTTATGTGTTTGTGTTGTTTTTAGGTAAAAATTGGTGAAGTATGAAGAAAACGAAGAAGATGGTGGTATTTTGAAGGAAAAGCTCACTAGTCGTGAAGGAGTTTACGACTCAGACAAAGATCACGAGTGAAGCAGTGAAGAGTGAAGAAGGAAGCTCACGACTCGGCAGCAGAATCACGTGTCGTGAAGGAGATCACTAGTCGGAATTATGCTCACGAGTCAGGAAGAGATGAAGATCACGACTCGTGAGGAGGCTCACTAGTCGGACACAGATGCTGATTCGAAAATGATGTGTCTTTTGAACCTGAGTTTTCGACCAAGTGTTATGTCCTTTCAGAAGCAACCTTTCGTGACTTATCAAGGGACATATCTGTAGAGAAGATACCTATAAATACATGGGAGAACAACAGCTGAAAGGATGGAAAAAAATTAAAGAATGTTTTTACTATTTTCTTAAGAACATTTATAGTTGTTTTGAATTTTCTGTTTACTTAGTTTTAAAGGATGACAAAAGAGCAAAGCCAAAGGAATAAGAGATTTATCAGAAGATTTAAATAGAAAGTAAACCCTGGGGAGTGATGTTTCTTGTCTCTTATTTCATCTTTATTGTAATTTTGTTTATGGCTAAGTTCTTTTGATACATTATAACTATGTAATTTAAGTTGTCATTCATCTACTTATCTTTGTGCTATTGAATGTTTATTTTATTTATGTATGAAGTATGATTTAAGTTTGTTTAAGTGCTTTGATTTGCTTAGTATGATTGATCACCATATTAAGTATGTTAGTCATTTAATTCACAATGAGAGTTGGAATTATTTGATGGAAAGTTAAATGAATTTACTTAAAGCATTGAATTCACTTAGAGATAAGGAATTCACTTTAAGGGGTTAAAGAATTGGCATAGAACTTTATGGTTTTTATTTATCTCTATAATGACATGAGAATGCTTATAGACTCTAAGTAAGAATACTCTTTATTGACAATGAGAATTGCTTTAAAGAATCTTGGCTAAATTCTCCACTCATATCATTCATACAATTGTTAATTGATTCAAAGATGAACTTGATTTATTTGGTTATAATGTATGTCCATCCCATATTTTAAGTAATCTATTATCCAAAACTAACTTAATATATTTTAAGTAGTTAGTATTTACATTAATTGCATGATTTTAATTGAAATGGTTACCTATCCATTTACTTGTTGTAATTTTAATATAAAATTATCCCGTTCAAGTTTTAATATATTTCAAGTTGTCCTTAAGAAGGGTGGTTTAACTGTAATTCATAATGATAACAATGATTTAATTCCTACTAGGACTATCACGGGTTGGCGTATGTGTATGGACTATAGGAAGTTAAATAAGGCTACTAGAAATGACCATTTTCCTTTACCCTTTATTGATCAAGTTATTGAAAGATTGGCTAATTTTTCTTACTTTTGCTACTTAGATGGGTTGAGTGGTTTCTATCAAATAACTATTCATCCACATGACCAATCTAAGACAACTTTTACATGCCCATATGGAACTTTTGCATTTAGGCGAATGCCTTTTGGTTTGTGTAATGCACCAGCTACATTTCAAAGATGCATGTTTTCTATCTTTAGTGATCTTATTGATCAATGTGTAGAAGTTTTCATGGATGACTTTAGTGTGTATGGCACTAATTATGAGGATTGTTTATCTAATCTTTCTATGGTGCTTGATAGATGTATGGAGCATGGTTTGGTTTTAAATTGGGAGAAGTGTCATTTTATGGCTCAAGAGGGCATTATTTTAGGACATTTAGTTTCTAATAGGGGGATTGAAGTTGATAGAGCTAAAATTGAAATAATTACTAATTTGCCTCCTCCTAAAAATGTTAGAGATGTTAGAAGCTTTCTAGGCCATGCTGGTTTTTATAGGAGGTTTATCAAAGATTTTTCTAAGATAGCTAAACCCTTATGCACGTTACTAGGTAAAGATGTTGATTTTCATTTTGATGAGGCATGTCTTAAATCTTTTGAAACTCTTAAACATGCTCTTGTCACTTCACCGGTGTTGCAACCACCAAATTAGGATCAACCTTTTGAATTGATGTGTGATGCTAGTAATTATGTGGTAGGGGCTGTTTTAGGCCAAAGAATTGATGGAAAGCCTTCTGTTATTTATTATGCTAGCAAGTTACTAGATGATGCCCAAATTAACTACTCTGCAACTGAAAAGGAACTCTTGGCTATTGTGTATGCTTTTGATAAATTTAGAGCTTATTTGGGCAAAAAGTCATTGTCTATTCTGATCATGCTGCCCTTAAGTATCTTTTGAGTAAGAAAGATGCTAAGCCTAGGTTGTTAAGATGGATTTTAATGCTACAAGAATTTGATTGGGAAATAAGAGATAAAAAGGGGAAGGAGAATTTAGTTGCGGACCATTTATCTAGGTTGACCTAATGTGTTATGCAAGATAATGATGATGGGGTACCTATTGATGAAGCTTTTCATGGGGAACATCTTTTTAGTGTAGTTTCCAAGGAAACTCCTTAGTTTGCTGATATAGCAAACTACCTAGTGAGTGGAATGCTTCCTTATGGTTTAGATTATAGGCAAAGGAAGAAATTCCTTCATGATGTGAAGTTTTACTATTGGGAGGAGCCTTTATTATATAGGAGATGTGCTGATGGATTGATTAGGAGGTGTCTTCCTCATGAAGAAGTTGGTGAAGTATTAGCTCATTGTCATTCTTATGCTGTAGGTGGTCACTTTGGGGTTTCTAAGACAGCTTCTAAGGTTTTACAAGCTGGTTTTTGGTGGCCTACATTGTTTAAGGATGTTAAGGACTTTGTACTTAGTTGTGATAAGTGTCAAAAAATGGGAAATTTGTCTAGGAGGAATGAAATGCCTTTGCATGGTATTTTGGAAGTTGAATTGTTTGATATTTGGGGTATGGACTTTATGGGACCATTTCCTAGTTCTTTAGGGAATAGGTATATTTTGGTTATGGTGGATTATGTATCTAAGTGGGTGGAAGCAATTCCAACCATTGCTAATGAT
The DNA here is from genome assembly GCA_037975025.1 of Excoecaria agallocha. NCBI lineage: Eukaryota > Viridiplantae > Streptophyta > Magnoliopsida > Malpighiales > Euphorbiaceae > Excoecaria > Excoecaria agallocha. The sequence continues at coordinate 16,899,248 of CM075813.1, read as the reverse complement.
GCCAAGGTGGTTAAGAAGATGCTTAAGAAGGTTATATTTCCTAGATTTGGAACACCTAGGGCCATTATTAGTGATGGTGGGTCTCATTTTTGTAATAAAGTTATAGAGCAATTATTGAAAAAATATAATGTGACTCATAAAATTGCTACACCTTATCATCCCCAAACTAGTGGACAAGTTGAGATTAGCAATAAAGAGCTTAAGTGGATTTTAGAGAAAACTGTCTCTAGGTCAAGAAAAGATTGGGCACTTAAGTTAAATGATGCTCTTTGGGCATATAGAACAGCTTTCAAAACTTCTATAGGTCTTACACCTTATCAATTGGTTTATGGTAAGTCTTGCCATTTGCCGGTTGAAATTGAACATAAAGCTTATTGGGCAACTAGGGTGTTAAATTTTGATATGCAACAAGTTAGTAGGAAGAGATTGCTTTAATTACAAGAGTTAGAGGAACTTCGTATGAATGCTTATGAAAATGCAAAGTTATATAAAGAAAGAACTAAATCATGGCATGATAAACATATACTAAAGAAAGAATTTCAAGTTGGTGACATGGTTTTGTTGTATAATTCTCGATTGAAGCTATTTCCTGGAAAATTAAAGTCTAGATGGTTGGGACCTTTCACAGTTGTTCAAGTTTTTACTTATGGGGCTGTCGATATTGCTAATGATAAAGGGGAGGTTTTTAAGGTTAATGGACATAGATTAAAGCCTTATTTCATTGGTGATGCATTGGTTCCTACTCACAAAGTTTCTTTGCTGAATTCTTCTTTTGCATAATCCTAATATGATTTTTGTTTTTTCCTTAGTTCTTTTAGTTTGTATTTTATGGGTTGATTGTAGGCTATATTATGTGTTTTATATAGTTTTATGTTCCTTAGCTTATTTTTCTTTATTGCTTTAATTTTTGGATCAAGATGTTTAATTTTTGCAGAGGAATACATGAGGTTCACGCGTTAATCACTAGTCGTGACGGTGTTCACATGTGTTCCAGAGGCTTTCTTCATTTACTCGTGAGCTGAATCCTGACTCGTGAACATCTTCATGTATAATACAGAGGCGCAGGGATCACGAGTCATGAAGTACATATCGACTCGTGAGGATTTCCATTGTTGTCTATCCTTCCTTCTTTTCACGAGTCGTGATATTCATTCCAAGTCGTGTCATTGCTTTCCTCAACACACTGCCTTATCTTCACGAGTCGTGAGGAACATGTCGACTCGTGAAGCTGTGTTCCTACAGTTACGGGTCGCGATTTTAACTTTCAGATTTTATTTCTATTTCATTTTTATTTCTTTATTTTACCTTTATTTCGTCTAATTAGGAGTATTAGCGGTTTTTTTTTATTTTTTTAACTCCCTTAATTAACTTCCATTACGTGGGGGGACGGTTATAATTTTAAAATTAGGGTTTTTTTTAAACGACATAACTTTTCATGTTTTCTCTCATTCTTCTATAAAAACTGTTGTTGGTTTCCTTTTCTAATTTTTACGTTCTCTCTTCTTTTACTCTTCTCGTAACTTCTATCTTTCACTGTAACTTCTATTTTCTTTTGTCTATTTGTTTTTCTTTTGCTGCAACTTCTTTTTTCTTCTTCTTCTTCTTCTTCTTCTTCTTCTCTTTTCCTTTCCTTGCATTCCGTTTCAGCCACATTACCCAAACACCAGTACCTGCTCTCACGAGTCGTTACCCCGGTTCCAACGTTTTCTTTTTCTTTTCTCGGTTTCATTTTCTCTTTAACACAATGGTAAGGACGAAGAATGTTTCAGCATCAAGGGGTCAGCAAGAAGGAGATGAACCACCACTTCTGAGTTTGCAGACAGATTTTGGTTCACCATTCCCTCTTTCCTCCATTCATGAAGGTAACAGGTTCCTTGTTTTAAAAGATAGAGCACACTATCAATGTAAGTATTTTCCTAACTCTTTGCTTGAAAGTGTGGGTGTTCTTGATGCAGTAAATGAAATGTTGTCTGAATGTGGTCTCTTGAGGTTTGTCAATATGCATGAGCAGTTTTACACTGACTTAGTCTTGGAGTTTTACACAAATTTTAAAGAGAATGCTGATAATCCTAGGCTGGTAGACTTTCGCTTGAATGGTGTTGATCATACTCTTACCTATTTCATGATGCATCAAATCTTTGGTTTTAGCCCAAATGGTTTATGTAACCCTCCTAAGAGTTATAGGCCAAATGAGTTTTTGAACTTTCTTACTGGTTTGACTACACCTTATAAGGTTAGAGATGCCAAATCCATGTTTATATCGGACTTGAAATACTGGATTTTGCATAAGATTCTTGCCTCCATTGTTTTCAACAAGCATGAATTTAATAGGGTTTCAAGTCATGAACTTTTCTTGATGTGGTGTGTGCATAACCATAAGTCTATATGTTGGTCTTATTGGATTTTCAAGCAATTGTTGAATTGTGTTAATCGTCCGGAGTCCCCTATTACCCATGGACATGTTATTGCTGCTATTGCTAGGGGCATTGATATTGATTTACGTGTTTATGATGGTGTGTTTCCATGCTTGTATTTTCCTAAGCATTTATTTGTGAGGGGAGAGGTCACTAACCATTTCTTCCAATACATACCACCTATCTATCGTTCTTGTTGGAAGGAACTTCCTGGTACTTCTACTCCGCAGGTGGCTAATATGGAAAGTACATCGGAGGGGTCAAGACCAATGGAGCCCGAGCCTAGTGATGATCCAATGGAGGGTACACTTGTTTTCACACCAACTGATGCTTCTTCTTCGACTATCACCACTTCTATGTTCAATCAACTGCTACATGGTCAATCCGCCATCCAAAGTCAATTGGCTTCCTTGGAGCAAACCACACTCAATTAGTTCATCATCAACGCCGCCTTGAGCACAAGGTGGAGGCTTTCATTGCTCAATCGGGCTACGAGGTTGTTTTGCCTCCCACTTCACCATGATTTGAGGGGAGTTTTTCTTTCCTCTATGTTTTTGTTTATTTGTGCTTTTCTTTTTGTGTGTTTGTTTTGTTTTTCCATATTGAGGACAATGTGTCTTCTAAGTGTGGGGGAGCACTTGTGTGTGTTTTGTTGTTTGTTTATCTTTTTCTTTATTTAGACTAACTTTTATAGTGAGTTTTGTTATAAGTGTTGCTCATAGTGTTGTAATATAGGTTGTTATGAAGATTCATTTGCCTTTATACTCATTTGATTAGTTTTTCAAGATCTTTTTGCATGAGTTTTTTGTTTTTAAGTCATCTCTTTTTACTTCTTTTAACATTTTAGGTTATTTAGTCTCTTCATTAACTATGCTTTAAGGTTAGACTATGCTCATTTAGCTTAAGATTTTAGGATTTTAGTTGCTTCATGGAAACTTTAGCCATAATACTTATCTTTAAGCCTTTCAATAATGGATGAGGACTAGAAAAAGAAAGTAAAAATAATGAAAATAAATAAAAGTAAAGCAAGATGCATACTCAAAAGCTTAATCAAGTATGGGATGGAGCGTAAAACACACCAATTACTACATTCTCTTGCTATTTCATGGGATAAAGTTTAAAAGTATACCCATGGAAAAAGAAAAAAAGAAAAAAGAAAAAAAATGAAGAAAAAAAAAGAAAAACATAGTCTAAAAATGCCATGAGATGGGTTTAAAGGTATGTGTGCTTTTTTAATTGTCCAAAAAGGCAACTATAGTCTGAGGATCTTAGGTTTTATGATCATTATTCTCTATTGAGCATGGGTAGTCTTGAGACTTTATATTCTTGATGTTGAATTTAGTAAACTTAGGTGACTTGATGATTTAAGATGCATGTTTTAAGTCTTGATGAACTGAAATTTTGAGTGTTAAGGTGTTTGAATTCATATCAATCTTATCTTAAGTGAAAATTGAGCAATGCTTTATAATGTAACTTACTTAGTTTGACTTGAGATTAAATTGTCTCACTTTTCTCTTGCTTGGGGACAAACAAGGTTTAAGTGTGGGGGAATTTGATGTCAGGTAAAATGTCTATGTTTTTATGTGTGTTTCTCTTATTTATGTAGTTAAGTATGTAGTATTGTGTGTATTTTTATGTGTTTATGATTCAGTTTATGTGTTTGTGTTGTTTTTAGGTAAAAATTGGTGAAGTATGAAGAAAACGAAGAAGATGGTGGTATTTTGAAGGAAAAGCTCACTAGTCGTGAAGGAGTTTACGACTCAGACAAAGATCACGAGTGAAGCAGTGAAGAGTGAAAAAGGAAGCTCACGACTCGGCAGCAGAATCACGTGTCGTGAAGTACATCACAACTCATGAAGGAGATCACTAGTCGGCATTATGCTCACGAGTCAGGAAGAGATGAAGATCACGATTCGTAAGGAGGCTCACGAGTCGGACACAGATGCTGATTCGAAAACGATGTGTCTTTTGAACTTGAGTTTTCGACCAAGTGTTATGTCCTTTCAGAAGCAACCTTTCGTGACTTATCAAGGGACATATCTGTAGAGAAGATACCTATAAATACATGGGAGAACAACACCTGAAAGGATGGAAAAAAATTAAAGAATGTTTTTACTATTTCCTTAAGAACATTTATAGTTGTTTTGAATTTTCTGTTTACTTAGTTTTAAAGGATGACAAAAGAGCAAAGCCAAAGGAATAAGAGATTTATCAGAAGGTTTAAATAGAAAGTAAACCCTGGGGAGTGATGTTTCTTGTCTCTTATTTCATCTTTATTGTAATTTTGTTTATGGCTAAGTTCTTTTGATACATTATAACTATGTAATTTAAGTTGTCATTCATCTACTTATCTTTGTGCTATTGAATGTTTATTTTATTTATGTATGAAGTATGATTTAAGTTTTTTTAAGTGCTTTGATTTGCTTAGTATGATTGATCACCATATTAAGTATGTTAGTCATTTAATTCACAATGAGAGTTGGAATTATTTGATGGAAAGTTAAATGAATTTACTTAAAGCATTGAATTCACTTAGAGATAAGGAATTCACTTTAAGGGGTTAAAGAATTGGCATAGAACTTTATGGTTTTTATTTATCTCTATAATGACATGAGAATGCTTATAGACTCTAAGTAAGAATACTCTTTATTGACAATGAGATTTGCTTTAAAGAATCTTGGCTAAATTCTCCATTCATATCATTCATACAATTGTTAATTGATTCAAAGATGAACTTGATTTATTTGGTTATAATGTATGTCCATCCCATATTTTAAGTAATCTATTATCCAAAACTAACTTAATATATTTTAAGTAGTTAGTATTTACATTAATTGCATGATTTTAATTGAAATGGTTATCTATCCATCTACTTGTTGTAATTTTAATGTAAAATTATCCCGTTCCCTTTGGAACGATACCCTACTCATCCTATACGCAGTCTAGTGAGACTAAGGGTTCAATTAAATCCCCATCAAGAAGATGACCATCTTACTCAAAGACAATCCCCAGGGAGTGGAGATCATACAAACCCATAAAAAAGAAAAAAAGACCTTTTGAGGAGCTAGATTGTCCATATGCACCTTTGCTGGGGGCAATGTAAGGCCCCAACATATACCCTAGTGGAAATTAGGTATGTTTAGGATGTAATAAAAAGATAAGCATTAAAAGGTTATGAAAGGACCCTAATGGACTCAATTTAAAAGTTAAGGGCAAAATGGTAAATTGAAGGTATGTAAATTTAGGAAGATATGAAATAAGGACCAAATTGAAATTTGAATTATAAAATCATATGTCAAAAGTGTGAACTAAAAAATTAAGGTGGAAATTAGAGAATTAAGGAATAAAGGAGGGGGTTAAGATGTAATTTTTCTAAGCTTGATAAACGGACCAATAAAATTAAGAATTGTGTGTCCCTAGAAATCTCATGAGAATGGAAGAAATTTCATAGAAATTAAAAGCGAAAAAGGTTGCTGGCCATTTTGGGGTTCCAAACATAGAAAAGTTTTTGCTTTTTCCCCACCATTGCCTCTTCTTAAAGTTTCATACCAAGATTGCTTGAGGGACATAGGGAAAAGAGAAAAATTAAGGTAAGTTATTTAAGATAATTATCCTCTTATCTTTCCTTTTCATGCTAAGTTAAGAGAGAGGGAAGTTTAAAGGTGGAATTGAAGTTTTAATTGATTAGTTGATTGTGGTTTTAGTTGAAAGACTAAGCAAAACAAGGTAAGGATATAGCTAGATGCTTATGGAGCATAAATGGCTCTACAAGGTATGGGAACTTATAACCCTTTGTGTGTGTGTTTGCTTCTATAAAGTGAATTGAGATGGCACTTTAGATGTCTTGGTAAGACATAAATATGGACATAAAGCTCAAAGGTACATAGGAGCCGAAATAGGAAGGTCATGTTTAGGATAACAAGAATCTACCGATGGGTTCACTAGACTTAATAGAATTATTTCACCTATAACTATGGTTATAGAACTTAAAATTAAATGATTCTAGTTGGTTTAGAAACTAAACTCACATACTTAGATTTCTTCTGGAGAAGTTAAAGTCTAACTCTGTCCTTAAGCTTGTCAAAATTTAGCTTGAAAATCAAACAAGTTTAATGCCTTATCATTAGGAGCAGTCTACAGTCTTTTATGAATATCTTGAGATCTAGAAGTGAAAATGAGATGATTTTTAATGATGATATATAGTAAAAAATTTGTAGAAGTTCACTTTTCCTAGAAACTTCATCTACCATGTCTAAAATTTGCCACAAAGTAAGGCAAAATAGCTGCCAAATCAACTTGGTTGATTTACTTTCCAACCCAACCGAGTCACCAATCTATGAATTATGCAAAATCAAACATCTCGATAGGGTTACTTACCAACCCAACCAAGTTCCCTTACCAAACCAGCTGAGATCATTTCATCCCAACCAAGATATTTGCTTCTAATGGAGCAAAATTGAACAACTTAGCAGGGACAAACCTTGCCCCTACCAAGACACTTCCTACAAGGAACTAAATTGAATTTTAAGCTTTAGAACACCACCAAAATCCATATAAATGTCCTTAAACTTAATTAGAACACCTTAAGCATGAAATTAATGAAAATAGATGACATGAAATGTATGTAGAGTGTAAAAATATAAACTCATAATTAATGCCACATTAATATGACCATATGAGATGTTTATATATACATGGTTTAATTTATAGGATTGTAAGCACATATATCGATTTCATGTATATGTGTATATGTATATGACGTAATTAGATTACAAAAGTATATAGAATATAGATGTGTATAGATATGAGTGTAATATAGGAACGTGTATAAGCATATATTGAAGCAATAATGAGAGTGACATGTATATTTGACTAATTATACTGGTTACTTTACTTTGATTAAATATGCTTAGTATGCTAATTTTTTTGGACATATAGTAACATTTTCAAATATAAGGATGCATATAATATATATGTGGTGAATAATGTACATATGCATATATATATATATATATATATATATACACACACGCACACACACACACACACATATGCATATACATATTAGTTTCCATGTAATTGCATTTATGGACATGATATGTAAATATAGAAATGAAAGGTGCAAGTGTTAAGATATATGATGCTTTAAAATATGTTTCAATCATATGATATGCCTTGATAAAAAGTAGGATGTCGGTATGCATGTAAGTATCATCTGGATAATAAGACATATGATAGTATAAGAATAAGAACCTTGTTCATATACATAAAATGAGTGTTAAGCTTTTGTATTGATTGCAAGTGCAATATGTGTACACAAGAGCATATAAATGAATTTTATACTCATAGATATGTATACATATAGTTAAGGTAATGACTTATACTACTGAAAAGAGAAGAGTAAAAGAAAATTAAAGAAAAGAGGTTACAGTTGCCTGCATCTATGTCTATGTTGTAGATAGATAGACATGCCTATAAGGGTATAAATAGACTTGTTTGGATCCACTTGATCATTATTGGTCCACAAGATTGACCCTATTTAGGTTCCCTTGACCGTTACTGGCCCATAAGATTAATCCTATTTGGGTCCATATGTTTGATTTTTTCGGGTATCCTTATTATACCTTCAGGTAACATAGGAACTTATTTTCCACATCCTTAGAGAAATGCAAGTTTAATATAGAAAATAGTTAAAGTATTATAGTAGAGAATATGTCATTGATAGTGATAACATGGGATCTCATAACTTGATTTGAATGTTGCTTATACATGAACCCACATATAATAAATAGAAGATATAAAGATTAAAGAAAGCTATATGTTGAGCAAATGGTTATATAATATTATAGCATAATATATATGTAATTATAATTAAAGATACCTAATGCTTTTTGCATTTAGGATAGTAAATCATATATAAAAATATGCATAAATATTTAACAAGTAGTCATTAATCACATTATAAACATACCTTCCTTAGTATTATGATTTGCATGTTTGGTATTAGTTATGTTGTAATTTGTGACAAACTAAACTTAGAAATAATATTGTCCATTGTATGCAATAACACTTAAGGTATAAACCCATAACTTTAGATGTAACTGTGAAGTGATGTATGAACTTGGGGTAATTTATGACTATTAATTATCAACAAACTAGAAACTTACGTGTGAAATAAAGAATGAACATCATAATAACAATACATCTAGGCCTAATAATAAAATGTAGGGAATACACAAGATTACAATATAAACATAGGTTTGATATAGAACTTGTGAGCTAATTGGGCATGCATATAGATCCAAGTGGTTAGCCTAATCATGCATAAATGGTTACCTGAAAGTTATTATTTTGGGATATTATTAAGAAGAGTTTGAGGGAGATATAATAGCTTAACCATATCTTTAAAGGGTTGGCCGAAATCCACTTTTAGCAAAGATTGTGTCTACATTCATTCTTTCATTTTCTTAGGATAATTATGTATATTTATCACCAGCTTTTTGGATTATTTTCAGATTGTATTTATCTTTATTTCTTCATGTACTTAGTCCATATTGTGGCCAAATACATGCAGATAAAGGTTAGGAATTATCTTTGTTATTTATTTTATTATTTATCTCTTAGAGTTAAAGTTTTTGAATTCATCTTGGGAGGGGTGGCTGCCTAGCCTATATAAAGGGCTGAATTCTTCATTTGTAAGACACTTGATTTTTGATTAATGAGATTTTTATTTGGCTTGGCTAAATTTGTGAGAGTTGATTTTTATTGATTCTTACTATTGCATGAAGAATTAGACTTAGGGTATTTGCAATATTAATGTATGCTTGATTCTTCTTTTTTTTTTTCTTGTTTTCTAAATCAATCTATTATAAGCGTTTCCAATCTTGTTTGGGGGTTCTTTAGATTGGAGGTTTATTATCTTATTTATGTTCAATACTCATGGTATATTAGCATTCTAGTTTGGCATATAGGCTGGGGTTTCACATCAGCTGCATAACTTAGCATGGGTGCTCATCCATACAGGTTCTTAATCTAGGACTATTCAACTAGGATAATATCTGCAACAACAAGGCCAACATCGGATTTAGGAATATTCATTGCATGAAGATGACATTGTTCTAGTGTCTAAATGAGTTGAAATGTATAAATAACAAATAGTATAAATTGTAATGTACAAAAGTTCTCATTTACAGTCTTTTAACCATAATGGTGTGTATATATATAATATTACATACGGTTCAATATTACCATAATAAGCATGCTACAAATTATGATATGTTTAGTATAGTGTGTATAGTGATAGGAAATGGGAAAATCTAGAGTGAGCTTTACAGGGAATTATATTAGATTCTTTATCATAAAATGTACACTAGAACACAACACACAATAAATGTAGGAAAACTCAAATTCTTCAAATGTACACAAATTAAATGTATGAAACTCCTTTAAATACACTAGAAATAAAAATATACAAAGAATGCAAATTCTGTAAATAAGCAATGCACTAAAAATTTTAAGGCCTTGAAACACACTCAAAACTATACAAACTCAATATATACCCAAAATGTAAAAATTCGACATAAACTCAAACTGTACAAATTCAATATATACCAAAAATATAAAAATTCAACATACACTTAAGCTTTATGAATTCAAAGTACACCTAAATTGTAAAAATACAAAGTGTATCAAAAGTGTGAATTCACACATATAAAAAAAATAAAAAACAAACAAACATAAAAAATGAAACCCTTGCCAACATATCAAAGTATCCCTCTCTTTGTGAGCATCAAAGTCTCTCTATGAGCATTAAAGTCTCTTTATAAGCATCAAAGCCTCTCTGCGAGCATCAATGCCTCTTTACAAGCATCAAAACCTCTCAGCGAGCATAAAAGCCTCTCTGTGAGCATAAAAGCCTCTTATTGAGCATTAAACTCAACATTCAAATTCTTTATATGAGCACTAAGTCCTCTAAAGAGGTATGCTAAAAAAAGAAGAAAATTAAAACTTTAAAACACACCAACATACCAAAAATCCAAAATTTTAAAATTTAAATTTAAAGTTCAAAATGTTAAAAGGCACCAAAATTTTAAGATTTTGAACACACCAAAAACATAAAGTCTTGTAAGGGACCAAAAGATAATAACACAAAATGTCCAAGGCTTAAAAACTTGAAAACTTAAAAAATCCACTTAACGAGGCACCTAAAAACTCAAAATCCCAAAGTCCTTTTCACAAGCCACCAAATCCTTTAAAGATTGATTATGAGCATTAAATCTTCCAAATCCTTCAAAGACTCCCTATAAACATTAAATCTTTCAAGGTCTCTCTACGAGCACAAAGTCCTCCTCGAGAGATTTAAAACCAAAATCCTCTTCGAGAGGTGGAAAATCTAAAGTCCTCGAGAGGCATAAAAACTATAGTCCTTCTTGAGAGGTGTAAAAGCATCAAAGCCTCTCCATAAGCAATACATCCATCTAAGCCTCTTTATGAATAATAAATCCATCAAAGTCTCTCTGTGAGTACAAAGTCCTCCTCATGAGGAACAAAAAAAATCAAAGTGCTCTTTATGAGGCATTCAAAGTGTTTCTAGAGAAAAAAGGAAAAATTAAAGTCCTCTTTGTGAGGCATTTAAAGCCTCTTTATGAGCAGTAAATCCATCAAAGCCTTTCTAAGAGCATAAAGCCCTCTTAGGAGGTATTACAATCCTTTCAATAGGTAACCAAGTCACCTGCTCATGAAGAAAGTAAAGACTACGAGATGTGGTTCATGCTGAAAAATGGGCAACACCTCAGCATTAACCATCACTGACAAGGAGACAACTACCTTAGTTTTGTATCTCTATCTTTTACTTTGATCTTTGGCTAACCTAGAAACTAGTGTACTAGCTTTCCTAAAGTAGGGGGAAACTATAGACACTAGGTTTCAAGATGACTTTTGATCAGAGTTACCTAATGAGGAAGAAGTTTCTAAAAAAAGATAAGGAATTAAAGTGCTTGGCTCTCCTTTTTTTTAATATTTTCAAAATGGTTTTCTTCGAGCTTTGCTCATTTATTTCTTTTGAAAAAGAAAGGTAAGGAGAAACAAGTTCGAGAATTTTGAACAATCTTGAGTGTTTCGACCTTATCTTTGTTTAAAGACCTTATAATTGGATAAATCTAAGGCCATCTAAATTTTAAGACCTAGAAATACAATTTTTATTAGGAAACATAAACCTAGTTCAGTCTATAAGAGTCTCAAAATTAGGCTTAAACTTGGATGGCTTGAATCTCTCTCCTATCAACAATCTATAGTGATTTGAATGTAACTCCTAAACTGGAGTTTCTTTTGAGTTAAATAAAATTTTGATAGAAATTAAACTCATTTAAAAACAAATTTCATGAAGAGAGTATAACCTTATTCTGAACCTATTTTTCCTAGTAAATTTTCAAAGTAAGAACATCAATTATGTCATCAAAAATTACTTAGGAATACTTATCAGTATTTTGACTACAAATATTAATCTACAACTCCAAATTGAGTGATTCTTGATTCATTGGAAAGTTAAAAAATAAGGAAACCAATGTGAAGGGACATCATACCCAAAAATTGGCATCTTTGAGCCTATAAATTGGAAAACATTTCAAATTATAGTATCGGTTGGTTGGGAAAGGGCTAAATTACGTGTGACTCGATCATGACTCACTCCTAGTATTTGAGTTATGGCCTTTGGTTTGAGGGTAAGTGTCAATTGTGACTTGTTAAGTTACATGACTCATATTTCAAAATATAAAAATAATTTTCTTCCCATTTTGATGGATAGGATCGATGAGATTTTTTCCAATTCATAGCCTAAGTATATCAGTGATGATTTTGCCTATAAAAGTACAATTTTTACACTACTTTTAAGGGGGATCTTTCTCTTGCTTTTCCTTTCTTTCTTTCTCTCTCAAACTTGTTCTCTATAACTTGAAAAGGAACACAAAAAATGGGAGAGAAAGCCAAAGCACTATAATTCCTTGATGTTTGAGAAACAAATTTGAAGGTAATATTCATGAGCCCCTACCCTTCATCTAGTGTTTAAAATTGAACTTGTATATTATAAATAAGTTAATTGTTGTTTTCATGCTATGTTTTTTCATGCAAGCTACTGTAAATTTAATTTTTCTTGGCTTTCAAGTTTGTTAATTGGGTTTTGTATGCATAAATGTTTGTTATATAGTTATTTGATTGAGATTAATAGAGTTTTAGATAGATTAAACAAAAAATAATAAATTCCATGTTACTATTCATCTTTTTCCTATTGGAGCTTTTGAAATTTTAATTTTTGATTATGTGTTTTTCATCAATAAATAATATTATTAGTTGATGTTTTGTTTTATTTTGATGTTATAAACATAAATAATAGAAATTCAAATGGATTTATAGAGTTAGACATGGATTTTTTTGAGTTGTCATTTCTCTCAAACTTTCCTCTATATTTTTATTTTTTAAAGTTATTAATATTCATTATGTAATTTTCTTAGTTTCACATGCTTTAAATCACAAAAATATGGGCATTAATGAGTTTTACAATCATTTAATGGCCTATAAATGATTTTTGGGTTTATTAATTCACTAGTATCCTTTTTTTTTGCCATTTTCTCCATTGTTCGCACTTATTAAAGGTGAGTCACACCTGTGTAGGTCGAGTGCCATCCTGTACTTAGTTGAGTCATAGTTAGTGACTCTCCTTGGCTAACACATGCACTACACCTTTTCCCCCACCTTATGCATTGACTGCCTCCCTTAGTTTCCCTTAGCTTCTCCTTTCCTTCCACTCACGCCATCTTCACTACCATCATCTATTTCTTATGCATCCATGGTACTATTCATTGGCCACCTTTTGTATTTCTTACTTGCATTTTGATTGCTTTTCTTTTATTTTCGTCATCTTCCTCACTTCACTCATATATTTATTTTTCCATTATTATTACTACTACTACTGCTGCTGTTGCCACTACTACTATCATTGATATTATTATTATCATCATCATCGTCATCATCGTCATCATCATCATCGTAGTTGTCATTGTCCTTTTATTTATTTATTGTTATATACATATGCTTTACTATACAGACACACACTATTTCCCACAATTATTTCCCTTTTTCATAAATAAATGTACAGTTATATACATATATATATATATTCATGTATTTATTTATTTATGTTTATTTATATTTATACTATATATAATTATATTTTTGTATATACACACGCACCATTATTTATTTATTTATTTATCACTAACTATTATATTTCTCATATTTTTCATCGTACACATATGCCCGAAGTTGGTGAAAGTCTTTAAAGACCATGAAAAATAAGTCATGGTTGTTATATTTTTGTATTTAATTTTTGTATTTATTCATTATTGTAATTATTTTGTAATAATAAATTAGTTTTTTGAATGTTAACATAAAAACTCACCAAAATGGTTTTATACAAGTTTGAGCGAAATTTTTCTACAATAAAAGGGGTCCAATGTCCCATTTTTCATCTAAAAATAACATATAAAAAGTAAAGATTTCCTATATAAATATAAAAGATTCTTTTACCTGAAAATTAACCAATACAATTCGTTTTCAAAGCTATAAAGGGTAAATATCCCCAATTTTGTCCAAAAATACACAAACTATTTTTTTATGAAATATGTATGTAAAACCCTAAACCATCAAGCATGCATAATCATCAATACTAACATAACTTTAGTAAAGATCAGGCAGAAACAATAATGATAATAATACATGCCTTAATTACATGCCATAATATAACAAAACGAACTCCAAATTAAGGAGACATATCATAAATGGCCTTAAAAAAAGGAAACCTCTAGGACTACTGCAACCTATCAGATCTTCTCTTTAATGTGGGTTGAGAAACAATAGCTATCAATCCAAAGTGGAGCTTAACTCGAAACCTACATGGATAACAAACCCGTGCTAAGCTATAAAGCTTAGTGGGGAAACAAAACTCTATGGACAATTCTTGATAATTACCATCAAATCAGTACTACCTTCACAATTAAGGGAAAACATATAAGTTTGTAATATCAATCATTACATAATGAACAATCTGAAGGAGTCTCCAAGCTTAAAAGATAAGTACTATTCTTACAATAATCTAGAGTATTACATGAACTTGTCTAATTCCTGAAGACATTTCAATTCACTATTATCAAATTTCTTACTTGATGAACTAGTATGGTTCATGCACCTTAATCCTTTTAAATGATGTATCCATACATCATGGTTATTGATAGCACAAATTTTCATCACATGCATTTAATCACATTGGTTACATAAAATATGCATTAAAGATTTAATTCAAAACATAAGAGAGTGCATAAGTCTTGTAACATCTATAAGAGATACCGCTAGACATAACTACTTTACATACATCATGCAATCTTAAATGTATAATACATTTATAATTCCAAATCCAGCTTATAATCATGTATTCCTTAATGCTGTCATAACATGGCAACTAAATGTCAAATAACATCATATTATGTCATACACTGTCCTTACCTTACGTCCAAGTTATCAGTATGCACATGTATGTGTAAATACTTACATATACAGATTTGCATGTGATTTCAGAGAATAAGCATTTCACATCATAATTACCCGATAAATCCCAATGTCACTAACATACATTTCATAGTTTCATTTGATTGAAATAATTTATAGCCAAAATGAATTCAAGATAAAATAATATAATAGGCCATTCATCATGCTTACATTGTTTAAGTGAAGTAATTGATACCTATATTTCTTTATTTCAAGCACATTTCTTAATCTTTAATTTTTAATAGCGTACCTAAGTACTAATTCAAAGGGTGGGTAACGGGAGCAATGGATATCTGAAGGTATCAAACAATGGATATTTGAAGATATCAAACTGTGGATATCCAAAGATGTCAAATGATAGACCCAAAAGGGCCGAACTATGGTTCCATAAAGGAACAAACATTGGACCTAAACGGGGTCAACTATGGCAGCTGCAACTGTATCCCTTTAGGTATGTCTATCTAATCCACAACTGAACTAAAACTCATAGGTTTTACCATTTTTAAGAACATCTTTGATTCAACATATTCCTCTTTACTTAGTACATCATTTTACTTAAAGCCACATTCATATAAAATGCAATTTATTCTTTCATAGATCAATAGCGAGCTTTAGGCTTCAATACACATGGATGCCAGTCATATAAGCATATAGTTGCATCAACATTCATTCATTCATTCATTCATTCATATCATAGTAGTTGCATAATTATGCAAACATAATAGAATATAACCTTTCATTGATCTATCTTGTCATAATCAACATTATGCAGGATTTCCATAAGGCAATATAAAAGTATGGTTCTTGTTACTAAATGTCTTTATAAGGTTAAATGCATGTCCATATACAAATAAATGCAACTTAAATCATGGCATACATGCTTTTGCTATTCATACTTGTTCACATATTGAGTTAGACTACTTATCATAGCATAGATACATCAACAATAGATATTGCATTTATCTACTTCCTTGACAGTTCTCAATGGTGTACCTTGTTGCTATTTGCCGTGAGTAGCTTCCATACCACATCATAGTCATTCATATCAACACATAATCACTTGAACAATATTTAAGCATTTATAAGCGATATAATAAGATCAACACATTAATTACATCCTAAGGTCAACACTTGCTCTTAGTTAAGTCCTTAGTTCACTTTTATAGTCTATTAGATCATGGACAATAGGTTATATATTCTGACACGGTCATAAATGCATCAATCTCCTTGCTTATATTTACATAATATGTTATAGAACATGAGCAAACAGACATATTTTTTACATCAAAGCTAGTCACTACTTTCCATTATGACTTAAAGCATAACCTAGTTTTTGTGGTCCCATGACTAAGCATAAAAAGGCAATGTCCCATCTTTTTAGCTTAGACTTATAACCTTGCAAGTATCGTCTTATTGTCACTAGGCCATATCATAGTATTTTCATGTCATGCAAAGACACATCAATGCGTAACATTAGGGCAAAATAATTTACTTTGATAGGTTAAATACCTAATACAACCTTATGTGGCACATTAAATAAAATATAATTTTTAGGTTACTATATTGTCTCTACCCTTGTTAGTTATGTATCCGAATCAAGACCCAAATACATTCTAACAAAATGATTCCTATTAGCATTGCCTTATGCAAGTCTCTCTTTAAAATAGCTTTCAAGTGAAACCCCACCTTACCTCAGTAAGTCTTGTTACTCTAAACTCCTCACTCTTAATATATATACACATACATAAATAGGATTTCACCCAATTAAGTGATCAAGCCAACATTCATGTATTAATGACTTTATATGACTTACAATCTAGTTCACTCTTTTCCCTCACATAAATACGTTCATGTCATTCAAATTCAGCTAACAGCTCATCCTAAGGTCACACCATTCTTACTATATCTTACTTACTTTAGCATAAGGAAGACTTTACAACTGTATTGATTCATCAGTGATCAAATAACATACTATTCATCACCTTTACATACCATCACAATCAATATTTCTCATTGTTAACCTAATTCAGCCTAATTATATCACTATCTGCATAAGCATAGGCTATACAATATTGTGTTCATAATTTATGAGTGGTTTACTATTTGGGTGAGTGAATACATGTGTAAGAGAGTAAGTACATTTGGCTGTGCACTGGGAGAAGAAGGGTCATACTTAGCCGTGCATATGAATTACAAAGGCACTACGCGGCCATGTAAGGGAAACAGGAAGGTCTTGTGTGGCCATACAAGGGAAACAAGAAGGCCTTACGCAGCCATGCAGGGGAAACCAAAGCAAAACATGTGGCCATACAGGAAGAAACCAAGCCAAACACACGGCCACGTAGGAAAAAACCAAAGGAGATACATGACCATTTAAAGGAGAAAGAGGAACCACATGGCTATTCAAGGGAAAATCAAAGGCTTTACATCCACTCATGGGAGAAGGGACTATGTGTAGCCATGTATGGGAAGAAGAAACACCATGCCCAGCTGTGCAAGGGATTTCAACAGACAGGGTTCACAAATCCAGATTATGTAGGTCGAGTATTTTAAATCCTCAATCTCACCTTAATCACTTGCAGTAATGTTCATTAAAGATTTAAATCATTCTAAACTCATCTAAATTACTAGATTTAACCTTTAACCTTAACTAAGAGGAAACCTACAAGAACAAAGGAAAAATATTCAAACAGTTCTCGTACCTGATATTCAAGCTTTAACTCCTCCTTCAACCCCTTGATCCACCCTTTAAAGGTTATCCTTCCTTTAAGGATGCTAGCTCTCAAAACCCTTAGCCATCTTCTTCTTCAATCTGTAACCAAAGAGAGAGAGAGAGAGATCTTTTCGACTCTTTTCCCAATCTCTACCTTCCCCAAGAAGCATTAAAAGAGTAAGTGGGGTAAATATCTTATTCAGGAAATTCCAAAATTACCTTCATACATTTTTAACCTTTAAAACTTATTATTATTTTTTTAACATTTAACCCCAAACTTCTAATTTACTTCAATCGCATCCTTGCTTCTAATTTAACCACACTTCAACACACATAGGCAATATTACTAATATACCCCTTATATGACTTAACTTTAATAATGCAAAATAATTTAATTTTGCCATATTTAACCATAATCCTCATTAATTGACATGATCTAATTAGGGCCATGATTAGGGCCTCACAATGTATGCTGGGACAAATATTCCCACCTAAAATGATATTTAACAAATTCTCTAATTTATGTATGGCTTTACATTTATATAGTTTGTTTTATTTCTATTGCTTTCTATGCCATGCCTTACCATTTTCAATATAACATGCTTTAGAGCCTTCTAACATGAATAAGTGCACCTTTTATTCTCTAGCATAATTATTCATGTGAGAAGAGAGATAAAATAATTAATCATAAAATCCATTTATATAATAGTAACTAAAGGTATGAATAGAGTAAGGTTCCAAACTTATCTCTAATTTTAGCCTCATAAGGTTAGAACTCATTTTCTAATATTTTATTAGGTAACGAATCCATGATACCTACCTTATGGTGCCCAATAAATGCTTTTGTAGGTTGATTACCAATAATAGAATATGAGTACCTCGAAACACTATCTCATGCTTTTTTGAGGCCCGAGACTTGGTGAATTAGGTTGAATTACTATCCATTATGAAATAACCAATTTTCAAAAGTTAAATGAACCTTTATTTGGTCTCTGATCTTAAAAGTGGACTTTTGAGAACAAGTTGGATACTACTTAAGGGTTTGATGCATGTCGTAGGCATTGGTCTAATGGCTATTAATGGTAAAATTCCTAGGGCTTGTGCTACCTCCCTTGAATAACTTTGCATGTAGTTTGGAATAAAAGGTAAAGTATTAGAAGAGAACCTTATGTCAATAATCACAATAAATTTCCCTAGGTATAGGGTATAGTTTTTGATGGGTAAATCTAAAAATATGAAATCTAGGGTCCTAGTATTGGGCAACAGCCAATAGATGGTTCATTTCAAGTTTAAACTTTCTCAAAAATTTTAGATTGGAATACATGGCTAAAGTGGAATTTTCCCATATTCTAGGATTATCTAATAGCCTATACAATTTGTTAATGACCAATGAGTATATGGTGGAAATATTGGGGTCACTTGTGCGAAAATAAAATAGAAAAGAAAAAATTAAAGTAAAATTACCTATTAAAAAGGTTTGACCAAGCTGCCAAGGTGTCAAATGCATGAATGGTTGAATTTTGAAGACTATTTGTGATGCTCATTGTACTTAGCTTGATTTGGTTTTATTTTTAGAGGCCCGTTTTTAGGGTCCAAGATCGAAAGAGGTTCATAAAGTTTATAGATTAGCAACTTCATAATAGAAAAGGGATTTTGACCTTATTCTATTGCTAATGGTTAACCTATGATGGTGTCTAAATGGGCCCAAGAGGTAGCTATCATAGAGTTGCCACCTAACAAAATATTTGGAAATTATTCTAACATTTGATGCCTATACCAGATAGGTGTTTGACACATCACTCTTACTTATACACCGGTTAGGTGTATTTTATAAGTGAATTTTTAGTATTAAACAATCTTTCTTCTCACATGATGCATAACATAGATAAATAAATAAACACTTTAAGTATGTAAGAAAGTGATAAATAATTAAAATAAATAAAAAAAACTACTTAAATTATTAAATAAGCAAATCATCCAACAAGAAAGAAAATAACATATATAAATCGAGATATTTTATTGGATTGGGAACATTGGTTCCCTTAGGGGTGTACATAGGTTTGGATCTTTTTGTATCGAACCGAAGTACCGGAAAAAAGATCTAGAACCGAATTATACTGTTGACTTTTTGACTAGAACTGAACCGAATTGTATTGTTAATTTTATTTGGCACGGATCTGGATATTTTACCTAGAACTAGATCGAGAACCGTATTGAATTGTACTGAATTGTACCGAAAGAACCGATATTTATTAATTATTATATATAATACTAATAATTTATATGTAAATATTACTTATAATTTTTTATTTTATATGTATTGCATAATTTTAACTTCATAATTATTTACATTATATATTTTAATATACAAATCTAAGATAATAATTAGTTAATAAATTAAACTAAATATTTTAATTATTAAGAACATAAACTTAATTATTATAATAATTATTCTATATATTTGAATATGAATATAAATTTATAACTAAAATAATTTATATTTAATTTAATTTATCTTTAATATCACTTAACTACTAATTTATTTTCTTTATAAATATCTATATAGATATGTAAGTTAAGCAATTTATCACATAAATACTTTATCAATTAATTTCATTTACTTTGAGTATCAATTAACTAATACTCATCTATTTTTAGTACAATACCTATATATATATATATATCAAAATTAATAATATAATTAAATATATTTATTATATATAATAAAATATTACCAATTAATATATTATATGAGTATATAATTATTTAACCAATTATTTTCATTTATTTTTAGTGCCATTAAACTAGTATGTATATATATTTTCATACAATACCTATATTAGTAATGGAGTTGTAAATCAATAATATGATTATATATAGTTATTATATATAATAAAATTTTATAAATTAATATAATTATATGACTATATGAGTATGTAATTATTTTATCAGTTAACTTTATTTACTTTTATATCATAAATGATTGAATGTACTTATATGAGTATATATACTCTCAGTATCACTTAACTAACATTTATCTATTTTTGCACAATACCTATATGAGTAATTGAGTATTTAAATTAAGTATACAATTATATACAATTGTTATATTAATGAAATTTTACCAATTAGTGTAATTATATATGTATATAATCACCTTAGCAATTAATTTTTTTCTTTCGGTATCACTCAACTAGTATTCATCTATTTTTGCACAATATCTATATGAGTAATTGAGTATGCAAAATAAAAATATAATTATATATAATTATTAAATTAATGAAATTTTACCAATTAGTGTAATTATATATGTATATAATCACCTTACCAATTACCATAATTATATGAGTATATAATCATATTAGCAATTAATTTCATTTCCTTTCAGCATCACTCAAATAACATTCATCTATTTTTGCACAATACTTATATAAGTAATTAAGTATTTAAATTAATAATTTAATTGTATATAATTATTATATTAATAAAATTTTATTAATTAATTTAATTATACGAGTATATACTCACCTGGGCAATTAATTTCATTTTTTTTAATATCACTCAGCTAATGTTTATCTATTTTTGCACAATATCTGTATTAGTAATTGAGTATTTAAATTAATAATGTAATTGTATATAATTATTATATTAATGAAATTTTACCAATTAATGTAATTGTATATGTATACAATCAACTTAGAAACTAATTTCATTTCCTTTTAGCATAAACTAATATTCATTTATTTTTGTACAATATCTATATGAGTAATTGAATATTTAAATTAATAATGTAATTATATACAATTATTATATCAATGAAGTTTTATCAATTAATTTAATTATATGAGTATATAATTACCTTAATAATTAATTTCATTTCTTTTCAATACAACTCAAATAATACGATATAACTATATAAATTAATATTATAAATTATATATAATTATTATATATAATAAAATTTTAGTTGTACATTTATAAATGATAAAGAAGAAAAAATTAAAATTTTTGGAGGGAATGAAAAATTAAAATTGAAAATTTTTAGGAGGGAATATTTTTTATTTTGAGTTTTTAGAGGGAATTAAAAATTTAACTTAAGAAATTTATAGTTTTTTTACAATATTAAAAAATAAATTATTTAAGGTAAAAAAAATTAAAGGAGCCATTTCCCCTCTCTTTCTTCGATTGAATCCTCACTGTTAAAAAGCGCTGACTCGTTGCTCAACGAAGAAGAACAACCCAAAGAGCCAACTCTTGGTTCTTGATCCAACCTCTCAATGTCAACTATTTTGGTTCTTGATCCAACCTCTCAACGTCTTCTAAGAGAAGCATCACGTAGTTGAAATTGATGTCATTTTGAGGAACATAAATAAAGTTATCATTTTTAGCCTGGTTTTTTCTAGTTTTAGAGGTATGAGGAATTGGAATGATTTTCAATTTGATTTTGGAATTTTTAAGAAATGGGTTTGCTTGTTTGTGTAATTTGGCTTGAATTTAGGGTTTCTCATTTGCAGCATTAGTCTCCAGCTCCAAAGTTTGGAAATTGCGATAATGGTATTATCACCTCACTCTCTCTTAAGCTCTCTTTAGATTTGCTCTTGAGTTATTATGGTATAATATGGTGTTTTTCTTATATGTAGATGTAACACAAGATTTTCCTGATCAAGAAGAAGCCGACGAAGAAGATGAGGCAGAATGGGCCCATCCCTTACTGGATTCGAATGAGAACCGATAACGCCATCAGGTGCAATTATTTTGGATATGTTTATCAAGAGTTTTATTTTCTGAGTGTTTATTGATGTTGATTTTGTAAGACTTGAACTAGATTTTTACTTTTTGCAGCTTTTAAATGAGTCATTCAGTTGGGATTTGACGATATTGTGGTCTTTAATTTTTTGTTTATTTTGATATTTCAATTGATGGCTTAGATCTTATGGTAGTCTAATTGTTTTTTTTTCTATTCATGCTATTTATTTTTTCTGCATTTTTTGAATTTCTTTAATTTAGTTGATGGAACTTGGATTATAAATAGTAATCTCTTACAGAGGTTTAGTTGTTTGCAGTCAACTAATATTTACATCAATGAGAAGATTACTTGCTTCAGAAGTCCTTTTATCAAACATTTATGCAGCAGTTAATAGGTGGGATAATGCATTTAGAATGTGGAGGATTGTGGAGGAAAACAATTTGAGGAAGGAGGCTGCTTGTTTGTTGGGAAAAGCCTCAGTCAAGCTCTGTTATTGAACCAGAGCATCAAACAATAATCTTCTCATTGTTGGAATATAGAAACTAATAGGTGATTACCTTATTTATAGCAACAGTTGAATGTTTGCAGGATTGAAAGATGGCTTCATCATGGTGAGAGATAGTATATGAAAGTTATCAATCTTTCTTTCTTGCAAACTTTTTGCTAATCTTATGATATGGGTATGGTTTTCTATAATCTTTATCAAAGTTCAAGGAAATGAAGTATACAGAAGAACATCATTTTGATGTTATGAGAAGTAGGTTGCTGACTTAAGTTGACATTGCGGGAAGAAAATGCTATATTGAAGGTGCATTCTCTGGTAGTTTTAATTTGCGAATTGACTCACTATTGCTTGATATCTCTTTGAGGGTTCCTAGTTAGAGTGGATTGATCGAGTGGTAGATCTTTAATAGGGATACATGATCATTCATTTATATTATCCTAAGAATTAGGTGTATGGATGTGAGAAATGAAAGTAATATAATTGAGTATAGAAGGGCATTGGTGCAAACAGTTAATGAGTTAGAGGTCTAAAATAGAAATAATAAAAGGCATAAATTTGATTAAAAGTTTGAATTTCAAGATTATTGATTACATGGGCCTCCCAATGTCGGTTGAGGTTATGGTCCTGTCGTCATTTTTCATTGGCCCCATTTAGGTTGTTACACAATTTCTAAATTCCAACTTCATACCATTTTTAAAAAATTTTAACTATAATTTCTATTGTTTTTACTACTTTGCACACATATTAATTTAGATTTACTTAGTTGTCTATATTTGCTCAAATATTGTTGGCATGCGAACATATCAATAACTTGAGAGAAAAAACAAATTAATGGTCATTTTTAATAAGTGGGGTACATGGATTGACAAATGATTGTTGTTGTTCATGTTAATTTCTTAAAACATATAAAATTTTAAAAATATTAAATTATTCGAAATACTAGATTGTATTGTACTGTATTGTTTTCTATCGAAAGAACCAAAGAACTGTACCAAACTATACTGAATTTCTATAGAACTATGCTGAATTGTCCCGAATTTTCAAGATAGTTACAGTACTTAATTTTTAAAATATCCAAAATTTCAAGACAATACGGAGATTTATAAATCTTCGAATTGGACTGTACCGTGTACACTTTTAGGTTCTCTCATGCATATTTACAAAAATGGTGAAGAGTGATTTTAAAAAACACGGGTGAGTGATTACAATTTGATAAAATAAAGACCCTTCATTTTCATGTGTGATTTTGGGTTGAAAATAGGACAATGGTCCATTTTATTACAAAATACCTAATTAATTAGTAAAAATGATTTTGTGAATTTTCATCTTTTATCATGCAAAAAATCATTTTATTACTAATCTATTACAACACCAAAAGAATACATATAAATAAATAACAAATAAAATAAATGCAAGATTAGGAGACATCCAAAGAGGGGTGACTTTTCACCTTAAACTCTTAAAAAGTCAATGCAAATAAAGTTAGTTGCTCTCAAACATAAAGAAAAGGATTAACTAGTATTATAATAATTAAATATAAATATTAACACAAAATAAATGAAACATGCATTTTGGAATAAAAAGAATAGAAAAAAAATGTAAAACATTTAACAAAATTGAAAAATAACACCTAAAATGTATCTAATCATGTAAATAAAGTTAAACAAGGAAACATACAAAATTAACATTAAAAGCATTTAAAATGCACTCATAAATAACCTTAAAAGGGAACAGATGGACAAAATAAGAAGGAGAGATGGGATAAAAAGAAGATCCCATGATGTCCTATCAGTCAGTGTGATTGACAGGCGTCTGTCGGTGTCTTCTTCCTATTTGTCACTCGATAAATAGGCAAAAATGCAAGAAAATGAAAGGTAAATCCTAGTTTAATCTAATCATGTATATCTTTACCTTTAAAACATAAAGACCTTAATCTAAAACATCAAAAGCATATTTAAATCATGTTAGAATAAATAACATAAAAATTGAATGTTAAATAAGAAAAATACACATGCATCAATGGAGGATGAAAAACCTACTCATGCCATTCTAGTCATATTTTACTACTTATTTACATGTTCATGGTATTATGAAGCATATATGATCATTTAAATACATTAAATATCAATATTAAATCATAAAATAATAATATCAACATTAAACACATAAAATAAAATCAAATATGCTAATGCCATAAGAGGAGTAGAAGAGCTCAGAATATTACTCTTAGGAAGAAAGGATTTATGTAACTCTAGAGAATGCATTCCAAGATTTGTGATTTGAAGATTTCCACGTAAAAGAGTTTTAAAATGTTTTGTGTGTTGATAAATATGTGTGAGGAAGCTTATTTATTCTTGAGAGATAAAAATCAAAATTTCAACCTTAGAGAACATGGCTGCCTTTTCCAAAGTGTTCTCGTTTTTGTAATCTAGGATTGATAAGTGTGAATTATATATAGTTTTTTTAATATGTTTTAAGCTTTGTTATTTAGTTATTTTGGTATTATTTAGGTTAAAATATAGTTAAATTATAATTTATATTTTTTAAGGTTAATCCAATGTTTTGTTTGGTTTTCAAGTTGAAATTGTTAACAAAGGGCTTAAATTGCAAAAAAGGCAAAGATTTGGGCCAAAACTGTAAATATGACAAATTTATGCGAGAAAGTGAGCGTTCAGTCCAGAAGCTTTTCACGTGACCATGTGAAATCAATGAAGAAATCTACCTATGGCCACGTGAAGGGTTGCTGCTTAGAAGACATGGCCACGTGAAGATTAAAGCTTAAAGACCCATGGCCACGTGAAAGAACAAGTGATGAAAACCAAGAGGACACGCGACCACGTATGAAACAAGGCTAATCCACACGTGGACCACGTGTGAGGAACTTCAATGGGACATGTGACCATGTGTAAAAATGCACTGGGAGACACGTGGCCACGTGTCAGTCTCCCATTACGTGATGGATTCTTTCCGAGCTTCCTATTTGAGCAGAGTTCACTTCCTATTTGATGTCTGGAGTTTAAAAAGGAATCTACTACATTTTTGCCTTATAAATAGCAGTCTAAAACACCAGAGAAGGTGGAGGAACCTTAGAATTAAGCTTTACTTTCGTTAGTTTATTTTTACATTGCTTTATTTTCACTATTTTTCTTCAACACTTTGTTTTAATTTTAAGTATGTCTTGTGAGTAGTTTTCTTTAACTTTTGCTAAAGGATACTTAAATCCTTAGCTTGTATTGTTATGACTTAAGTTTGATCTTCAATTTAATGCAAGTTGATTATTTCTTAGTTCTTAAACATGGTCTTATCTTTATTAAATTTTAAATTGATTTTTAACTTGATTAACATTGGTTAAGTAATTGGTTTAAGTTGATTATTGATTTGCATGTTCTTGGGTTAATTTATTGAGGTTAATGCATGATTATAATCTGAATAAGCTATAATTGTGTGTTGATTTGAGTAAATTAAGATTGAGAAAAGTGTAACTAAGAATAGGTGAAAGTTAAATCTCTTGAAAAAGGCTTTAATAGACATCTAGGAGAATTAATTCAGGTATTTATACTAAGTATTGAATTGTTCTGAATAAGGGAATTTTAATGCTTGGAATGATAATCTTGAATAAAGTTATCTGGGTTTATTAATTTGAATTCTCCATAATCACTTGTATGTTTTTTTTTTATTTAAGTCATAGCAATATTTGTTAAGGTGGATAGTCCTTTAGTGAAAGTTTCTTTTAATATTGATTTTACTTCATTCAATTTACTTGCTTTCATTTGATCGTTATTTATTTCAACTCTTTAAATTGTTTTTATTTTAGCTTTCAATTACTGCTTTTAGTTTTAAATCTTCAATCATCATAACTTTGGGATTTCTCTTCTCTTTTCTACACATAAAATTGGTTTTGAAATTGAAATAGCACATACAAACACAAGTTTCCCTTGGTTTCGATATTTTGGGTCATAATTATATTTTCCTATATTACTTAGCCAATCTAGTACACTTGCTAGCATCCGATCAAGTTTTTGGCACCGTTGTCGGGGATTACATTAGCGTTTGTTTATTTATTTTGATTTTAAAGTTATTTTTGTGTGTTTTTCTTCTCTTCTTCATCTATTTTCTTATTTTCTTTTTGGGTGACTAGTGTTTTATGGTGAGAAACAACCCCATCCTACCATTAGACCCTAAAATTGATAGAACATTTCATAGGAATGGAAGAGGCAACATGAATGACCGGGAAATAGAACAACCTATGAATGATCCACCACCTAGGATTGAAGAGCAAAACGTACCCCACCAAGCTCTCGGGAATGGGTATAGACCTAGAACCATTAGGGATTATGCTATTCCTAGGTGGAATGAAGAACATATAACCATTAGGATTCCTCACCAATAGCCTTTTGAGATTAAATCCGCTACCATCATGATGGTACAAAGAAACCAATTTTCGGGTTCGGACATAGAGGATCCTGCACAACATTTGGATATGTTCTTAGAAGTTAGTGACACTATGCAAATTCCTAATATATCAACTGATGCAATTAGGTTGAAACTTTTCCCATTCACCCTCATAAGAAAAGCTAGGGATTGGCTACAAATGCTACCAAATCAATCCATCCATTCTTGGCAACAAATGCAAGAAAAATTTCTATGCAAATTCTTCCCACCTACTAAAACTGCCCTCATTAGAAAACAAATTAGTGATTTCCAACAATTTTATGAGGAGCCATTCCATAAAGCATGGAAAAGATTTATGAGACTTTTAAAAAGTTGTCCTCATCATGAAGTTCCTGTTTTTTAATTAATGAACATTTTTTATGCAAGTGCCCATCCATCAACAAGATCTTTGTTAGATGCAGCTTCAAATGGTAGTTTCATGAACCAAATTCCCGAAGATGCATTTTTGCTTCTTGATGAGATGGCTACCAATGATGCTCAATAGGAAACCTCTAGTGTAACTCAAAAGAAATAGGGAGTTCATAATATTGATGAAGTAGCTATGTTGAAAGCTCAATTAGAATTAATGGAAAAAAGGCATTTAAAAGAAATAAATGACCTTAAAGCTAAAAATGTTTCTATGTTATCTAATGAAGTTGATTCTTATGCAGGAATTCCAGGACCTTTGGGAATAAAGAAAAATGAAGGTACGGTAAAAGAAGTAAATGCCTTGAACCGGTATAGCAATACTTACTATGCGGGATGGAGAAGCCATCCAAATTTTTCATGCAGGGAAGGTAATCAAGGTTCTTTTTCTAACCCTAATCCTAGACCTCAATTTAACCATAATCAACCTCCCAATAATCAAATTCCATACCAAAACCAAGCTCCACCACATTACCCAAACCAATACCCATCACAATCATACCACCAACCACCCGAATTTCAAAAACCTCAACCTCCCCCTCATCTAGAAAAGAAATCCAATATTGAAGAAATGATTGCAAACTTCATGGCCTCCAAAAACTCAATTTTAGCTAGCCAAGATGCTAGATGAAAATCGCAAGATATTTGGATGAGGAACCAAGAGGCATCCATTAGGAATCTAGAAAACCAAATGGGACAACTTGCTAGTTCGTTATCAAACCGTACTCAAGGGACATTTCCATCCAATGTAAACTGAAATCCAAAAGAGGAAGCCAAAGCAATCACCTTAAAGAGTGGGAAAGAGTGAGAGAAAACTAAAATTGGTAAGAATTCTTCCCCAAGGGTGGAACCGACAATGGAGGTAAGTGTTTCTAACTCTAAAAATAATGAAAAAGTGCCTCCTACGATTGAGAAGGGTAAAGGTAAAGGAAAACTTGTTTCTACTGTTCTTGATGAATCTCAATTACCATTTCCTGTTCTAGCTAGAAAAGAAAGAAGAAATGAGCAATTAAGTAAATTTTTAGACATGTTTAAGAAGCTATATATATATTTACCATTTGCTGAAGCTTTATTACACATGCCTAAATATGCTAAATTTATGAAGGAATTGTACACTAATAAGAAAAAGCTAGAAGGTATAGGAACGGTTCAATTATTCGGTAATTATAGTGCCATATTAACCAATAAACTTCCTTGAAAATTAGAAGATTCTGGTAGTTTTACATAACCTTGTGAACTAGAGGTAATTTTGTTGGGCATGCTTTATGTGACTTGGGTGTTAGCATTAATTTGATGCCTTATTTGATTTGTAGGAAATTTAACCTAGGTGATCTAAAGCAAACCCGAATGACACTTCAATTGGTGGATAGATTGGTGATGAAGCCAAAAGGAATCATTGAGGATCTATTGGTAAAAGTAGGAAATTTTATATTTTCGGTTGATTTTATGGTCATGGATATGGAGGAAGATAGGAAAGTGCCATTAATAGTGGGTAGGCCACTCTTGAATACAGCAAGAGCCTTAATTGATGTTCATGGACAAATGGTTACTTTAAGATTCAACGAGGAGGAAATGGTTTTTGATGTAAACAAGGTTTTAAAACACCCCTCGTATGATTTTGAAGAGTCCATTTACTTTATTGATGAAGTTCAAGAATGTGTCAACACAAAGCAAGAAGAGATCATTCTCAATAATGAACTTCAAGAATGCTTGATGCATCCCAAGGAAATGGAGGATTTGAAAGACAAGGAAAAGAAATTGGTACATAATCTGGAAAAAGAACATAGTGAAAGTGATAAAATGGAGGATGAACCGTCCCCTCTTAAGGGAGATTTTGAACTTAAAAGACTTCCATCTCATTTAAAATATGTATTTTTAAAAGATAATGCTGAGCCACTAATTATTTCATATTTATTGACAGGTTTGGAAGAGGAAAAGCTCATTGAAGTCCTCAAGAAGTACAAGGGAGCAATTGGTTGGGCAACATCCGACTTAAAAGGGATTAGCCCCAGCTATTGCACACATCGTATACCCATGAAGGATAATTTTAAGCCGGTGGTGCAACCTCAACGAAGGCTTAACCCAACTATGCAAGAAGTAGTGAAAAATGAAGTATTGAAATTACTTGATGCAGGTATTATCTATCCTATTTCTGATAGTAATTGGGTAATTCCTATTCAATGTGTGCCTAAAAAGATAGGAATGACTATAGTGATCAACGAAAATAATGAATTAATTTCTACATGCACTGTAACGGGATGGAGAGTATGCATTGACTATAGGAGGTTGAACAATACCACTAGAAAAGACCATTTTCCATTGCCCTTTATTGACCAAATGTTAGAAAGATTGGCAGGAAATAGATTTTATTGTTTCTTAGATGGATATCTGGGGCATATGCAAATACCTATAACCCCGGAAGACCAAGAAAAGACCACATTTACATGTCCATATGGAACATTTGCATATAGGAGAATACCTTTTGGTCTTTGTAATGCACCTACCACATTTCAACGATGCATGATGACCATATTTCATGATTTTATTGAGAAATTTATGGAGGTTTTCATGGATGATTTCACTATTTATTGTCATGATTTTGAGTTTTGTTTGCATAATCTAGCATTGGTTTTAAAAAGGTGTCAAGAAACTAATCTTGTTCTAAATTGGAAAAAATGTCATTTCATGGTAAGAGAAGGAATTGTCTTAGGGCATAAAATTTCTAAAAAAGGCATTGAGGTCAATAAAGCAAAAGTCGATGTGATAGAGAAACTACCTCCGCCAACTAGTGTTAAGGGCATTAGAAGTTTCCTTGGTCATACCGGGTTTTATCATCGGTTTATTAAAGACTTTTCTAAAATTGCCAAACAACTTTCTAATTTGTTGCTTAAAGATGCTGCATTTAACTTTGATGCTGAGTGTTTGTAGGCTTTTAACCTATTGAAGCAAAATTTAGTTAGTGCACCAGTTATTGCATCACCCGATTGGAGCTTACCATTTGAAATTATGTGTGATGCAAGTGATTATGCAGTTGGAGCAGTCTTAAGACAACGAAAAGAGAAGATTTTATACACCATCTACTATGCAGGCCATACACTCATCGGAGCCTAAGTTAATTACACCACTATGGAGAAAGAACTCTTAGCAATAGTCTTTTCCTTCGAGAAATTTAGATCTTACCTCTCAGGATCCAAAATTACGGTGTGGTCTGACCATGCGACATTAAGGCATCTTTTTGCAAAGAAGGATTCTAAACCAAGACTTATCCGATGGGTGTTACTGCTATAAGAATTTGATGTTGAGATTAAAGACAAGAAAGGAGCGGAAAATTTTGTAGCTGACCATCTATCTAGATTAGATCATGCTAGCATCGAAAAGGGAGAAATTTCTGACCTATTTCCCGATGAACATATTTGTGCTTGTTACACTTATGAAAATTCAGTTCCATGGTACGCTAATATAACTAATTTTCTTGCAGCTGGCTATCTTCCTAAGGAATTTACTTGGCAACAAAAGAAAAATCTAAAAGCGGATGCCGAGCATTACCTTTAGGATGATCCATATCTTGTCAAAATCTGTCCGGATCAAGTATTAAGAAGGTGTGTACCAGAATCGGAACAAAAAGCTATCATGTAAAAATGCCATGGAGGTGAAGTTGGAGCTCATCATGGACCAAATAGAACAATTTAAAAAATACTTCAATCAGGTTTTTTTCTGGTCTACTTTGTTTGAAGATGTAAAATCTTTTATAGCAACTTGTGATAGATGGCAACGAGTAGGAAATATATCCAAAAGAGATGAGATGCCTATGAACAATATGCTAAAAGTAGAAATTTTTGATGTATGGGGCATAGATTTCATGGGACCCTTTCCAAATTCATTTGGGTTTGAGTATATCTTGGTAGCAGTGGATTATGTGAATAAATGGGTAGAAGCAATAGCTACTAGGACTTTTGATGCAAAAATTGTGCTTGAATTCATTAGGAAAAATATTTTCACTAGATTCGGAGCACCTAGAGCTATTATAAGTGATGGAGGCAAACATTTTGTCAACCATCAATTCAAAACCATACTTAAGAAATTTGGTGTTAAGAACAAAATCACAACCCCATACCACCCTCAAGCTAATGGACAAGTGGAAGTGTCTAATAGGGAGTTGAAATCAATCTTAGAGAAAATGGTTAACAACTCTAGAAAAGATTAGTCTCTTAGGTTAGATGAGGCTCTATGGGCTTATCGAACCGCATTCAAAACCCCTATAGGTATGTCTCCCTTTAGAATTGTTTTTAGAAAAGCATGTCACCTTCTAGTAGAATTAGAGCATAAAGCTTATTAGGCTACAAAATTTCTTAACTTTGATTTGAGAAATGCAGGAGAAAGGAGGAAATTGCAGCTAAATGAACGCGATGAAATTTGACAATGGTCATATGACAATGGTGCGCTTTATAAAGAAAAGACCAAACGATGGCATGACAAGCATTTAAGGGTAAAAGATTTTGTTCCGGGAATGCTAGTGCTCCTTTATAATAGTCATCTTTGTTTGTTTCCAGGAAAACTGAAATCGAAGTGGCTCAGACCATACCAAGTGATGTCAAGCAGTAACTTTGGTGTAGTGACGATCAAAAGCTTAAAAGATGGATGTGAATTTACAGTCAATGGTCATCAACTCAAACCATACCAACTCGGACAACAAGAGGTTGCTAAAGCAACCTTGGTTCTTCAAGATATCTAAGAAATGGTTTGGATAGTCTAGCTGGAGACTTTAAAAACTCAAAACTTCTAATCTTTCTCTCTTTTATTTTTACAGTTAAGTTTTTGTGTTTTCATATTTTGTGTGTTTGTGTGTTTTGATTCATGAAAAGAGTAGGTAAACAAGGTTTTTAAAAGAAGAAATGTTTTCACTAGAAAAGAGTTCGTGTTTTAAAAGCTTAAAATGGAAAAAAATTATATTAAAGGAAGGCTAAAGAGGATTATTGTGCATATGTGTTTCAAAAGATGTAAATGAAGCTAAAAATTTACACATACATGTGACCATGTGTTGCTTTCCCTTTGCCATCACATGGCCACGTCTAGACCTACTGCCCACTTCCCTAAAAACCATGTGACCATGTGGATCACTAAGGAGAAACATCACGTAGCCACGCATGCTTCATGAACAAAAGCACACGTGACCACGTGTGGTTCCTCCCTTGGAATCACGTGGCCATGCAATTTGGTATTGCCCATATAAACACTCCCACGACCTTTTCTTTCTTCTTCTTTGTTTTAGTTTTGCTCTCACCCGTGCCCATGCCTCACCATCACCAATTTAACCCACGACCATGAGTTTCCAACCACCATCGATCATCACCATCTCCGACCACCATTCTCTCTCTCTTTTTCCTTTTTCTCTCTCTCCTACCCATTATCTCTTCCTTCTCCATATTTTCTCCATTATATTAAGGTTTTCACAACTCACACACACCACTTCAACTTTGTGTTGCCATTTGGTTCAATTCTCACTCTCAAGTAAGTTTCCACCATCTTTGCTCCTTAATTCATGTTTTCATGCCATTCTTTACTATGATTTGTGCCATTCTATGCTTTTACATGTTCATTCTTGAGGCCATATTGCACATAAGATTTTGATTTCATACTACTTCCGTTTGCTCTTATGGATGATTATAGATCATATATGCATGATATAGATGCTTAAGATTTATTTGTGTAAAGAATAGATCTTCATTTGCTGTGGACAGCAAAATTTTGAGGAGGGGGTAGCTTCCTTTCAGGGAGATTGTCTTCAACCTTTCCTTTTCTTTTTCATGAATCGGGTTTTGTTATTTTGTGTTTTGTGTTTTATTTTCTGTTATTTTGTTTTGTGTAAGATTTTTTTTTTCTTAAGTATGTAAAACATATTGAGGACTTATGTAGTTTACCTTCTCACTTAGTTTGCATGAGAACTTAGTTTGCCCTGGTTGCCTTTAAAACTTTGAACAAATTGAACTTGGATATATGAATATGCATGTTTTAAACCTTTGCTTAGCAAGAGAACATTTATGTTGATTAATAAATCTTTAGATAGTTTATCTTCATCTTGATAAATATTTGTTAGTTTCCAAATCCTTGAAAACACTTAGACCAGTTTTAACTTAGAAAAAATCAAAACAATGAAGTAGTGAAGTAAGGAAATTTAGAGCACTGGAACCTTCCTCATCACCCTTCAAAGCATATGAACAACTCAAACAACTTAGAAAATGATCTAGGCAACAATTTTCTTGATAAACTTTCTTAAAGACTTTTTTCCTACCTTGATGAAATTATCCTTTGTTAAGCCATTTTGAGCCTATAGGGTATGCTTAATGCGTACCATTAATATTTTCTTGTTACACCTAATGTTTTAACCATATAACCTAAAAAGCCTTTATCTCACCATATGGAATTGGCCACTTTAGGATTAAATGGATGTGTGAAAAGATTAAAGTTCTATTGGGTTTAGTAAAAAAATCTTATCAAGAGTCATTGATAAAGTTAAAGTGAGAAATCTACCTTGTATACCTTGAGATCATTCAAATTAGTTTGTCAATGCTAGTTTTCTTAAAAAAAAAAAGTTTAAAAGTTTGAGAGAAGAAAAAGAAAAAGAGCTAGCAATTATGAAAAAATCTAAGTGTGGGGTAATACAAGTAGAAAAGTAAAAATATGATGACTTCTTAATAAAAGGGCATAACATCTCTTAAAAGGAAGTTTGAAAGTGAGGCAAGAATAAGCAAAATATATGTTACTTAAGTTGTTGGGATTTAGTAATCTATTTTGTCTTAGAGTGGCTATTCATTTTGATTATCTTTTATCCATTCTTTGATAACCATATCCTTAGCCCCATTACAACCCTTAAAAGACCTATGTGATTTTAAGTTTGTTTTGAGTTGTTTAGCGGAGATGACCTTCTGGTTCCGGTGCTAAAGGAAAGGCTTATTGTGTTTCTAGAGTTTCAAGCGTGAAACCGAGTGTATGCTTATGCATTCATTTATTCTATACTTCATTATCTAGTTATATTGATGTTTTGATTTTCAAAATTACTTAAAATGATTTGGTCTTGCACACACTCGAGGAAATTAACCTATATTATTATCTTGTTCGAAGTTGATCTATTTAGAGATTATATTAAGTGCTTTTGTTAAAATGCTAAGCTTGGTTTTGAAATATTATATCTTTGTACAAGTTTGATAATTTTGAAGGTGGGATTGTTCTAATTTGCTTGAGGGTAAGCAAGGTTTAAGTGTGGGGTATTGGATAAGTGTGAATTACATATAGTTTTCTTAATATGTTTTAAGCTTTTTTATTTAGTTATTTTGGTATTATTTAGGTTAAAATAGAGTTAAATTATAATTTATATGTTTTTAAGGTTAATCCAATGTTTTGTTTGGTTTTCAGGTTGAAATTGTTAACAAAGGGCTTAAATTGCAAAAAAGGCAAAGATTTGGGCCAAAACTACAAATATGAGAAATTTATACGAAAAAGTGAGCGTTCATTCCAGAAGCTTCTCATATGACCACGTGAAATCAATGAAGAAATCTACCCGTGGCCACATGAAGGGTTGCTGCTTAAAAGACATGGACACGTGAAGATTAAAGCTTAGAGACCCATGGCCACGTGAAAGAACAAGTGATGAAAACCAAGAGGACACGTGACCACGTGTGAAATAAGGCTAATCCACATGTGACCACGTGTGAGGAACTTCAATGGGACATGTGACCACGTGTAGAAATGCACTGGGAGACACGTGGCCACATGTCAATCTCCCATTACGCGATGGATTCTTTCCGAGCTTCCTATTTGAGCAGAGTTCACTTCCTATTTGATGTCTGGAGTTTAAGAATGAATCTACTATATTTTTGCCCTATAAATAGCAGTCTAAAACACCAGAGAAGGAGGAGGAACCTTAGAATTAAGCTTTACTTTCGTTAGTTTATTTTTACGTTGCTTTATTTTCACTATTTTTCTTCAACACTTTGTTTTAATTTTAAGTATGTCTTGTGAGTAGTTTTCTTTAACTTTTGCTAAAGGATACTTGAATCCTTAACTTGTATTGTTATGACTTAAGTTTGATCTTCAATTTAATGCAAGTTGATTATTTCTTAGTTCTTAAACATAGTCTTATCTTTATTAAATTTTAAATTGATTTTTAACTTGATTAACATTGGTTAAGTAATTAGTTTAAGTTGATTATTGATTTGCATGTTCTTGGGTTAATTTATTGAGGTTAATGCATGATTATAATCTGAATAAGCTATAATTATGTGTTGATTCGAGTAAGTTAAGATTGAGAAAAGTGTAACTAAGAATAGGTGAAAGTTAAATCTCTTGAAAAAGGCTTTAATAGACATCTAGGAGAATTAATTCAGGTATTTATGCTAAGTATTGAATTGTTCTGAATAAGGGAATTTTAATGCTTGGAATGATAATCTTGAATAAAGTTATCTGGGTTTATTAATCTGAATTCTCCATAATCACTTGTTTGTTTTTTTTTGTTTAAGTCATAGCAATATTTGTTAAGGTGGATAGTCCTTTAGTGAAAGTTGCTTTTAATATTGATTTTACTTCATTCAATTTACTTGCTTTCATTTGATCGTTATTTATTTCAACTCTTTAAATTGTTTTTATTTTAGTTTTTAATTACTGCTTTTAGTTTTAAATCTTCAATCATCATAACTTTGGGATTTCTCTTCTCTTTTCTACACATAAAATTGGTTTTGAAATTGAAATAGCACATACAAACACAAGTTTCCCTTCAGTTCGATATTTTGGGTCATAATTATATTTCCCTATAGTACTTAGCCGATCTAGTATACTTGCTAGCATCCGATCAAGGATTTTAGGTATTTATATGAAGGAAAAAGTTTTAAGTGGTTTCCAATTCTATTTCCTTAAAATTAGCCTTGAACTCACATTTAAAATCTCCTAAAATTTGATCCTTTTAAACTAGTTTTGACTAAGTTTTTAGGCTGCTGGAAAAAATGTTGGAATTCTGGAACTTATAGATGGGACTTCTTTAGAAAACATTTACTAAAATCCCAAAATTACCTCTAGAATCTAGACCTAATGACTTATGGTCATCTACCAGGAGATGGCCAGGCAAAACATGGCCATAAATGAGCATCTGTCAATGACGGATAGCCTTCTATCATAGAATAAATACCAAAACACAAAATTTTTCAAACTCTTTTTTGTACCCAAAAAATGCAAAGTTAAAAAGCATAAAATCATTTTAGAAAATTATAAAAATCATGAATATAACTTAGAGTTTGCACTTTTTATTTGAAATATAAGAATTTCTTCATCATTGGGTAATTTTGATCTAGGCAACCTTAGAATCTAGTGTCTACAGTTGCCTCCAATTTTGGAAAATTTAGTACACTAGTGCTTAAGTGAGACAAAATAAGTGTAAAAGCAAAAGACATATACCTAAGGCAGTGAATCTCTAGAAGTGATTTTTACCATTAATTATGTGATATTTTAATCCTTTCTAGCTGAAATGACATTTGCTATCAGTCCATCGATGTTTTAATCCTTCTTGTTGAAGTGGTATATACTATCAATCCATTGATGTTTTAATCCCTTTCTGGCTGAAATGATATTTACTATCAACCCATTGATGTTTTAATCCCTTCTGATTGGTATGGTTTTTATCGTTATCTGATGGACGTTTCAACCCTCTCTGGCTTTTATTGTCATCTTGTTGATGTTCCAACCTTTTGTGAAATGGTAATTACCATTAGCTTATTGATGTTTTAACCCCTTGTGGCTTTTACCGTTAGCTTGTTGATGTTTCAACCCTTTATGGGTTATACCATTAGCTTGTCGATGTTTTAACCCTTTGTTAATATGACAGTTACCATCATCTTATTGATATTTTAACCCTTTTGTTAAAGTGTTAGTTACTGTAAGCTTATAGATATTTTAACCCTTTGTTGAAGTGATAGTTACCATTAACTTATGAATGTTTTAACCCTTTATTGAAGTGGTAGTTATCATCAACTCGACATTTTAACCCTTTGCTTGATCATTTATATACCTCTTAGGAGGACTTTTGTACCTGCAAGGATGAATTTGGCATTAGTATATCATTACAATTAGAAGGGGTACTAACCTACTTCTATCTCTTAGAGGGATTGTGTTGCCACTTCAAATTTCCAGCATGATTATTCAAGAGGATCAATTTCCTCCCCTATGCAGCACATCTTGTAAATTTTCCCCCTATAGATGGAGTTCATGGTTTGCAATTAGACATGGGACTTGAATGCTTTTTTGGAAGCTTTCTCTGAAAATGACTCACTTAACACTCTTGATTGTACATGATTGGGACTGGTAAGGCTACACAGAAAGCATTTAGTTAGCTCATTATTTTATCATTCACATGGATGATATTACCTAGTCACTTTTGATTCGAGCAGGCAAAGTATTAACTTGCACTTTGGGATAAGTAAAAGTAATCCTAAATTTTAGAGCATTCTATGAATGAAGGCTTATTGGCTTGCCTTTTATTATGGGATGATGATTGAACTGGATGCTTGAAAGAGTTTGACATACCTATCTTCACTTGAGAAACCTATTTGTGCTTTTCTAACAAAATTATGGGTGCAAGAATAAATGCATAAGATGGATGCAAGGAATGGATTGTATGCAAGGAATCATACATATGAAGTATATGTAAAAGAATGTACAAGGCATGCATAGGCCATGCAAACTATAGGGAAACCTATTCATCCAAATGAGTCAGAGGCAAGTGATGAGCTGATTTGTGCTGCTCGTTGATTCATACTTGACCGGATGCTAGCAAGTGTACTAGATCAGCTAAGTAATATAGGGAAATATAATTATGACCCAAAATATCGAACCCAAGGGAAACTTGTGTTTGTATGTGCCATTTCAATTTCAAAACCAATTTTATGTATAGAATAGATAAGAGAAATCCCAAAGTTATGATGATTGAAGATTTAAAACTAAAAGTAGTAATTGAAAACTAAAATAAAAACAATTTAAAGAGTTGAAATAAATAACGATCAAATGAAAGCAAGTAAATTGAATGAAGTAAAATCAATATTAAAAGCAACTTTCACTAAAGGACTATCCACCTTAACAAATATTGCTATGACTTAAACAAAAGAAAACATACAAGTGATTATGGAGAATTCAGTTTAATAATCCTAGATAACTTTATTCAAGATTATCATTCCAAGCATCAAATTTTCTTATTCAGATAAACTCAACACTTAGCATAAAGAACTGAATTAACTCTCCTAGATGTCTATTAAAGCCTTTCTCAAGAGTTTTAACTTTCACCTATTCTTAGTTACACTTTTCTCAATCTTAACTTACTTAAATCAACACAAAATTATAGATTATTCAGATTATAACCATGCATTAATCCAAATAAATTAACCTAAGAACATGCAAGTCATTAATCAATTTAAACCAATTAATTAACCAATGTTTAATCAAGTTAACAATTAACTTAAAATTGAGTAAAGACAAGATTATGATTAAGAACTAAGAAATAATCAACTTGTATTGAATTGAACATCAAACTTAAGTCATAACAATACAAGTTAAGGATTCAAGTATCCTTTAGCAAAAGTTAAAGAAAACTACTTATAAGACATACTTAAAATTAAAACAAAGTGTTGAAGAAAAACAGTGAAAATAAAGCAACGTAAAAATAAACTAACGAAAGTAAAGCTTAATTCTAAGGTTCCTCCTCCTTCTCTGGTGTTTTAGACTGCTATTTATAGGGAAAAATGTAGTAGATTCCTTCTTAAACTCCAAACATCAAATAGGAAGTGAACTCTGCTAAAATAGGAAGCTCAGAAAGAATCCATCGCGTAATGGGAGACTGACACATGGCCACATGTCTCCCAGTACATTTCTACATGTGGTCACATGTCCCATTAAAGTTCCTCACACATGGTCACGTGTGGATTAGCCTTGTTTCACATGTGGTCACATGTCCTCTTGGTTTTCATCACTTGTTCTTTCACGTGGCCATGGGTCTTTAAGCTTTAATCTTCACATGGCCATGTCTTCTCTTGTTTTTTTCTTCACGTGGCCATGTCTTCTTCTTCATTCATTTTCACGTGGCCATGCATCAAACTTCTGGACCTTACGATCACTAATTAACATTAATTTTCCAAATTCATAGTTTTGGCTCAAATCTTTTTGCCTTTTTACAATTAAGTGCTTTTTATTGCAAAATCACCCTGAAAAACACCAAAATTAACAATTAACTTCAAAACATAAAATTAACCAATTAAACTCAAATTCAACCTAATTACCAAAAAATTAACTCAATTAAACACATAAAAACATATTAAAAACATCATATAAATCACCATTATCAATACCCATTTTCAAATTTGTTTTGATCATATTGCATATATATTCGACAATGTCTTGTTAAGCTCTAGGTTATTATTTTAAAGGTAGTGTGCCATTTGTAGCTTTTGTTAGTAGAAAATACATCTCATTAGGGATTTTCAAATAACCTTGTGCCTAAATTTTGCTTGGAATGGATCAAACCTAATCCACTGACTTTTTATTCCTTCTTAGGATATACTACCTATTTGCAGGTTTTCACCCTGTCAGTTGGCCTAGTTTTTGCTTAGAGAGCCAATTATGATTTTCATCTCTAACGACCTTCTTTTTTTCTCTTTTTTCTTTTCCGTTTTTTTGGTTAGCACATGCCCTAATACATATCATAACTTTCTCTTGACTAGTTAATTACATATTCATACTATAGATACCATGACTTAAGATAGTCTAAATCAAGGTTACTTGGTGATGAGCAAATAATATGTTCTTGATAGAAAGTACGGACTTTTGAAGATCGAAGCTTGATTTTCATGTTTTATGATAATCGTTTAAGGGTTTTGATTTTATTTTTCAAAAGTTCAAGAAATATTTTAGAAAAACCTTGATTTTGGTCCTCTAGTATTGATAGATAAATGTCTATCATGTAGGGACGGTCGTCTGTGGCTGCCCTCCCTCAGTCTAGGTCAAAGGGTCAAACGATCACCTTGTTCAAAGATTTAGATTTGAGCTACTAGGATCAAGGTTAGTATCAAGTTTAGAGTTGGTATCTAAGATCAGCTCAGAGTTGAGTTTAAGCTAGTTTTTTAGGAAATAGTCAAGAAACAGGATTAGAAATGGATGATGAATAGCTAAATTATACTGGAAGAGTTATATATGATGCAACAAGGCTCACATCTTTAATAGAAAGGTTGGCCGCTTCGAAGGTTGGATAAGAAGTTCCAAGAGTTCAAGGAGAGAATGATGGCTATGATTAGTGGTCTGGTTGCTTCTTCAATACCAAATACTAGAACTTAACCTATAGCACCTACTCATAGGATAATAAAGCCAACACATATTGGGATGCCACCATAATGGATGTTGTCGCACTTTGAAAGCCACCAAGAAGAGAAAAAAGGTATGAGCTGGAGAATGACTACATTGAAGAGGAGGAGGAAGAAAAAGAGCCTCCTGTAGTAGTGATGAGAAAAAAAGGCCCTAATGCTGAGGATGTAGTCTTCAATAAGATGGAGGAAAAGATTGAGGCAATGTCCAGGTTGTTGCCCACAAAAAGAGGGATAAACCTAAAAGATAGAGACGTAGATAGGGATGAACCACTTTCTTAAAGGTTTAAAATGCCAAATTTTCCTAGATTCGATGGTACTTTTGATCCTTCTGTACATGTGTAACGTAAACCCTAATAATGTAAAGGACTACCTTGACCAAAAAATAAAAGGTGAAGTATTTCTATTTAAGCTTAATAGGTACATTGATGGACTGGTATCATAGGTTGGACAGACACCCCAAAGAGGATTGGGACTTACTAATTAAAGAGTCCCTCAAGCAGTACAACTATAGTATAAGGAAAGAGGCCACTCTGAAAGACCTTAAACTATTTTAGCAGATGCCTGATGATTCCTTTCATAAGTATCTCACTAGGTAGAGGAATCAAATGATGGAGATGAAGAAGAAGCTTGATAAAGCTAAGCAGATTAGGCTTTTTATTCAAAACACAAGTCCCTATCTAAGGGATGGCTTAAAAATGAAGGGATTAAAGGATTGGGATTCCTTGAAAGGCATATCTATAAAGGTTGAAGGTGAGTATTTGGCTAAGAGGGCATATAATGAGGATGAGATGAGAAATTTTGGTAATAACAAGATAATTGGAAGTAGTAGTGGAATGAATAGAAGTGGGAAAACATTTAAAGTGTTTGCTACAGAAGTCAATCAAAGATACTACTCCAATCTGGATAAGTCATTGTCTTGGGTATTAGATCGGCTGTGTATGGAAAGGAATCTATAGCCATTGCCATCAAAACTTATCGAGAGTCAATGGATGCCTCACCATAGAGAGGATCAATACTATGCTTACCACTAGTATACAGGGCATCTCATTAACTACTATCACACCTTGATAAATCAAATTTAGGATCTAATGGAAAAAAATAGATTTCAAATCTTGAAAAGAGTAAGAAGAAAAATAAGGAGATATAATACTATGCTGCCTTTAATATTCATGATTAGGTCTAACTTACCTAAATGGTATGCGATGAGAGACCTATATGGGAATGAATATGTGGCTATTACTCATTCCACCCCTAAAGTAACAAATCCAATTGAAGAAATCGATGAGTTACATGATTAATTATTGGGATTCCCCTACTGATAGCAAAGATGAAGGGGTAATAGTGCTTGTTAATATCTGGATTTTATCCAATCAAAGTAAAGGAAGAGAAAAAAGTAGAGGCAGTACTAGAAGTGGAAGGCTAGCACGTAAACTTGAGAAGTAGCCAGCCCCTACTATAGTGGCTGTATAAAAAAAGATTAAAGAGAACCAGATCATAAACCAGTTAAAGAAGACACAAGTCCAGATTTTCATTTGGGATTTTTTTGAGACAATCTTTATCTCATAGGTAGAAGTTAGTGAAGGCTTTATGTGATTTAACTTTTGCTACTACCATTTCACCATCGAGACTATTAGATTTAGTTAAGGGAGGAATAAAAGAAAGTTTTATGTATTTTGATGTTGATCTACTTGCTGAAGGTAGAAATCACAATTGTCTTCTCTATATTAAAGCTCAGGTGAATGGTAAGCACATGACATATGAAATGGTAGATGATGGGTCTTTTATCAATGCATGTCATTTGGTTGCAATTCCTGCTTTTGGGCTGATTAAAAGCATGCTAAAAAATTCATACTTAATCATATTTGCTTATAATAATTCAAAGAGGCAAGCTATTGGGACCTTTAAAGCAATAATAAAGATGGGGCCAGCTGAAATCGAAGCTGAGTTTTTGGTGTTACGTATTCCTGCAAACTTTTTTGAACTACTTGAAAGGCCATGGATTGAAAAGTTAAGGGGAGTGCCCTTTATTCTGTACCAAATGATCAAAATACCTTATGATGGTTAGGTGGTTATCATCAAAGCTACAAGGGACAATCAGGTATCTATGTTGGCAATAGCAAAGCAGCCTTCAGTGGGTTCCACGTATCTATGATTAGTGATAAAAAGGGTGAAGATAGTTTTGTTGATAGCCCACAAATGATTAACATATTGAAGGAGATGCATTTCTTGTTTGGAGTTGATTTGGGTAAGATTCTCTAGGGTATTAGGATGCTATTACCACCAAAGGGTAAAAGGATATGAAAGGGTTATGCTACATTGGTTTAAGTCTGAAGGGTAAAGGAAAAGAAATAGTAAATGAGATCCCTCACATTTTTTAAATCTTTATGCTAACCTCATAAGTCTATCTCTATTATGAAGAAAATGAACCTCAGCTGGTGGGAGACAAGGTAGTGCCCAATTTTAAGCTATTTAATGATGTCTTCAATTAGGAGCAAGGGATTATTAAGCTATTCAAGGGTTTTTAGCATGAAAAGATCCTTTTGCATCACTAGGCATGGGATAAGGAGGTACTTGAGAAGATCATCACTAAAAACTATTTGCTATTCAAAAGAAAGGTAAAGAGAAGATAAAAGCTGAAACTCCACCCAAGCTGAACCTAGAAGCTGGATAGGCATCCGCTGCTATTAACATCAAACAAGACGATACTTTCATTGACATTGTTTATGTTCTAGAACTTTTTGATGAGAACAATGATTTTTCTTTTAATTATATTAATAAGATGAAAAATTTTGGTTACTTGTGTGATGTTTCTTCGAATTTTAATATGCATAATCATGATCATGAAACATTCGTATCCATATTAACTCAACAAACACATGTTTATTTAATCTCGAAACAAAGGAAAACCTAAAAGAAGTCTTATTGGCATCAAATATATCTCCTAGAGAGAGAAAAAATATAGAGAATATTGAAAAAATATGAAAGAATATTTTCTTGGATATACAGGATATGCCAGGAGTAGATCTAGAGATAGCTGAACATGCCATCCTAACCTACATGAGTACAAGCTAGTCAAACTAAAGCTTAGAAGACTTAGGCCAAAGTGGGCTAAAAAGATTAAGGACGAATTCAAGAAACATATAGAGGCTAAATTCCTAGTAGAGGTTCAATACCCAGCCTGGTTAGCAAATGTAGTCCCTATAGCTAAGAAGATGGACAAGTTAGAGTTTGTGTGGACAACAAAGATTTGAATAAAACTTACCCTCAAGATAACTTCCCCTTGCCTCACATAGATGTCTTGGT
This sequence comes from Excoecaria agallocha, assembly GCA_037975025.1. Taxonomy (NCBI): domain Eukaryota; kingdom Viridiplantae; phylum Streptophyta; class Magnoliopsida; order Malpighiales; family Euphorbiaceae; genus Excoecaria; species Excoecaria agallocha. The sequence continues at coordinate 16,854,727 of CM075813.1, read as the reverse complement.
AGACAGTGTAGCTGCTTATGCCATGTATAGCTTCGTAGATAGGTATGCCAAGTATGACCAAATTTTAAACAAGATTGTGGATATGATCAAAATGTCTTTTATCATCGAGTTAGGTACTTATGCTTATCAGGTTGTACCTTTCAAACTTAAGAATGCTGGTGCCACTTGCTAGAGGATGGAAACTAGGATCATAGATGACTTGATCCATAAGGATGTGGATGTGTATATGGATGATATGATGATCAAGTCGCCTAATTAAATTTTGAGGCACTAGAAACATTTTTCAAAGGATTAATAAGTATAACTTTCATCTCAATCTGAAGAAGTGTATTTTTGGAGTTACCTTAGGTAGGCTTTTAGGACACATAGTGAGCCAAAAATGGATAGAGATAGATCTTGATAAGGTGAAAGCCATTATAGAAATGCTAATACCTACGAAGGACAATAAAGTTAGAGGATTTCTAGGTAGGCTTCAATACATAAGTAGGTTCATAGCCAAGTTGACTTCAATTTACAAATCAATTTTCAAGCTGCTTAGAAAAGATTAGCCTCTAGTTTGGAATGAAGATTATCAAAATTCTATACTATCAAAGAATACCTAACATCCACTAGTGCCAAGCCATTGTAGGTAGATAAGCCTTTGATTTTGTATTTATCTATAGAGGATAGTTCTGTAGGAGCTATGATGGTTCAAGAAGATGACTTTGGGATCAAGTATGTGATTTACTATCTCAATAAGAAGTTTCTTCCATATAAGGATAAGTACATAGAGGTTAAGAAGATCTATCTACAGATTATCTAGGATTTAAAGAAATTGAGACATTATTTTCATTCTTACAAAATGCAAGCAGTGGCTAAATAGAATCTATTTAGGTACTTATAGGAAGCACCCTCACTTTGAGGAAATATGGAAATATGGTTAACCTCTTACAAAAGTTTAACATTAAGTATATCATAAGGAAGACCATTAAAGGAAGGGCTGCAGCAGAATTCCTAGCTTATCAACGACTAGAGGGAGAAGGGTAACCTACAAGTTCTTTGATGAGGATATTGTAGCTATAATAGTATAAGGATGGAAAATGTACTTCGATGGGGCTGTGAACAACAAGGGAGCTGGAGTAGGAGTGATTTTAGTAACCCTAAAGGGAGAAAAGTTACCATTGGTTAAGAAATTAAGGTGTAAGGCAACAAACAATGAAGCAGAATATGAAGTTTATATATTTAGATTACAAGCATTACTAGCTATGGGGTAAAATCTGTAGAATTATTCAGACACTCATCCTTGGCAGTCTATCAAGTGAGGGGTGAGTTATCAATGAAAGCATTACTGCCCTACATCAAGTGTCTGAAGGCTTTAAGCAGTTACTTCCAAGTATGCACTTTTAGGTATATGCCTAAAGATTAGAACCAACTAGTAGATGCCTTAGCTAACTTGGTATCAATATGGGACAGATTGAAAGGAGTAAGTATGAAGCTAGTATTAGTCTCGAGTTTCGATAAGCCATACTTTAAAGCTGAGCAGGTGATGGAAATTAAGGTGGATGATGGGAAACTTTGTTATTATGGCATTCAAAATTTTTTAGAAAAGTCAGTATTTCCAGAGGAGGCCACTAAAAAGGACCAAAGGATGATCTACAAGCTATCAACCTAATTCACTATTGTGGGTGGATTGCTTTATTAAAGACAGCCTGATGATATTCAGTTGAGGTGCTTGAACAAGAAAGAGGCTAGAAAGGCCATGAAAGAGGTGTATACAGGAGTGTGTGGGGCTCATATGAATGGATTAGCCTTAGCAAAGAATACATGCACTAGGGGATTCTTCTAGCTCACAACTGAGATTGATTGTTCTAAATGTGTTAAAGAATGCCAATTATGCCAACAATATGCAAACCTAATACACTTACCAGTTTTTGAGTTGTGTTACCTTATGTTGCCTTAGCCATTTATCACATAGTGTATAGATATCATGGGTATGATCCATCTGCTAGTTTTGAATGGGCACATATTCATTATAGTTGCCATCAACTATTTCACAAAATGGATAAAAGAAGAATCCTTTAAGAAGGTGGATGGTAGGGATATGGCTCAGTTCATTGAAAATAATATGATATATAGGTACAGTCTACCACACCATATAGTGTTGGATAATAGATTACAATTTTTTGGGGAAACTAAGCAGATGCTTAGAAGATATGGGATTCAACATCATAGATCCTCTCCTTATTGACCTTAGATGAATGGGGCAATTTAAGCACTAATAATAATGTCAAAAGGATCTTAGCTAAGATGGTTTAATTACAATGATTGGGTTAAGAAGTTACCTTTTGCAGTATGGCATTATAAAACTACGGTTGAGCTTCAATAGTGGCCATTCCATTTTCTTTGGTTTATAGGATAGAAGTTGTGCTACCGGTAGAGATTAAGCATCAATCTTTGAGGTGGTTTTAGAATCTGAGTTACCAGAAATAGAATGGGATAGACAAAGGTTGATGCAGCTTAACTTACTAGACGGGGATAACATGTGGGCATATTATTAATAATAACCAGATCTATTAAAAAAGCTTATCTCATTCATTTGGGAAAGAGGTTAGGAAACACCCTTTAAAGTAGGGGATTTAGGGTTCAAGTAGATATGACCTAGGATTCCAGACACTGGTGCAAGTTTGGACCTACTTGGGAAGAACCTTTCAAGTTGAAGAAGTTATTATCCAAAGGAGCTATTATTATGATTGGCAATGATGGCAATAAGTTTAAAGAATCAATAAATGTTAACATATTGAAAAGGTTTTATGGCTAAGACTCAAAAGAGAAAAAAATAGAATAAAAGCCTTACAGATCGAAAATCAAAAAAATGGTAGCCTTGCTAAAATTGGGTGCCCCTCTAGGTGAAAATAAAAAAAGGCATCCTCAAAAGAAATTAGGGGCTGATAGAAAATGATCAATCAAAAAAACCTAAGAGGGCTAATTGATGACATGAGTTTTGATGCTTTTAAGATTCCATTTTCAAATGAAGTGATATGTGTCATTGAGATAGTGTTGAATAATGGTTATGTGTACTGACATCAGATAGCAAAACCACATTTGTATCCAAAACATTATTAATATGTTCAAAAGTATTATCTTCCTATCATATGTTCAAATTTTAAAGTTCTAATAAAAGATAAAACATAGTCCATGATAGTATCTAATCTAGTCTATCTGTATCACTTTGCTCTCTCCCTCCAAGTGCCTAAGTTGATTCATCCTATTGTCAATTACTGGACTCATGACCCACTATTTGTGCATGGTGGAGGTGGTGAAGTCATTAGCACTAATCTCGGGAATGATATTCTTCATGGGGAGTTAAGCCCAGATCCTCCAATAATAACCTATTAGGAAAAAGGTAAAGAGTAGACCACCACAGAAGGCCAAAGGGCACCTGATTAAGTCTAGAAGGTTCCCATACTGGCAAGTATAGCAAGTAGCAGTGTAAAAAGTAGCCTGATGTAATCCATATAGAGGGACGCATCTAGAAGGTCCATCCTGAGTCATAAAGGGTACGAATAACCAAGGATACCTGAAACTGATGTCGCCATCTACTAGATGAGCCATCCAAATAACTTTCTCATAAGGCGAGTGAAAGTTGCATAGTCTCTACTTGAGAATATAATGCCTCAGTGGATAAATGCTCCTGGCTCAAGGTAGGGGATCTGCTATCAACATCAGCTTCTCATATAGCCACACCTATTGAAAAAAATGGTCATTGGGTTGAGTTAGGCTCACTTCAATCAAAAATAAGGCATACAGATACGTGAAAATCCAAAGGGACATGATTTTTAACAAGAAATGTTAGTGTGAAAACCCATAAGTGGTGCACTACCTTTGAAATAATGATGTACCTAGAGCAATAAGGGGTTGCCGATAAATCAAGCGGTGGGGATGATATGAATAGCATTCAAATTGATGATCATCTCTACCAAAATTAAAGGAAATGGGGTATGCCCTTTGTAAACATAATCTCTAGTGAGGTCATCCAAGCTTATCAACAGATATTGGGCAAAGCAATACAGTAAGGCCACACCTATCTGAAATATGGGTACATCATTGAAATCATCCAAGACATTAATCAGCCACTCCAATGAAAAAGTTTTTCCTCGAGGTACTAAGCCTCTAGCTTCAAAAGGAAAAACAACCAAAGCCTAGGTCACTTCTCTGGGATAATAAAAAATAATGGAAGACAGGCAGCTAGGGTGCTAGGTTTAATTCTCATGCTAATAATCTCGGTAAACTCCTCGAGAAATAGCCTAACTCCTAGTGTGTAAACCTAAAAATATGGAATCTTAGATATTGATACAAAATATGAAATCTTGGGTCCCGGTACCAAGTAGCAGAAAAGATCAGGGCTCTATCTAGTTTAATCCTTTTTAGGAACCTCAGACTACGGTACGAGGTCAAAATAGGGTATTCTTAGGTTTTTGGGTCATCCAATAACCTATTCAGTTTGGTGGCTGCGATCGACATGGTATGACTAGGGTTGACATGGTGAAGATATTCTAGTGGTCTATAGGCTAAAAGTAATAATAGTAATAATTAACTTGAAGGAAAGCCTAATGGGAAGAGAGAAGGTCAAAAGGCATAAAAACCAAGGAAAAAATAAAGTTATTTATAAAAAAGGCATGATAGACGATCGTCACTCAAGGAGCAACCCACCGCCTGGCCATCTATCACCCTTAGACCACTCAAATGAACCTTTTTGCATGTCCTATACATTACACATACATTTTCACATTCTTTTTTTTCATTTTGTAGGGAATCCAAGAGATGAACTAACACTGCAAAACTTACCGAAAAGTTTAAATTTAGGGAGTACTTGGATTCAAGGAGTATTTTGTGTTGAAAAAAGGGATAATAATAATAATAATAATAATAATAATAATAATAAATAAATAATAATATAAGTTTAAATAATATAAAATTGATGTAAAAATAAAATTAAAGAATATATAAGGGTTAAAATGGAAATTAAAATTAAAGAAAAGGAAAATTAAAGAAAAAGAAAAATTAAAGAAAGTGAAAATGTGTTGATATAAGGGACATAAGTAGCGGCCATCCGTTGCTCAAAAATTTGAAAGACATCCTTTTCTTTTTCCTCTTCCTCCCTCATAAACACCATTAAAAATGATTTTAAAGGTTTCCCCTATTGGTTTTCTCTCTCTTTCTCTCTCATTTATTATATATTTTATGAGCTGCTTACACCAAAATTTCATGGGCCCGTGTACACATCAAGGAGTTCTTTGTTTTGCATTTAGTCGAGTCTTTTAGTTTGCCCATTCCGGGTTAGCATTTCTTTTTATTTCTTTACTTTATTTAGTTAGAATAAATGCCTGTAGATGAGTTTATATTTATTTGATTGTGATTTTTCTTCTTTAGGTAACCTAATGCTTGTGTGATTTAGTTAGCCTTGTAAATGCAATAGTCGCAAAGAACCTACTTTGAGTGTAATTGGCTTTTACATGCCTAGTTAATTTCTCTGTTTGTTGTTGCCTATGTTGTGCTTTATAAAATGTGGTCCTTAGTTTTTTGCTTGAGTTAGATTAATTATTTTGTTGAATTAATAATTTTCAATTTATTCAGTTGAGCTATGAAACTTGGGTATCTCTTTTTTCTCATGCAAAATTACAAATAAACTGACTTTTTAAGATCGGTTGTAATAGAGATGAGCAATGAATAAATCAAATAACATGCTTGTTGGCCATTGATAGCCTATATTATTACTTTTAAATTTTTTAATGCAATGGGTAAGTACATTTCCAGCCGAAATGCTATCAAAATTTTGTTAAAATTTCTTAGATATTTGTAATTTTAAACAACCTCAATTGTCATGCATGATTACTAAATCGTCTAATGATGGGCTTAGGTTGTTATAATTTACTATGTGGTGCTTAATATATATTTTGATGCAGGTTGGCTAGCACGGTCTAAGCTAGCATGCTATTGAAATTTCACCAAAATCTTTAAGATTTTAATTTTTTCTGTTGCTTGCAATGCAAGTCTATTATGAAAAACTAACACTTAACATTTTCAGGATGCCCTGACATAAAGCATAGGCTACACTGGCTCCACCTACTCTAAGGTGGATGACTATATGTTAAGTTGAGAGATATCGGGCCTTATCTCATGTCCAGTATCATTCTAGTAGGTTTATGTTGCTATAGTTCCTGTAGACCATATGGATGACTGATAAGGTTCATGGGTTATTGGCCGCTGTAGGATGGACTGCATTTTTCACTCCATCATTCTAGACCTATTCTGATGTCACCTGAGAGTTTTTATCCACCTTACAATATGGAGGCTTTCGGAGACCTAATAGAGAAGGGCATGGTCAGGTTCAGAGTGTAAGATATCCAATACAACATCACTTGCTACCATTTCATAGAGGCCATAGGCCTTCCATTGGGAGTAGATGTTCTGACTCCAGAGAGAGGGGTAGTGAGAGAGCATTGGGTAGCTATTACACTTCTCGAGACTATATACTAGTCAAACAAGGCTAAGAGCACTATGGTGGCTAAACATGCATTTCAGTGTATTCAAAAAGTTTTATCCCTATCTTATCTTGATCATACTGGTAGTCTTGGGTCTGTGAATGCGATCAATATTGTTTGCTTATGGGCCATGCACATAAGCATGAGATGATTGCCATCTTGCTTAGAGTAGCTACTCGACCGACCTCACAGATATGTATAGGAGGAGTGGTCATCTATTTGTTATTAGATTTGGGGAAAAGACCTTCGGTTGGGCACTTCAGGAGGACATTTTTATAGATTTATAGATTGCTCTTGGCATAAGGATAGCTGAGCCAGTGTAGGGGCAATATAGGCTACTAACTATTTTTGAGACCAGAGAGAGCTATAATTTTGATCCTTTTATACTAGAGCCTCTAGCAGATGGTGAGGATCGGGTTCAGCCACCTTAAGAACTGCAAGTATAGCTTGATTATCCTCTTCAACAGGATGAGCCATAGGAGCCATAGGCGGCAGGTACTGACTTAGACTTTGAGATTGACATATTGGTTGATCTTGATGACCTTCTTGGTGGATCACCTCACCCACTAGTACTTCTGAGGTCTCCCATCAGACCACGACCATTTCCATCTATGGGATCTAGAAGGTACTCACATAATGGCCATTCAAAAGCCTCTACTTCCATTGCTCTGCTGCCATATGGCCATCCGGGGCATCCATTTCCATTGCTTCACCATCTATTTAGCCAGCTTTAGTTTCACCATTAGATGAAATCTTAGGGTGATCATCTACAATTAATATTCATGACATTTAGGAACCCAGAGCTATATAACTGACCCATATAGGAACATGATAGAACCCTATACAAGTATCTTAACTCCTACGAAATCAACATAATGGCATTTGCGATCGTAGGATTGTAGGGATGCCTAGCTTGGCAATAGTGGCCCACTCATTGTCTCCAATCGTCCTTCTAGGGATCATTAAATCATCACCCATGGATAAATCGAAGGCCTTAGATACCCATGCTCGAGACATGTTAAAGGTATAGTTAAAAATTGTGAATGAGACTACCCTAGCTTCATAGTCAGGGTGCTAATAACCTCAATAGTTGAAGGTAGCCAAAAATTGGCAAATTGTCTTAGGATAGGTAATGAATGCAGGAGCATAGAAGTCCAGCCACCCAGCTCATGCAAGATAATGTTGTGCTTCCTCCCAAATGACCATGGTCTGCAAAAAAATACTTGCTCATGAATTGGCTAGTCTGAAAATGCACTTTATGTAAGGTTCTGTATCTAGCAGCTTATTCTGGCATCATCCATCTAGGTGCTTGAATGTTCGGCTGTGGATGAGGCTCTTTGCAATAAGGCATCTCTATATAATTATAAAATAAATTAGAACATTTGATATGTTATCAAATAAGCATTCATTTAAGGCTAAATATAATTAAAATATTATAAAATAATGATCTATCTAAAGTAATGAATTCAACAGTCATGTAATGGTTAATTCCAATATTACCCATGTCAATATCAGGCAAACTTAAACTATAAATGCAAATCTTAAATTAATGGCATTAAAGGTAGTAATTACATAATCACCCAAATTTAGATTTGATTAATTCAAATAATATGCTTGTCATATACACAAGGTAAAAAGAAAAAATGAATGCACATTTTATTGCTAATAGTTAGTTTGTATTAAAGAACAAATTGCATTGTATCGAAATTATATATACATCATTCATGTAGGTATGTACAATTAAAGCTTATTTAAATATGTACATTATTGCATTAATACACTACATATAAGTATAAAAAATGAGATATTTTTTAAGCAATTGGAGAACATAATGGCTAATACCAGATACCTCCCTACATAGAAAATGGCGTATAAATGCTCCCAATCAAACATAAGTGCATCATACACCGCCAAACACACTTCAATTATCACATAAATATTCATATGCATATATGCATAGTAAACTAACACATAAAGCAATATCGTAGCTTGCACACATATGTGCAAATATGTTATCAATATTATCCCATAATTTCCTTACTCAAATGATGGAAAAATTGAAGCCAAGATTAAATTATTAAAATTACTTAGCACTATACGTTCAAAGAAATTAAGATTGGTCATTTAAAATTATATAAACATATTGAGCATCTAAGAAATTAATTAAAACCAAATGTTTGAAGTTACATTGAATATTAAACAATCATAAGCAATTAACTAGACATAAGCAATATACTAAGTTAGTTGCTAAATAAAATGAAGGCAATCTTAGATGAATTAAACATTATATTAAGTAGCTAATTAAAAATGAAAATTAGTTACACAAAATTGGTTTGAACTAGAAATTCTTATTAATACTATTTCATAATTTCACTAAATATGACACAAATTAAAATTAATAGGTGAGGTTAAATTATTAAGATTAATGAAGGTAAGTAAAATTGGGCATTAAAATTACATAAACACATTAAATATCTTAGGAATTAAACATTTTTACATCAAAAGCTATATTAGAAATTAAATAAGCATTAACCATTAATTAAACAATATAGGCAACATATCAATTTACTGATTTCATAAATCACATGATTTAACAATAAAATGAAGGCAAATTCAAATTAATAACTATTACACTAATTAATTTGTCACAAAATTAACTAGAACTAAAACTTCTAATAACTAATATTTTCATTATATCCTATTTTCATTCTATTTTTCCATTACCACTTATTATTATGTTTTTATATGTACATATTTTTTTATTATCATTATTATTATTCCTATTATTATGTTATTATTCCTTTTTTCTACGATTCTTATTTCTTCTACTATTTTGTTTTTTCTTTTTTTTTGCTATGTTCATTTCTCTTTTTCTTTGCTTGGTTTTATCTTCATTTTTTCTATGGTTCCATGAAAGTTTTCTTTGTTCTTTCTCTTTCTTTTGTTTCTACTTTTTCTTTGTTCTTTTTTTTTGGTGTTTCACTTTCCCTCTACTGCTCCTATAGGGCTTCATTTTTTCAGTTTGTTGTTGCTTTTTCCCTAGTCTTTAGTATACTTAAACTACTCTATTCTACTTCAACTAATGCATCTTAGACAATCTTTAGAACAAAGAAAATCACATACCTAAAGTAAAACAAAAATCAAAGTAAGGAAGGCTAATTAAATAATTAACAAACTAATAAATTCTAATGAGAAACAAGTGAGAATCTAGTCAATGTGAACACATTGTAAAGAGAAAAACATTAAAAAAACAAAATTTACATACCTTAAAGCTTTAATGGATGAATAATATCTAGGAAGCAAGACTTGATGAGACTGGCATCTATGTTGCGTAGCTTGAATGTGATTCCAACAACACTAACCATGCTTAAAATAGAGCTCAAAACAAAAAATTATGGGCAAAAAACTTTTTTTATATAAGGTGAACTGAACTGCGGTAGAGGGAGAAGGGAAAAGAAGGGAAAAAAAGGGTTTAAAAGATTGATTTTCAGTAAGTCACGAACCAAGGCTGTGAGTCACGAACCTAGTGTGTGACTCATAAATAAAATGATGCAGTAAAACTAAAAAAGAGGTGAGTCGTCACTCTAAAGATCGTAAGTAAACAATGACTCACAGACCAAGTTCGTGAGTCACAAGGGATGGTCAATCATCCCCAACAACCATGAAAACTAAGAAAAAAGGGAATTAATGAAAATTAATACCAATTAATTATAATTAATATAATTTTAAATTAATTAATTTAAATTTAAATTAATTTTTTTCTTTTTTGTTATTATTATCTTTTTGAATCACCTTACTTATTACTAATCCTAATACACACACACACACACACACACACACACACACACATATATATATATATGTGTGTGTGTGTGTGTGTGTGTGTGTGTGTGATGACAGGTAAAATGAGCAGTCAGGTTCCTTGCGATCACCTACAAAAAATAAACAAAGGACCGGTGGGTTTTCGATAAGGGAGCCTCCGACGGTCAAGTCAGGATTTTTGTGTAAAAAAAGTAGGAGTTTCTAGTCAAAAGATTAAGTAACCCTTTCATACCTGCTTTTCAGCTTTTTATATGAAGAATCAGTACATTTGCAAGAGATAACGGGAGGATTTTCCCGTTATTTTTGGCCACTAACACATTTTCAACAATTCTCGAGGGAAACGTGGGTTAGTGGTAACTGTTTGTACATCGTGGTGGAGCTATTTTTGGAACACGTTCTTAACCAAACTGTTGCCCGGTTAGAAAGCTTGGATAACTCGATCCTTTGGTCGATTTATTGGGATCCTCATTGAGCTATGTGCTCGGCTAATACTAGACAGTTGAACCGACCTCTGAGTTCGGTTGTTATCATAAGTCCCCCCCAGTAGGGGACATTTATGTCTGCAGTTGTCAAATAAGTGCCGAATAGGCCTATTCAATACCATAAGATCGGAGCTCCTGGAGACTGGGCCGAGTGAGCTGGTTGTGGCAATTTGAGGTGTGAGTACCTATCGAGCCCTTATCTGAAGTCCGATTTCAAAGGCCATGTGACTCACCTCATTTTGGAGAAGGGGAAACCGGCCTCTAGAGCTACCTGATCGCCATGCGTAACGGCTAGGGTGACATCAGCTTTTATACGAGTATTTATTAAAGGTCATTATGGCTTCCTGATTTACCATGCATAACCGTTAGGGGCACCTCAATTGTCGTGCACCGCCTTAAATATTCTATCCCATGCTCGGATCTGCTGCCACGTGTATGGTCCGGATCCATCTTAGTTTTCCTATATAAACCTTATCTTAATCTCCATTTTCCTTTTGCTTTTCATTTTCTTGGCTTTGCTTATCTCATTTGTGTTGCATCCTTAATCTTTGAATCCTTCTGCTTGAAGCTCTATTCTTCTCGCTCTTCGCCTGTTTTTTTCGTTGCCATCCCTTTCATCAGGTTTGTTGAGCTTTCCTTCTCTTTCACCTTATTTCTATTTTTGTTCTTAGTTTCTTTTCATCATCATGAGCTTGGGATCTGCTTCAAATGAAAGAATGGGAAATAGTGGAGATATTCCCACCAATAGCTTCCTTAGCATAAGTAGGGATTCAACTTCAGAAGAAGGAAGCCGACCATTCAAATTCGGTCAATCTGTTACTTCTTTTACCAAAAAGAAGGTTCCACACCAGTTGCCTGGGGTGGGCAGTATAATTTCAATGATCAAAGAGGAGGAGCTCGATCCACTCCTAGCCCAATTGACATCTGAATCGAACTATTTTGCCAGCAAACCTAGTACTTCGCAAAGGGCAAACACGGAGTTCACCAACATAAGGAAGATCGCTCTATACGAAGCACAGTTGGAGGCTAGCATTCGCTTGCCTCTAACTAGCTTCGAAGTGAGCAAGCTACGGTACTTCGACACGGCCATAGGATAGCTACACCCTAATGCCTGGCAAACCCTTACCGCTCTTCAAATTTGGGCGGTGGAATAGAGTATAAACTTGACACTTAACCTGTTTCGAGCAAGCCATGTGGTTGATCTTCGAGCTGGTACCGAAGACCATAATTATATACAAGCTCGATCTGGTTATGGGGTGTCCACCGGGAATTCGGAGTCTCTGAAGAAGTAGAACGATCGATTCTTCTTAGTGGAAAAAGTGCAGGATGATTTTCCAGTACAAACAACTTAGGGGAGCTTTACAAATCATAACGATGGTAACTTGTGGCTCTTTGATGAAGAGGAGCTAATTCTAGCTCGATAGAGGAACTGGCCCGGGACAAGTGGGACCTGAGGAATCTATTAGATCTTTACAGTTCGGGGCCGCTTCCTCGCCGAAGAAAAGGTAATATACAATATTTTCTTATTTAATGATACTGATGCACTATTTTAATTTGTTTTTTCTTTGCAGCTATGAGAAAAATGAACTGAATAGCTGAAATTATGAAAGCAAAAAGGAATAAGCTTGCCGAAGGCTCTTCCACCATGCCTCTAATTGTCGAGGAACCGATGGAGGTTCACCCTCCCAAGGCTCAGCTAGTGCCTGTAGCTAATGAGGTCGTTAGGACTCCGGTTGCTAAGGCTAAGTTTGCTTCTCCCTCTGAGCACTAAGGCTAGGTAGAGAAGCAGCCAAAAGATCTCCGTTCACTGCTTATCGATATTTGCAACTTTTAGGAAGCTAAGGGGGATAAGTATTCCTCCAATGACCCAGACTTCAACACCTTCGTGCATATTGCTTCCTGCATGCTGAAGGAGGTCGGTCCTCTCACTTCTTTGAGTGCAAAAAACTTGGCTGAGCATTTGAAGAAACATCATATTGAAGTAATTAGCTTGGACTATCGGATGGTGTGAGTTTTCTTGACCATTGCCTAATATTTTTTGTGTTTGATAGGGGTCCCATTTGATTGATGCCACCATTGCTAAGATGAATGATCTCATTGTGAAGCATCGATGAGCTAATTCAAACTTCGATGCTCTACGATCAAGGGTGGCTAAAATTAAAGAGAAAGCTCGAAAGGTTCCAGGGTAGGTTGAGGAGGCCATAAGGAAAGCAGCCGAGCTAGAGACCTCGCTAAATTGAGAAAAGAAGTCCAACTCTACTTTCCAGGCCGAAGTCAAGCAACTCAAGCAAAAAGAGGCCGAGTGGGAGAAAAAAGAAGATGAGCGAGAAGAAAAAGAGGCCTAGGTGTTGGCGGAGAAGTGTATGGCATTTAGTGCCAAAATCTCTTCTATTGTAAGGGGGAAATACCCCAAACTAGATCAATCCTTTCTGGATGATGTTTATCTAGATGAGGACTAGATCCTTGTAACCAAGCATTTAAATCAATAAAAATTTAAACTTTTATTTTCATTTTATTCTAAGTTTATTATTTTTATTTGGCATATCTTCCCAAGATCATATGAAAAAAATAGCACCCCCGTGCGTGGCAAGATGAGTGCTTAAAAGCTTAACCAAATAGCCTATGATTTCAAAATTGAGTTTAATATATTAAAAAGAAAACATCCTAGAAAAGGAGGATGTAAGTAATGAGGATGACATGGGGCATACCTTGCATTTGATACACCGACCCCAAGGCTCTGTAAATGCTGAACTTGTGTTTGCCGAAGGAAAATTCAGTCAAGATATTTAGAGTAAATTGAGGGCCTAAGCTCGATGATGTCGTATGTACGCTTTGGGCGAGGTTGGACAATTTATCAATTACAAACTTTTTCCACGTAGACCAAGAGTTATGTGGCAGCGCTTGCAAAACTCTTGTTTGAACATGAGTTTGTTGAGGTATGAATTTCTTATTGAGTTATGAAGTTAATTGACGATGTATGCCGAGTAATCTCCCATAGCTTTGTTTCCCTGCTAAGTTTGCAAGTTATAAGGTGATATGCATCGAACCTGCTTGAATGATAATGCAATCCTGGCAATGATGCCAAGTACTTATCCATAAGCATAGTCAGCTGTTAAAGTTAGCAAGTTTTATGACGAGGTGTACCAAACTTAACTTAAATAATCGGGTGATTTTGACGTTAATGCCAAGCCCTTAGACATGGCGTAGGTAGCCTCACATGTTAGCAAGTTTTGCGGTGAGGTGTGCCAAACAAACTTAACTTAAATAATCGGGCAATTTTAACATTAATGCCGAGCCCTTAGACATAGGCATAGGTAGCCTTACATGTTAGCAAGTTTTGCAGCGTGGTGTGCCAAACTTACTGAAATGATCGAGCGATTTTGGCAATAATGCCAAGCCCTTAGACATATCATGATATGAAGAAACAATGATAATAACGAAAAAAATTTAAGGATGGTTAAATTAAGATCAGTACAAGGTTTATTATAGCGTGAAGAATTTCGATCTATTGATAGTATGGCTTGAGGCTGAGTCTATTCTAAGAGTGCGGTTGCCACTTGCGTGCGACATCTTTTAGCCTATATGCTCCATTTTGGCTTACTTCCCGGATAATGTACGATCCTTCCCAGTTGGGATCCAGCTTGCCTACTCTTGTTGTCGTTTGAGCAGACACCACCTTTTTCAGTACCAATTGTCCGACCCGAAAAGACTTCGGTTTGATCCTACAGTCATGGTAAGCAACCATGCGCTGTTTGTATGTTGTGGATCATATCTGCATGAGCTCCCTGCTTTCTTCAAGTCAATCTAAGTTATACAAGAGACTGGCATTGTTTTCTATATTAGGAGAAGATGTTCGAATGCCTCTTACTCCTATCTCACATAGGATGACCGCTTCAATACCATATGTTAGTGCGAAGGGTGTTAACCTTATTACCCCACGAGTTGACATTCGGTATGCCCGTAGCACATTGTTAAGTTCTTCGGTCCATAAGCCCTTGGCACCTGCAAGTTACTTCTTGAGTCTGGATAGGATAGTTCTGTTTGTTACTTCGGTCATTCTGTTGGATTACGGATGGTAGATTGAAGTGAAATTCAACTGGATCTTCAACTCTGACTAGAAGTTTTTGAAAACCTAACAATCAAATTGTTTGCTATTGTGAGATATAATTGAGTGGGGGATACCAAACCTTGTATAGCATTTTTATTCAGGAACTTGATGACGTTCACCGGTGTGATGGTTGAAAGTGGCTCGGCTTCTACCCACTTGGTAAAGTGGTCTACCGCCACTAACAAAAACCATCGCTGCCCCTTCGCTTGAGGAAAAGAGCCCAATATGTCAATCCCCCACTGGGCAAAAGGCTATAGGCTATGGATCGGCTTCTGCTTTGCTGAGCTCTGATGTGGAATGTTGGCAAATCTTTAGCATTTGTCACACTTTTGCACTAGAGCTTTTGCCTCGGCCTTCATGGTTGACCAATAATACCTCTGTAGGAGAGCTTTCCGAGCTATGCCCTGTGCACCTTTATGAGGCTCGTAAATTCCTTCATGAATCTCTCAAAAGATATAATCCCCTTCATTGTTGCTCACACATAAAGCCTATGGATTGGAGAAAGATCGCCTGTAAAGCTTGTCATCTATCACGACATATAAGCTCAATTTTCGAACTGCCTTTCGAGCTTGGGCTTGTTCTTCTGGCAAGGTTCCTGACATCAAGTACTAGTAAATAGGTAAGAGCCAACCCTCCATTGGCTCCTATACTTAAACCTGAAAAGTTTCATAAGTTGGGCGTGAAATGGTTAGGGAAGTGATGTTTGTATTATCAATCGGACTGTTGAAACAAGCTCTCTTAGCAAGAGTATCTACTTCTATATTCTCTACTCGGGGTATCTGAGTGATAAACCAAGCTCCCCCTTTTTCCTCTAACCTGCCTAATAAGGCAGAAGTTAGCTCTTTGTAGTGGATCATGGAATGATCCTTAGCATTAAAGTTTCCTTTCAGTTGGCTGACCACTAGTTAGGAATCTAATAATATCTCTAAGATGTTCGGCTTCACTCTATTGCCAACTGCAGCCTATAACATAAGGCTTTATATTCCGTTGCATTGTTGGATGTTGGAAAGGTCAGGTGTGCCATTGCTCTAATACGGACTACCATCGAGCTCATCAGAAATACTCTGTCCCCCTCGCCATCCGAACTTGAGGCCCCATCAACATATAACTTCCATGATGTTTTTGTTTGCTTGGTAATGAGTTTATGTAGCTCAGCCACAAAGTCTGCCAGTATCTGTGCCCTCATGGATGTTCATGGCTTATACCGAACATCAAACTCCCCTAGGTGAGCAGCCTATTCCATCAATCGCTTCGAACATTCTGGCCTTTGTAACACCTTCCTCAAGTTTGAGTTTGTATGCACCACAATCATGTGCGCCTGAAAGTACGGATGGAGCTTTACCATTGATGTGATGAGTGCAAGAGCAAGCTGCTTTAAGATCGGATAATTGACCTCGACACCCCGAAGTACTTTACTTGTGTAGTAAATAGGAAACCATTGGCCCTCCTCTTCTCTGACCAGGATCAAACCTACCACACCCATTGAGACAGATAAGTAAATGTACAAAATCTCACCTGGCAGTGGTCTGCTGAGTAGTGGTGGGTTTGAGAGGAACTACTTCAAGGCCTGGAATGCTTGTTGGCATTCTTCTATCCATGTAAAGTTTTTGAGGTTCTTGATTGCTCGGTAGAATGGCAAGCCCAAAGTTGTGATTCTTCCATTCAACCTCTAAACTTCCCGAACTATTTTCGATAGATCCATGGTCATGATTGCCTTGATTTTCTCTGGATTTGCCTCGATCCCCCGCTTCGATATCATAAAGCTGAGGAATTTTTTGGACTGCACCCCAAAGGTGCATTTTTTAAGGTTGAGCTTTAGGCCAGAATCCCTAAGTCTTTGGAAGGTCTCCTTCAGTTCGATACACATGCCTGCTGAGGATCGGCTCTTGACGATCATATCGTCCACATAGATCTCCATGTTTCTCCCTAACTACTCGGCAAACAACTGATTCATTAGCCTTTGGTAAGTGGCCCCTGCGTTTTTCAATCCAAAAGGCATGACCCGATAACGATAGGTTCCTCTGTGAGTGATGAACACTATTTTCTCTTCATCTATTGGGGCCATCGAAATCTTATGGCAGCCTGTAGTGGAATCCACCAGTGTGTTTATGTTCGGCAGCGGATAGTAGTCCTTTGGGTATGCTTTGTTTAGATTGGTGAAATCAACACACATTCTCCATCTGCCACTGCTCTTCCTAACAAGCACCACGTTGGCTAGCCAGTCCAGATAGAATATCTCCCTGATGAAACCATTCTCCAACAAAGTTACGATCTCTTGCTCGATGGCCAATTGTCTCTCGAGGGTATGATTTCTCTTCTTCTATTTTACTGGCTTACATTCTAGCCGAACATTCAATGAGTGAACTATTAAGTCCTTCTTGACCCCCTGAATGTATAAGGTTCGCCAAGCAAAAACATCGATAAACTCATGAAGTGTTGAGAGTAGAGCTTCTTTCTCTATCTCAATCTTTCCAGTTGATATCTAAACATTCTTCCCCGGCTCTAGTTCGACTACCTGTAATACTTCTACTGGCTCTACCCGTTGTTCTTCTTCCTCAAGTATATCTATTTTGTCCAAGGGCAAGACCTGATTGGCCTCTCTAAGCATGGTCAAGTATGTCTCCCGGGCAGTCTTTTGATTTCCCCTAAAATTTTCGCTTCATTGTCTGTGGGGATTTTAAGCATAAGATTTTTCATTGAAACATAGGTGTCCACCTCGGATAGTAGAGGTCAGCTGAATATCACATTGTAAGACAACGGAATATCAACCACCATGAAATCTATGCGACAAGTATATACCACTTAATCATCTCCGAGCACAACAGATAAAGTTGCTAGACCATCTACCTGGATAGGCCTTTCGGACAAACCAATTAAAAGGACATTGACTTCTTCAAGCCGATGGTCGGACATCCCCAGTGCTCTGTATGCTTGGGCTATTATAAGATTGACCGCACTACCTGTGTCGACCAATATTCGCTAGACTAAGAAGTCTTGAATGACTGCTTTGATAACTAAAGCATCTATGTATGGGTACCGAACATGTGCCCCATCTGTTGCTAAAAACTTAATCGTATTTGGGGCTGAGTGATAACCTTGATTTTAATGTGTGTTTTCTGGATAATTTTTTGTGTTTTAGTGTCTCATCTTACATCTTTTAGTGTTTTTAGTGTTAAAATATTTTTTATTTGTTCATTTTAGTTATTTTGATAAATTTAAAGTTTTTGGGTGACTAATGGTCTTAATTTACATTTTATGCAGGAAATTTTGCTAAGGCACGGCTGAGACAAATTGTCCTAGCCGTGTCCAACACAAAAGTCAAAACTCACCGTTTCACCAAAGGTCGTAGCTGAGACAACCTGTCCTAGCTGTGGCCATTGCAGCCTACGAACATGTTTTCAATCCAGAAGCTCACCGTGGCTGAGACAAACTGTCCTAGTCGTGCCCAAGGCAACTTACCACTCTGTCTTCTTGTGTCGCAGCTGAGACAAAAGTGTCCTAGCCATGTCTCCCTGGATAGCTCTATAAAAGTTGTAAAATTTTTTGTTTGATGGGAGTCTTTTTCTAGGGTTTCATGTATAGGGTATTTGGGTAGAGAGAAAACACAGTTTTTCATTAGAGGAGAGTTTCTTATGCTTATTGTTATAGTTTTACTTGTAAAAATCAATCTTTTAACTTAGTGTTACTTCAAGAACACAAATATAGTAATAGTTTTAGTTGTTAGTTTGAAGATTACAACTTACAATCAAGGTGCAGCTTGGAGGAGAAGAGAAAGAGCTTCATCAACTTTAAATCTTCAGCTTCAAATGGGTTTTATAGTTTTCATTCTTGCTTTATTCATATTTTACATTATGGATAGTGAGTAGTCCTTTTTGTTGCTTGGGGGAGCTTTGAATCCCCTACTCACAATGTGAATATTGAGCATATTTTGATTTTTACATGAATGAATGGTCTATTTAACTGTTAATTATTTATATTTCATGGTTTTTAAATCTATTAAGTTATTTTCCATACATGGATAAATGGTTTTTATCATATGTTCTTGATGAGTATTGAGCCTAGTGGATTGAATTCTATGAATGATTTTGCTTAGTTTTTATTTCACGAATGTTGTATATTTTAGATGGCTCTAGAATGGGATTCTAGATGTGCACTATTTGTGAATTTAGGACTAGAGTGTGGAGTGAAATACATGGGTTTTGGGTTGTTTGGCTCTGAAATGGGAAAGCAACCCAAACTTAGGATGTTAGACCCGTGCGTAGGCTAGTTGTTGGGCCGGCTTCGAAATGGGACGTTTAGCAACTAGAATAGCTGGATCCAGAATGGGATGCTTAGGTTAAAAGGGTTATCCCGAATTCATTCATGTACACTTTTAGGCAAAATTAATTCACATTGGGTATGGGGTGGATGAGTGAACCCGAGCAACGTTTTATTTTTATAGATTTTCACACTTGTTAATGTTTTTGAATTTAATACATACTCAAATTACTGTTAGAAGAATTTAATTTCTTCTCACTGCATATTTTAGTTTTTAAAGTTACATTATATAAATTAAACAACTCATACACAAAAACAAATGGGAATTCTTTAGCATACAATTAATTTCCACAGTTTTCACACACAATTCCCTTGGGTTCGATATTGAGGGTCTTAAATTTACCGACTTTATTACTTGTTGATCTAGTGTTCTTGCTAGGGTCGCAACACTGAGCTCTTCCCCCTTCCAATAGATATGACTTCCTTGGCCTTCCTCTTCTGGGAATGATCCCGTTGCTCTCCCCTGGCAATCACACGTATGACTTTCGCTGGTGTCCTTTTGCCACCATTGGCTCTATTTTTGTTCGGTTGGGGAGATAACAACCTCTGCCTCTTCCCTCTTTCATCTGGCTTGGCAAACCAAGCTAAGGTACCTTTCTGAACTAGGTGCTTAATCTCCCATTTGAGTTGCCTGCAATCTTTAGTTTCATGGCCCTTATCCCTATGAAAAGCACAGTAAAAGCCCTGATCCCTATTCGAGTCTTCCCTCATGGGTCTCGACCATTTAACCTGTCTATTCTATTTTTGCCAATCTAATATCTATTCATGAAAGGCAGTTAGGGGCATGAATCTTTCATCTCTTCGGTTGTCTGAGCGAGGAGTAGTAATTACATATGATCGGTTATGCCAGCTGCCCCCACGATATTTTTTTGAGTCTATCTTGCTGGGATTTCCCCCTTCCCAAGCTACTTTTACACTTTCACCTGCGTCCTTCTCAGATGTCCATGCTTTATAGGAGGTGTGGTGAAGGTGCCAAGCCTTATCTATGTGGATGTACTTGTGTGCTCTTGACATGAGCTCGGTAAAGTCATTTGGGGTTTTCTTGCTCAAGGAGTTGCTGAAATCCTGACACTTTGTGTTTCGGATAAGGGCGTTGATGGCAACCTCCAGGTTTAGATTCTATATGTCCATGGCCATATTATTAAACTTCTCTAAGTAGGCTCGTAGTTATTCGCCCTTTTCTTGTTGCACCAGGTTCAAGTTTGCGGACACCTTGTTCGGGTCAATGGCAAACTTTGCGATAAACATGTCACTAAATTGTTCGAAATTCTCAATACAATGCGATGGCAAGTTCTGGAACTTGATTTGAGCTGAGTCTATCAAGGTCTGTGGGAATATCTTGCACAAGGCAAAGTCGTCTACTGTGAGCACTAGCATAGTGTGTTGGAATTGGTCAATATGAGCTCAGGGATCAATGTTGCCACTGTAGATTTTAAAGTGAGGAAGTCGAATGTTAGGAAATGGGGCCGCTAAGATTTCATGAGAGAGGGCTTATTAAAAATTGCCCTGGTATTGTAGTATTGTCCGGTTTTGTTACCTTTGGATTCGATCATCCAAGAGGTGATTAAATTGCTCAGCAGTTATGGTAATGGTTGAGTTGGGATTTTGGGGTAGGGCTAGTGAGTAGGTTCCCAAGCAAGAGGCTGCAAGGCCAGAGGTAGGTTGGTGTTTTGTGGGGGTAGAGGTTAAGGTTGAGCTTGGGCGATGATGGGTGATAGTACGGTGATGAGGGATTGTGCAGTCTGAGAGGTAATGTTGGGAGTGATGTTTGGGATTACCATGGTTGGGGAAGTAGAGGTGGTGTTGTTGAGTTGAGGGAGGAGTTGTTGTGTTCTAAGTGGGGTGTGGTTGGATGTTTGGTTTTCCCATTGGAAATTGTTTAGGTTAAGGTCTAGGAAAAGGTCCATGTTCCACGCTCATCACACCAAATGATGACAGGTAAAATGAGCAGTCGGGTTCCTTATGATCACCTGCAAAAAATAAACAAAGGACCGGTAGGTTTTCGATAAGGGAGCCTCCGAAGGTCAAGTCAGGATTTATGTGTAAGAAAAGTAGGAGTTTCTAGTTAAGAGATTAAGTAACCCTTTCATACCTGCTTTTCAACTTTTTATAGGAAGAATCAAAACGTTTATAAGAGATAATGGGAGGAGTTTTCCGTTATTTTCAGCCATTAACCTATTTTCGGTGATTCTCGAGGGAAACATGGGTTAGTGGTAACTATCTGTACATCGTGGTGGAGCTATTTTCGAAACACGTTCTTAACCGAATTGTTGCCCGATTAGAGAGCCCGGATAACTCAAACCTTTGGTCGGTTTACGGGGGTCCTCATTGAGCTATGTGCTCGGCTAATACTGGAAGTTGAACCGGTCTCTGAGTTCGGTTGTTATTAATATATATATATTTATTTATTTATAATTTTATTTATTACTATTTACTTTTATTTAACTAATTAATTAATAAATAATAATTGATAACTTTTAAGTAATTATTAATTTAAAAAAATTTGTACATATATTACTTTTAATAGTATTATTTACTCCCTAAATGAAGTTCCAAACTCTTGCAATGGACACAATTTTTTTCCAGCCAAATCAAAAAAGTAGAGCAAACTTAACTATGCAAATGCATGCCCCATACAAAAGGAAATGCATCACCCACACAGTTTGAGAATGACTGAAGATCCAAGGAAGTGAATCAAGTGAGTTTAGGGAGTGACTCACACTTGGCTTATAAATACCCCTGAATCTCTTTATTTGGCCTTCAGCAATCTTCATGCAATCTCTTGCTCTATGTCAGTGTTCTATTTCATAGCTTTTATGATTTAATATTATCTAATTAATTTATTTTTTAATTAATTTTTTCAATTAATTATTCCACTATTGTTATTATTATTATTATTATTATTATTATTATTATTACGTTTCTTTTTTTTTTATAGTAAATGCATACTATTAATATGTGCTGATCTTTATGAATTGTTCCCTACAATTTTTTATAGACAGATTATTATAGATTATAGAGACTTTTTACAACAAAGTGCATAGATTGTTCGATGCCCCTAGGATATGGGAAAATCTAATTCTGACTCTATATTTTGGTATAAAATTTTTACGAAGAGCCTAACTTGATAATAACTTCTTATTGGTAGCTGCCTGGTATTGGGACCCTCAATTTCATGTTTTTAGATTCACCAATCAAGAGTTGTGCCCTCTAGCTTAGGAATTCACCAAAATAATCAGCATGCACTTCCATCTTAGAACCTTGCCTTGCTTTCCAAGCTGTGTACTTGATTACTCAGGAGATAAAAGTAAAATACTAGGAATTTCACCCTCTATTATTTTCTAATTGATGCCTCGACATAGACCTATCCCTTTGGAGTCATTGCTTCATGCACTAGATGACTTTTCTAACATGCCTACTTTTCAGGTTAACATTATTCTGCTGATCTATTTTACTTTGTATTTAATAGTGAACTTAAGGTAACCATCCGATGATTACTAACTACTCGACATTATTGATAGCATACGTAGTGGCTTGACTCCCTTCCTTATCATCTTGGTAGAAACCATCCTTAATTTAGACACTATTTATTCTGATCCTATTGCAAATTTTTAGGGCAGCCCTTTATTACTCCATGTACAACCATTATTTTCAAGGTAGTGCACCCCTTGTGGTTTTTCAAACTCATTTTTCTTAGCAAATAATACGTCCTTTTAAATTTTCACATAACCCTATGGCTTATTCTTGCCTGGTATGAAGCCAATTCAACCTAGCATTTTCTCTTATTTTTTTCATCATCATTTTTTTCATTCATTCATTTTGATTTTTTCCTTCATTTTTTAGGTATGGTTGTAGGAGAAACTAAGGTTGCTTAAGGAACCTCCTCCTGAGTAATCATCACATACTCTTTGATACATTACCTTTCTAGAAGATGACTCTACAATTTTGACTCAGCATAAAAGGGCTTTACATGGGAAGCGACAATAGATGACAGTGATATCAGCTTTATGTGCATATGGCTAGTACCTAGTTATGTAACTAAAGATGGCTAATCAAGTTACATTCCACTATGTAGCTTTTATAGGGCCACTTTCTATATAGTCTCTTGTTGCACTCGCCAATGTGGGGAGCAACAAGATATCACATGATGCCCGATGTCATTTCAATGAGGTATTTTATCTATCGCTTTTGTTTTTAGTTACCATCACCTTTGGGCCCAACTGTGCACCAAAGTTGACATTCGGGATCGATTAATTATGACTTCACCACCTTTGCTGCATATAAAAGATAGATCTCCAGTCTTGTAGTTGATAACAAAGAACACTAGCTAAGATAAAACTCAAATGGGAGTAGTAGAAGGTGATCTTTAGACCTAACCATATGATGGAAAATAGTTATGTACTACTTTTCATATCGAACAAGACAACTCAGAGTATGCATAATAAACTACTCTTGTTTATATTAATGTACGAGTTTGCCTTACATATGATAATATTTCTACATAATTTCATTATACATGATCACTATTCTAACATTAAGTTCACAAGTACAAAACCCTACTCATTCATAGGATTAAATCTTGAAAGTATCTTTCCCTTATTATGAATAAGCCCTCTCAAGTTTTCATGATTGAACATTTTCACTCTCCCATTAATTTTTGCCTAAGATGCCTTTTTTCGATTTTTACCTTGATGTGGCACCTAATTTTAGAAAAGTTGTTGTTTATCGATTTTTAACCTGTAAGGCTATGTTCTCTTCTTTTCTCTTTTATAAATATATTATTTTAATTTATTTTTATATTTTATTTTGAGTTTAGCCATGGAAACATTTTCATCCTATCAATGTTGACTGGCTTTTTAAACTCATTCCCATCACCATCACTCAGTATTGTAGCACCCTTGGATAATAGCTTCTTCAGCACAAATGGGCCTTCCCATATCGATCTAAACTTACCTCTGACATTAGGTAGGTCTGGCCTTATCTAATCGAAGACTAAATCTTCTTCCTTTAGGGGATATTTCCTGACCTTCTTTCTAAAAGATCTTGCCAGCATCTTTTGATAAATCTGATTTTGATAATAGGCCCGCATTCTTTCTTTATCTAATAGGTTAAGCTACAACAATGTTTTTCTGGCCCATTCCATTTTTGGTGGCTTGGCCTCTAAAACTACTCGCAGCGACTGATGCTCAATTTCTACTGGTAACATATTTTTTGTTTCATCACTAAAGAGAATAGCGTAGCTCTACTAAAAACCTGGCTATAGTTCTGTAACCCCATAGTGCAAAAGGTAACTTTTCAGCCCAATATAGGTTCTGACCATATTGGCTAAAATCTTCTTCACATTCTTGATGGTTGCTTCAACTGCTCCATTTTCTTGAGGATAGTATGGTGAAGATTTATGGTGCTGAATTCTATATCCCTTTAGTGTTCATTTAGTCTCCCCTAAAAAATAGGATCCATTATTCACTACAAGAAAATTGCAATTTAGCAACGGAAAATAGCAACGGAAAATGTCAATTTTCCGTTGCTAATCAAAAATAGCAACGGAATTTAGCAACGGAAATTTCGGTTGCTAATTCGGCGGTTGGTATTTTTAGCAACGGAAAGTTTATTCCGTTGCTAAATTTAGCAACGGATATTAAATTCCGTTGCTAAATTTAGCAACGGAAATTTAATTCCGTTGCTAAATATAACCACTAACATTTGCTAAATTGGTCAAAATTAGCAACCGAAATCAAATTCCGTTGCTAAATTTAGCAACCGAATACAAATTTCGTTGCTAAATTTAGCAACGGTTATTAATTTCCGTTGCTAAATTTAGCAACCGAGTTGAATTCCGTTGCTAAATTCAGCAACTAGTAAAAAAAATTTGTGACGGTGTTTTCGTCGCTATTCCATCACTACAATAGAAAACCATAAAATTACATATTGCCTGCTAATTAACTTCATGATGTTAACAAATAAAGCAAAAGACTTGCTTAGACCAGTAAAACTCATCGTATTAATTAGAACTACAATTACAAAATCATATATATATGCACTGAGAAACTAATTAAATTAAATTTTATAAGAAAATAATTTTAATAATTACCTGGATAATCCTTTCTAGTTGGTGCATAGAAACATTTTTGTTGTACAAGACTTTCCTTCTCACTAAATAGCCCCATGTCAAATGCCACAGCACTAGCTGATGTCCAATGAACCTATCATGTTTTGGAGCAAAGTATTATGCTGCCATTTCAAACTATATAAGCAACAAAGCAGCAAAATCCAAACTATGCATAACTTAAAGTATTTCAATATGAAGTATTACAAACTTTTACGAAGCAAACCCTTCTCTAGCTCTTTATGCTTCCTGGTCTACCAGAGCACCACGATGCTCCATCTCTGCATCAACAGCAAATCAATAAAGGATGTTATACGTTTTTCAATTTGGATTCCCTTTAGCTATGGAAATCATACGATTGCCAAAGTTGTCATTCTATAAGAAGAAAGGAGAAAACAAGTTGATATTACATTATAAATGACTAGTCATTGCGAAACAATTGACCATATCGAAAAATATAATGTGATAAAGTAATGCAAAAATCCAAAAACTCCAGCATATCTCACCCAAGCTTTGACAAATAGAGAGTAACTAAATCATTATTATCTTTCTGGATGCATTTGTTTTAATTTTAAAGCACTGAGGATTAAAAGTTACCATAGAAGTAAATATAAAGTAGTTAAGAAATAATAGGTTCATATTCATATCCTTGGATAATATCAAGCATTGTTAAATGGAAATCCCAAGGAAAAGACAAAAAATAACTATCAAGCTTTAGGACAAATCACCAATCTGCATAGACCAAGCATTTATACTATCAACAATCTGTATATATGTATATACATACATATAAATACATATATGCATATACATTTTGGGATATTGAAACCTCTAAGGATGCGCATTGCAGTAAGAAATCATGGCCACACTGGAAACTAACTATCAAGTATGGCATAGCCACTAGTGGCAGCCATAAAAAAAACGACATAAATGAAGCTGGCATGGCCACACTGGTGGCAATCACAAATCACATAAATGAAGGTGGAGCTACTTTTGTTTGCATAACATGCTATGCAGTATCTAAATAGTTGAGAAGACATCTGATGATGATTTGCAACATTAACATCCTAATGAAATAAAAAGCCCAAGTGAGAAATCACAAGAAACATCAGTGCATCTTTTACAGGATATAGATTAAAGAAATGCATAAAATACTTAAGAATTGGTAACCATGCAGACAAGATTATGTTGCAAAGATCAAGATCCAAATACCTGAATAATGACAATCTCCTAAATTATGTTACTAAAGTCATTTATAGATAGAAGGCCACTATTAAATACCACATAACAGATGAAATAATTTTAACCTGAAATTATCTGTTAGAGCCTAAGAACATCAAATAATCCGCAGCAACTCATACATGAGGTTCTATGTGCTATTTGTGGTGCTGCAGGTACATTTTCTTCATACGTTTTACCATCATTTTTAATTATATTAGCATCCGATTGCTCAGAATCTTTAACATTTTCTTCAAAAGCAGTCTTAGCACTTGATGACTTTAACATCTTATCTTCATTTCCATTTAAAATGGAAGCACTGACAACCATTGATGGCCCTGCTTTTTTGGATCATCGTTTCCTAAAACCATTTGATTAAAACACAAAGTTAACAGTCATAATTTCTGAGGGGAAAAGAGCCACTAAAATCTGAAAGATGGAACTAGGAAATGCCTATTATATTATTTGGCACTATGTAAAGGAATTCCAAATGAAAGTTAACAAATACCATTAATCCACCTCTCCTCACTCACAATAATAATAAAAATAAGAATAGTAACAAGAACCAAGAAAAATTAAAAAGGAATAGGAACACAGATGATTGAAGATTATTAAATTTTCCACATCAAGAAGAAAAGGGAGGAGATTCATAATCAAATACCTATCATTCTTCCAATATAACCGAGCAAAACAAGGGGCAAACAAGTGATTTTAATTCAGATTCCTAAAACACCCAAAGCCTCGAGAATCCCAATAAAAGCAGCAAGAAGAACGGGAAAGTTAGAGAGTCCAAGCCAAACATCAAGTGGAAACTAACCAAAGCAAGGGGTATCAGCAAATACTAATAAGCATAAATCCAATCAAACCCAAGTAAAACTCAAACAAACACTCCTCAGATTCACAAAACACACAAAAACAAACACTTGAAAGAAAAGCAATAAAGGAAATAAATGAGAGACAGATTGGCAAGGACAGAAACGCAGTGATGGGGTCTCCTGCTCAAAAAAAAGTAAAGACAGATTCGAAGTTTTTACTCATTTTTCAATCTACAGGCATAGTAATTATATCAGAATGGGAATGAATTTTTTGGCGAATATCTTCATACAGCTGCAAGGCAAAGCATTTGTTCAAGTTCATAAAGGGTTGACAATGAATAATTACGAAAAGAAGAAGAAAAAAAAAGAAAAGTTTCCAAGTAATGACTGCTTTTCATTTCTTTCTTTTATGCAAAGGTGAATCATTAAACTGCAATAATACAATTCTAGTTGCTTTACATTATTTAAAAAAAATTGAACTTTAATTGAAAAACCCACAAGGCAATTAAGACTTTTTTTTTTCTAATATTAAAGTTGGATTAAATTCAAGCTGTAAAAAAACCAATATAAATCATTATTAAGCATATATAATAATAAATAAGGTGATGAATTGATCTGAAGTTAGTGTCTGTTTTGGCCGGGCATATATGTTTTTCTTTTTTAATATAAGTAATGACATAAAAAGTGGAACCAGTAGCAATGCTTGACTAAGTAATCTTTTATACATGTGGAGAGAGAGAGTCACCGAAAGCTATTTTCATAAAAAATACTATAGGGCTATGTATTTTGTTTCTACTTATTTATTTTATATTCTATCTAGAAACAAGACACTTTGTTTGATACTGAAGGTATAGATTTAAAAAAATTATACAATTAGCTGGCCTAATAACTTTTTGCTAGGAGAAGCATCTGTCTTTAGAAAAATAAATTCTTTGTATTCGAATTCTTTGTATGGCCATTTTTTAAATACTTTATTTTTTTAGGTCTGGCTGAATGGTTATGAAAAAAATATTAACGTATTAAGTATACTAGCTAAACCTAATTAACATCAATACTATGAAAAAGTTAAAAAGTAACAAGAATCAAATCAAATCAAGCTAAAGCTTTACATCC
The DNA here is from genome assembly GCA_037975025.1 of Excoecaria agallocha. Classification (NCBI taxonomy): domain Eukaryota; kingdom Viridiplantae; phylum Streptophyta; class Magnoliopsida; order Malpighiales; family Euphorbiaceae; genus Excoecaria; species Excoecaria agallocha. Next base: position 16,826,225 of record CM075813.1, on the reverse strand, counting down.
CAGTTAACCACCACCAAAAAGAATAAAGGCACATATTAATTTCAGTACCTCCAATATGGTGTCTGTTCCGTACTCTTTCCTCTAATTAAGCATTTCTTCCCACATCTGGATTATTTTTTCCAAATTAAACTCTCTAGCTTTCAAAAATCTACAGGCATAGTAATTATATCAGAATGGGAATGAATTTTTTGGCAAATATGTTCATACAGCTGCAAGGCAAAGCATTTGTTCAAGTTCATAAAGTGTTGACAATGAATACCAAATGAAGTGAGTGACTAACCTTAGGAAAGTATAATAGTCATCATGCCTAGGAGGTAATAAATTCCTTTTTAAGTCATATGTGCAGCTCCTCGAGACTGTCAGAGACAAAAAAAAAACATAGAACAACAATGAATACACTGCAAATATACAAAGAAGATTCAATAGATAATTGTTTAAAATAATGCAATAAACTTCATTTTCACAGAATATAAAAACTGAAACAAAACCACTATGCAATCGAGCTCCTACACAAATTATCAACTTCCTCTGGAACAATTCAACAACTTTACCTTCTGAATTCTGTCCAAAAGTTTCTACATTTTCCTATATATATATATTATCAGGATTTTATATTATCGGATAAAAGCTGTTAATTTTATATTGGAGTTGAAATTAGAAAACTTACTATTATATCATTTACTGTTAATTTTCTTTAAAGAAATACCTCAAGACCTTCACCGGAGCCTCGTCGGAGCCTCACCGGAGCCTCGTCGGAGTGAAACCAAGGACACCTCAAGGTAGCTGACGTCGAGAGAAGTCCAACGACAGTGGTCACGCGCTCCAACGCACCACCGCTTGATCGGGATCTACTCAAGAACCACCGGCTTCTCCTTTCTCCGATCTGCTCATCACCGGTGACTAAGAACGGAAAGAGGATATCGGGATGAATGCCTAGTTCTTGGGGACTCGCTGGTGCTGTACTTCTGGCTGGTTGCCGTCACAAGTGGCCTGAGGGAGGAGAAGAAGCATGCGGGAAAGAGAGAGAAGGTTGATGGTAGTTAGACGAACAAAACTTGCGATCTAAAGGCGGTGAATGGAGGGACAGCGCATGGAGGCATTAAGAATCGCCGGTGATGGAGCAACCGGCGTAGCGCCGTTGGTCGGTTGAAGGTCAGGATTTCGGTCTCCCTTGTTCTCCGCCTCTCTCCCTCTTTCATCTTTTTTTTTTCTCTTATTCTCTTAATCTGTTTCCTTTAATGGTCCCATTTTTTTCCTTATAAATACAACCTTGATGAATTGATTTATAACTTAAAAGAAGATTAAAAGTATCTTATTAGATTGTTTATTATATTTAATATTTCGTAATTACCATAATTAATTAATATTTAATTTTGTATTTTTTACTTTATTCTTGTATATTAATTAAAAGAAAATGATAATTAAAATGGTGATAATTTATAATTATATAAAATTAGCAAAAATTTAGATTTTAAAATTTAGGATTTTTTCAATTTATAGTTCTAACAAAAGTAAAAGTACTGAAATGCCCCTAATTTAGCAACGGAAAATTATTCCATTGCTATTTTTGCAACCGAATTAAATTCGGTTGCTATTTTTCATTCAAAGTGAAATTTAGCAACAGAATTATTTTTCCGTTGCTATTTTAGCAACCGAATATAATTCGGTTGCTATTTTTCATTCAAAGTGAAATTTAGCAACGGAAAAACTATTCCGTTGCTATTTAGCAACCGATTAAAATTCGGTTGCTATTTTTCATTCAAAGTGAAATTTAGCAACGGAATTATTTTTTCGTTGCTATTTTAGCAACCGAAATATAATTTCGTTGCTATTTAGCAACCGAATTTAAATTCCATTGCTAAATAGCAACCGAATTAATTTTTCATTCAAAGTGAAATTTAGCAACGGAAAAATAATTCCGTTGCTATTTAGCAACGGAATATGATTTCCGTTGCTAATTCTATTTCGGTTGCTAAATTAGCAACGGAAAATAAATTCTGTTGCTATTTTTCGTCCCAAATTTTATCCGCCATTTGCTGCCGCCTTAATTAGCAACGGAATACAAAATCCGTTGCTAAATTTTGTTGCTAAATAATGGCACCAGAAATTCCCTCCACTTTTAGCAACGGAAGCTAACCAAATATTTTTCCGTTGCTAATTTTATAAAGTTCAACCAATTTTAGCAACGGAAACGATTTTCCGTTGCTAAATAGCAACATAATTGTGTTTCCGTTGCTAAATTAGCAACGAAATAGATTCCGTTGCTATTTTTCCGTTGCTATTTCAATATTTTCTTGTAGTGATTGGATATGATATGATGTGGAAGTCCATACCTACATATCAAGCTTCTTTCGATGAATTTTGCCATTTCACTCGCATCCAAATTTCTATATAATTTCGTCTCTATCCACTTCAAGAAGTAATTGATAGCCATGACAATAAACCTATATTTGTTTGATGCTAGCGGATTGATCATCTCCATAATGTTTATACTCCAACAAGTAAAGTGCTATGGTGAGGTAAGATTGCACAATTCTTATACATATATATGTCTTAGATGAGCGTATTATTGACACAGCTAACATTCTTTCATATACCTGGAGCAATTTGTGTCTACCATAAGCCAAAAGAACCCTTGATGCATTATCTTTTTAGCCAAGGCCAAACCATTCATATGAGCAACACAAACTCCAGCATGAACCTCTTCCATAACCTTCTTGGCTTCTTTCTTGTCTACACACCTTATGTAACACCTTTAAGCACCAGATATACCTAACTACCAATACAAATATTAATCCTACAATAATCAAATAAATGATAATGCTTAAGGCCATAATTACATAAAAGACTCAGCCAATTACAATACTCCAAAATAACATAATAGAACATTTACATATAAAATTCCAACGTAACTACAAAACCAAGATGAGAGCTATCCACTTCAGTCCTTATTTCTACAAGCCTATCCTAATACCTATACAGATAAGAAAATTTTGCTAAGTTATAAAGCTTTGTAGGGAACAAATATTATATGGACATCCTCTTTGTAAGAACCATTAAATAATAAGTACTAAAAGTTAATCAATAAACTTGTATATTTACCACACTAATAATAGACACAATGCTTATAGAACTTTAGGATTTTAAGTAAACTTATATGGCTTCTATAAGCATTACAAATCACTTAGTTAAAATCATTACTTGATTTATGAATAGTAAATAGAGGACATACAATTTAAATTTACTTTATCGATGCATATAATTTAGTTTTAGTTAACCAAAGTAACTTTATAACTTTCATATTTTACATAATATGCATAGATATCATAAGTATCAAATATCTATGATAACCATAAAAACTATTTATAAGGTGAAGCTATGCTGGAGGACACTGCTATGTATAATTTTTAAGTGAACAACTTACCATTCCCAGTATAGGAAGCATTCTGGAAACATGTTCATATCAATATACATATAGAAATAAAGTACCGAATATGTATGGAAGATTATATCTCACATAGTATCATGTAAATCCATATCTATCAAATAGTAACTCACAATAGAGTGATATAAAGATCTCATTAAGTAAATTAGCATATGCTTACAGAGAACATGAATTTAACAATATAATTACTTGATAAGGCAACCAAAATGTTCAATGACATGTGCATACTTTTGTGGATTTCAAAAAGCACATGAGATCTAATGTCTATATTGATAAATTTTGGTGCACTTATACCATAATACAATACTAAAATTAGCCTGCCTAAGTTCTAATGGAATATGACATGGTATGAAAATCATGATGGCACAGCGGAAAACAAATTTTTTTTTTTATCATACATACCATACATATCCAAAGCTAGAATCGAAACATGCAATTTTAGGGTTTTTAAACTTACAACTTTAGATGCCTTTAAAACTTGATTTTGATGATGATCAGCAACCAAGAAGGATATGTCCACCTTAGATCTTCACCACCAATGCCAAGGAACAGCCTTTACGCCACTCCCTCTATTCTCACACACACACTTGCAAAGATGGCTTAAAATCAAGAGTGCTAGCTCTATGATTGTGTATTCGGCAATGGGAATGATTTGAAGCCACAAGATTTGATCTTGTTCTTCCTTTAGGTTACTGTTTCAGCCCGAGAACACAAGAGAACAAGAAAGATTTCTTTCCCCTTGAGTATTTTGGCCAAGAGAGAAAAATAGCAAAATGGCATACCTTTTATTCATTTAATTCATTAATATATATCACTCAATTTAGGTCAAGTGTGAGTGCTGAAAATTAAGTGTTAATTTCAGCCTCCATCACTTCCTAATTAAGAGATATATCCTAATTTAAATTTCATTAGAATTTAAATTCAAATGGCATTAGTCATTTAATCAAAACAAACTTACTTATTTAAGGTAAAATAAGTTTCCGAATTCAACTAGTATTTTAGTTTGAATTTTGGCTACTTTAATTCCCTCTCAAGTATTATATTTTGATTAAATACAAATTAGGATTTAATACTCAATTAACTTAATTATACATAGACAATTAATCAATTGAAATTAAACCTAGCACATGCCAACAAATTTCTCTCGTGACCAACATATTTGCCTAAAACAATATTTGCCTAAAACAGCTAGCTGTTTTAGGCAAAAAACTCGTTTCATAGATTTGCTGTTTTAGGCAAAAAAACTGTTTTTACATATTTGCCTAAAACAGCTAGCTGTTTTAGGCAAAAATTTGTTTACCCATTTTATGCATTAATTTGACTTTAAATAAAAGTCCAAATTAATTCCCAATACACAATTTAAATATTTTAAGCCCAATGCTTTGTGTGCGATCCTATAGGTTCATTTAATGTTGGCAATGAATTAATAAATTAATTCAAAGGCTATATATATTCTCTAGCAAGATATTATAGCATTCCAAATTAAATAAAAATACATATGGCATTTAGTGACCTAATGCAATTTTGTATAGTCCCTTACCCATAAATATCAGAATTAATATAAGGCATGGAACTAGTCATCCTTATATATATTAATTCCTTTCTTGATATTCCAGTGACACTGAACTCTCAGATAAATAATGATTACTCATTATTTCATCTCGGTATGGCCATACACTTCTCAGTTCACTGATCAAGTGGCCGATGATATTTTCTCTCTTATTGAGAGGGGTAATCCCTTCACTTCTCTCATGCTCTCTAACATGAATTAATGCATACCCAATCATACCCGTACTTGTCACTCTGTTACGAGCACGTTAGGTGATTGTCAAAGTACACAGTAATTCATAAAGAGTTTTATAGAGATTTCAGGTCTAAGAACTCCAATACAAAACTTGCATATGAGAAACACTTATGACTTGTACCATGTAGTGTTCTCATGAGCGGATCGTATCCAGATACCATGTTCTTTAACATGTATCTATGATCTCTGATTGACACTCTTGTCCTAATGATCCGTAAGACAGAACTCATAATATCAGAGAGAGCATACTAGTCTTAATTCATTGTTATTCCCATAACAATGACTGACTAGGGATATTTAGAATGAAGTCTCATTTGTTTCAAGGTCTTACAACCATATGCCTCACAGATGATAACTTAAACCGAAACGACATTCTTGGATAGTTTTATCAATTGATATGCACAGGAATACAAAAGATAAAACTAATGCCTCATTTTATTAATTTCAAGTGTTTCGTTACAATGCATTGGGGCTAAGGCTTACACTAACAATCTCCCACTAGCACTAGTCCTAATTGGGCATAGCCCTAAGACCGAACGCTCTCAAATGAGCTTCGTGTAGATTTGGACGTAACTGTTTCATCAAAGGATCTGCTACATTGTCTTCACTTGCTATCTTGCTAACCTTGACGTCCCCACGATTAATGATTTCTCTGATCAAGTGGTACCTCCTGAGTATGTGTTTGGATTTCTGGTGTGACCGGGGCTCCTTGGCCTGTGCTATGGCCCCGTTGTTGTCACAGAAAATTTCTAATGGATCTAGGATGCTTGGGACCACTCCTAATCCAATAATGAAATTTTTAATTCAAACAGCCTCTTTTGCAGCCTCACTTGCTGCAATATACTCAGATTCTGTAGTTGAGTCGGCAACGATTTCTTGCTTCGAGCTTCTCCAGCTGATAGCACCACCGTTCAAAACAAAAACAAACCAAGATTGCGATCTAGAATCCTGAGTGCTGGTCTGAAAAGCAGCATCGGCATAACCTTGTATGACGAGCTCTTCTTGACCACCATACATCAAGAAGTGATCCTTAGTCCTTCGCAGGTACTTCAGAATCCCTTTTACAGCAGACCAGTGCTTCTCACCAGGGTCTTGCTGAAACCTACTGGTTATACTCAGTGCATGAGCAACATCCAATCTAGTACATAACATAGCATACATGATAGATCCAATAGCGGATGCATATGGGATTCTACTCATGTTGTCCCTTTCCTCTTTGGTTTTAGGGCACTGTTCTTTAGTCAAAGGAACTCCCAAAGCCAAAGGTATGTACCCTTTCTTTGAGTCTCCCATACTAAAACGCTTTAGTACTTTGTCTATGTACTTTTCTTGACTTAGTCCCAAAAGCCGATTCGATCTATCTCTATAGATTCAAATACCAAGTATTGTCTCGGCTTCACCTAAGTCTTTCATTGAGAAACATTTTCCCAACCATTGCTTAACCTTTTGCAATGTTGGAATGTCATTCCCAATGAGAAGGATGTCGTCCACATATAGGACTAGAAATACTACTATGCTCCCACTAACCTTCTTGTACACACAAGGCTCATCTTCATTCTTTATGAAGTCAAATTCTTTGACTGCCTCATCAAAACGAAGATTCCAACTTCGGGATGCTTGCTTTAATCCATAAATGGATTTTTGAAGCTTGCAAACCTTCTTAGGATGCTTGGGATTGACAAAACCTTCAGGCTGTGTCATATACACATCCTCAAGTAAATTTCCGTTAAGGAAATCAGTTTTGACATCTATTTGCCATATCTCATAATCATGATATGCAGCTATGGCAAGCAAGATCCTAATGGATTTGAGCATGACTACAGGCAAAAAGGTCTCGTCATAGTCTACACCATGAGTTTGTCGAAAACCTTTTGCTACTAGTCTACCTTTGTAGGTCTTATCAGCTTTGAGTTTGAATAGCCACTTGCATTCAATTATCTTAGCACCTTCCGGTGGATCAACCAAGGTCCAAACCTGGTTATCATACATTGATTGCATCTCGGATTTCATGGCTTCAAGCCAATTTTCCGAGTCTAGGCTCTCAATAGCTTCTCGGTAGGTAGTAGGATCCTCATGATCTACTAACTCAATAGTGTCATTGTTAGTGATTAGAAATCCATATCTCTCAATCTCCTGACGTACCCTACCGGACCTTCTAGGTTCTTGTGTAATGGGTTCTTGTTCCACAACTGGTTGTGAACTTGATCCCATTTCCAAACCATCCTCTATAGGAGTTTGTGGTGCTTGAATTTCTCCAAGTTCTACTTTACTCCCACTGTCTTTCTTGAGAAGGAACTTCTTTTCCAAGAAAACAGCCTTGCAAGCAACAAATACTTTGTTCTCGGCTTGTGAGTAAAAGTAGTATCCCTTTGTTTCTTTAGGATAACCCACAAACAAGCAGACAGTGGATTTGGACTCTAGTTTTTCGGATGTTAATTTCTTAACATGTGCTTCACAGCCCTAAATCCTGAGAAAAGACATATTGGGTTCTTTCCCAGTCCATACCTCGTATAGTGTCTTCTCAACTGCTTTAGTTGGAGTACGGTTCAATAGAAACGCAGCAGTTTCTAATGCATAACCCCAAAAAGAGATAGGAAGATTAGCTTGACTCATCATAGATCGAACCATGTCCAACAGAGTTCGATTTCTCCTTTCGGACACACCATTCCATTGAGGTGTTCCAGGAGGAGTGAGCTGTGAAATAATACCACACTCCTTTAGATGACTGTCAAACTCTTGGCTTAAGTATTCGCCACCTCGATCTGATCGAATGGCTTTTATACTTTTGCCAAGTTGGTTTTCTACTTCATTCTTAAACTCTTTGAATTTCTCAAAAGTTTCAGACTTGTACTTCATTAGATAGACATAGCCATATCTACTGAAGTCATCTGTGAATGTCACGAAGTAGCTAAAACCACCTCTAGCATGTGTACTTAAAGGTCCACATACATCGGTATGTATTAGTTCCAATAAGCCATTAGTCCTCTCGCCTTTTTTATTAAAAGGACTCTTTGTCATTTTTCCATGCAAACATGGCTCGCATGTATCATAAGACTCTAAGTCGAATGACCCAAGCACTCCAGTTTTATGGAGTCTTGAAATGCGTTTTTCGTTTGCATGTCCTAAGCGACAATGCCAGAAGTAAGTAGGGTTCAATTCGTTTGATTTAACCCTCTTTGTATTAATGTTGTATATGGACTCTTTGTTTTGTAAATCAAGGATATAAAGGCCATTTTGCAACATGGCATTGCCATAAGAAATGCCTTGGCGACGAATATGAGCATTGCCATTTTTAATAACAAAATCAAATTCATCATTATCCAAACATGAAACTGAAATAATGTTTCTGCTCATAGCAGGCACATAATAACAATTATTCAAAACAATACAAAGTTCGGAAGGTAAAGTGAGGTGATAGTCGCCTATCTCCATGGCAGCAACTCGTGCTCCATTCCCCACACGGAGGTCCACTTCATTCTTCCCAAGTAACCGCCTATTTCTTAACCCCTGCACATTTGAACAAATGTGAGAACCACAACCGGTATCTAATACCCAAGTGGTAGAAATAGAAAGGTTAATTTCAACAACAAAAATACCAGAACTGGACGCCTTGGCTCCATTCTTCTTTTGTTCTTCCTTAAAGAGAGTGCAATTCTTCCTCCAATGCCCTATCTTGTTGCAATGGAAGCAAGTGCTCTCACTCTCTTTGAGTTTTGACGCCTTGGGCTTGGATTGGGCCTGAGGTGCACTCCCAACTGACTTGGGTTTTCCCTTTCCCTTTCCCTTTCCCTTAGCAGGTCCCTTCTTAATTCCCTTTTGAACCATTAGTACGGGATTGGTCTTTCGAATGTTTTCTTCAGCATTCTTAAGCATCCCATGAAGCTCAGTGACTGACTTGTTCATTGCATGCATGTTATAATTCATCACAAATGGATCATAAGCAGCAGGCAATGATCCTAAGATCAAGTCAGTGGCCAATTCCTTTGGCACTAGTACCTCAAGCTTCTCAAGAGTATCAAGATACCATTTCATCTTGAGTACATGGGTACTAACAGGAGTACCCTCAGCCATCTTGCAAGAAATTAAAGCCTTTGTTGTCACGAACCTCTCGTGACGAGCTTGCTCTTGGAACATCTCCTTGAGATGCACCATGATCGCATAGGCCTTTTGGTCCATAAATTGCTTTTGCAATTCAGGCACCATAGTGGCTAGCATCAGACAGGTCACATCATTGGAGTCGCTCCTTTTGGTCTCAAAAGTTTCCTTTTGAACCGCAGAGGCGTTCCTTCCTGGTTTATCAGGCAAGGATGCATCCAAAACATACGACTTCTTCTCTTGCTTAAGAACTATTCTTAAGTTTCGAGACCAGTCTATGAAATTGGTGCCATTTAATTTGTCCTTTTCAAGGACCGATCGCAATGAAAAATTGTTGTTTGAAGATGCCATTTTCAATCTACAATAAAATTTAGCAAGATTAAATGAGGTCTTATTTATGATCCCACAAACCGAATTAATATCCCTTTAAATAATTCGTGTTAGTGATTTAATGTGGGCCAAGATCCACTTTTCACAACAACTTATTAGTCAAGCTGAGCTTGTACACCTAACAAGTTAAGTTACTTAGGTAGGAAAACTCCAATCATGTCTCGTACATAACTCTTGGATCAAATGGGCTAACATCTTAAGATATTATAGCACAACCCATTTATTAGTTGCCTAGGTCCGGGCATCCCTTTCCATGTTAAGTCCAACCTACATTCACAACCCATGCCTCACAAAGATAATCGGGCGCATCTAGGACTCCTAGTCTACGTGACCGATGATCGATGCCTTGACATGTTTCGAATTAGGAAGGCAACTTTGTGACTTACTATTTTTAGGGATTCATTTTATTACGGCTTACATGGCATACGCTTTGTTATCCATACATAGCATGCATATATATATAATTGCATAAAGTAAAGCGTGACAAACATGGGCCCAAAAACCTACAACTAAGATTCTATACTATTACATAAGAATCTTCGAGTTGGGCTTCTCCACTCCGGTGGGCTTCGTCTTGATTTACAAAGTCTTCAAGTATATTCTATTCTAAGAAATAAATGAAACTTTTACAATAAAACATAATGGCTCGCAGGCCATATTTAATTACAAAAACCCAGGGCCCATGAATGCACCATGCATATCCATTCATCACACCAAACTAGCAAATAAATATACATAGCATTCATAGATAAAACAAAGTCCAAATTTATTTAATTTAGCCAAGCCCATTAATGGAAATTGTGTACTTGAACCTTTAAGAGATGACCCCGTGATGGGCCTGGGCCGAAGCCCAATGGACTAAATCCTCTTATTGAATAAGTTCTCTTAAAAGCCCAAAACACAAACTAGTTAGATTTGTGCCATAAATCAACTCTAGTATAATTTCCAATTTTGCCATTTTTAATTTTATGACATACAGCCCATAAACATTAAAAATACATATAATATGTGCTAACATGAATTAAAAATAAAATCATGAATAACACATATATAGTACACGGCATTCATGCAAAAACAAACAAACAACAAAAACTAGTTGTTTAATGCTTATGTAATTCCATAAAATGCACAAACATTTAAATCAATTTTATGAGTCATTTAATAATATAAATAAGTCCATAAACATTTATTTAATATTCTGTACCATTTTAATCTAAATGTGTTTTTACCATTTTAATCAAAACAAAACAAACAATGTTGATTAAACATGTATCAAACACAAACTAGACATAGTTTTAAGTGATTTTAAAATTAATCAATTAAATTGTCATGGATCAGAATTAAAACCAAATTTAAAACATGTCCAGACCTGATATTTAATCTTCAAAAATCACTTACAAACATCCCAAAAACTTTTTTACATTTAATTTTGAAAACTAGTTGTTAAACTAGCAATTTACATGCCAACTAGCACCTAGTTTCATAATTAACATGTACCATCAGGTATAAATAATTAAATCCGACCATTACCAGCCCTAATAACATCTTAGGACAGTATATTAACATGTCATATTAATTATAATACCTATCTAATCAATTAAAATCATTTTTACACCAAAACAATGCAAAAAACTAAAAACAGAAAATTTCAGATTTGCATGTTTTCATAATGACGATTTTTAATTAATTTTTTCATGCATCTAAAGCACTAAAATAAGCATGTTTATGCTCTGATACCACTGATAGAATATGACATGGTATGAAAATCATGATGGCACAGCGGAAAACAAAATTTTTTTTTTATCATACATACCATACATATCCAAAGCTAGAATCGAAACATGCAATTTTAGGGTTTTTAAACTTACAACTTTAGATGCCTTTAAATCTTGATTTTGATGATGATCAGCAACCAAGAAGGATATGTCCACCTTAGATCTTCACCACCAATGCCAAGGAACAGCCTTTACGCCACTCCCTCTATTCTCACACACACACTTGCAAAGATGGCTTAAAATCAAGAGTGCTAGCTCTATAATTGTGTATTCGGCAATGGGAATGATTTGAAGCCACAAGATTTGATCTTGTTCTTCCTTTAGGTTACTGTTTCAGCCCAAGAACACAAGAGAACAAGAAAGATTTCTTTCCCCTTGAGTATTTCGGCCAAGAGAGAAAAATAGCAAAATGGCATACCTTTTATTCATTTAATTCATTAATATATATCACTCAATTTAGGTCAAGTGTGAGTGCCGAAAATTAAGTGTTAATTTCAGCCTCCATCACTTCCTAATTAAGAGATATATCCTAATTTAAATTCCATTAGAATTTAAATTCAAATGGCATTAGTCATTTAATCAAAACAAACTTACTTATTTAAGGTAAAATAAGTTGCCGAATTCAACTAGTATTTTAGTTTGAATTTTGGATACTTTAATTCCCTCTCAAGTATTATATTTTGATTAAATACAAATTAGGATTTAATACTCAATTAACTTAATTATACATAGACAATTAATCAATTGAAATTAAACCTAGCACATGCCAACAAATTTCTCTCGTGACCAACATATTTGCCTAAAACAGCTAGGCAAAAAACTCGTTTCACAGATTTGCCTAAAACAGCTAGCTGTTTTAGGCAAAATCGCACCTTGATAGTTTTGCCTAAAACAACTAGCTGTTTTAGGCAAAAAAACTGTTTTTACAGATTTGCCTAAAACAGCTAGCTGTTTTAGGCAAAAATTTGTTTACCCATTTTATGCATTAATTTGACTTTAAATAAAAGTCCAAATTAATTCCCAATACACAATTTAAATATTTTAAGCCCAATGCTTTGTGTGCGATCCTATAGGTCCATTTAATGTTGGCAATGAATTAATAAATTAATTCAAAGGCTATATATATTCTCTAGCAAGATATTATAGCATTCCAAATTAAATGAAAATGCATATGGCATTTAGTGACCTAATGCAATTTTGTATAGTCCCTTACCCATAAATATCAGAATTAATATAAGGCATGGAACTAGTCATCCTTATATATATTAATTCCTTTCTTGATATTCAGTGACACTGAACTCTCAGATAAATAATGATTACTCATTATTTCATCTCGGTATGGCCATACACTTCTCAGCTCACTGATCAAGTGGCCGATGATATTTTCTCTCTTATTGAGAGGGGTAATCCCTTCACTTCTCTCATGCTCTCTAACATGAATTAATGCATACCCAATCATACCCGTACTTGTCACTCTGTTACGAGCACGTTAGGTGTATGTCAAAGTACACAGTAATTCATAAAGAGTTTCATAGAGATTTCAGGTCTAAGAACTCCGATACAAAACTTGCATATGAGAAACACTTATGACTTGTACCATGTAGTGTTCTCATGAGTGGATCGTATCCAGATACCATGTTCTTTAACATGTATCTATGATCTCTGATTGACACTCTTGTCCTAATGATCCGTAAGACAGAACTCATAATATTAGAGAGAGCATACTAGTCTTAATTCATTGTTATTCCCATAACAATGACTGACTAGGGATATTTAGAACGAAGTCTCATTTGTTTCAAGGTCTTACAACCATGTGCCTCACACATGATAACTTAAACCAAAACGACATTCTTGGATAGTTTTATCAATTGATATGCACAGGAATACAAAAGATAAAACTAATGCCTCATTTTATTAATTTCAAGTGTTTCGTTACAATGCATTGGGGCTAGGGCTTACACTAACAAGTTCTAGTTCCAAGAGTGGATAACGAAAGCAATAGATATCAATTGGTATCAATAATATATACCTAAGGTATCAACTATAGATATCTGAAGATATCAAATGATAGACCCAAATGGGGTTGAGCAATAGTTTCATTAAGGAGTGAAGGATAGACCCAAATGGGACCAACGATGGCAACTACAAAAATATCCCTCTAGGCATGCCTATCTTATCCACCACCAAACTAAGACCTGCAAGCATAACATTACCTATGAACATTTTCAAGTTACCAGACTTATCCTTACACAGAACAATCTTGGCTTAAATCCACAATATACAAGGATGCAAAATCACATATTCATATAGTTGCATCAATGTTCAATAAATCATATCACAATATTTGTATCATTCTACAAAACAATAATAAAGTATAACATTTAAGCCAATTGATCTATTCCATCATAAATAACAAATTGTATGATTCCTATAAAGCAATATGCTAGTATAGAAATTAAGCAATGTAACCCTTTTTCCATTATTATTCCATATTTTACTTTGTTATTCAATCATATAATTATCACCATGTAACAATAAACTGAGTGTCATGCCATACTTGCTCAATGATCAATATTCTGAGAACCTAATACTATTAACATTATAGAGCATGAGAAATCTATAGCTAAAATCAATTCAAAGGCATCTACAGACCTTCACATAGCATATCACTCATTTGATATGTTCATAAGATTTCTTATTCTAGTTAGTGCAAACATACTCCTCCATTTTGCTTGTTGTCATAAGGCAAACAATATGATTTTAAAGCCATATGTTGACAATGTTTATACTAGTCATGGTAGTTCATGCATTACTACATTGTGTTCATGGGAATAAAATCATATAAACCATGAGTGCATAAGACATCATGTAAACACATAATCATTTTAGAAGGAAGTGCCTTTATGGTTCATCATAACCATCTTTCATGCTCCTTTGCACTTAATTTAATCATTAAACATTCATACTCAATTTCTAGATTAGATACTTGTGTTCAATGCATTACCATTAATAAAGATGACACCAATCTGAAATTAGTATCTATTCATACCACTTCATATTGTCTTAGTGTCTATACATGCATATAAGTTTAATATTGTAATCTAATATATAGATACATAATCTTAAATACCTACATACTAAAACAAACACGTGTAAGTGTATAGTATTCTGACCATCGGTTCTCTCATGATACCACAAAAGCATAAACATACCACCATATCTAATCCATTTATAATAGTGATATTCATTACAATTCTTCAAGTACCAAACAAGGACTCATGAAGAAAGGCCATTATTTCTCAGTATTTCTCAATTCATTCTACATTGCTTACTTCATATTATAACACCATAATTCTCTTTTATAGTCTATTAGATCGTAGTGATCAATAATTTACTTAGACAATAGCTATTCAATGCCATTATTTACCAAACTTGAGTAAATTAGGGAACTATATATTGCTTATGATATATTAAAATTATATCAAAAGTAATTTCAAATGAATATAAATTATGGTTGGGGTACATAGTGTCATAGGGAAGAAGGACTGGACAAAATCAAAATTGTCCACTTGGCTGAGTGGCCAATCACTCGACTGAGTGAGAGGAAGACTCAACTGAGTGTCCATAACACTTGACTAAGTGCTTTAGAACTCATTCAAATGGTTATGGCACTCGGCAGAGTGCTTCCCTGCTGTCCAGCTAAAAAACCAAACCAACCATTCCTCCTCCCTCTTTAAAACCATCAAACATGCTTATAATAACTCATCATTACTTCCTTTCCAGCATTGAACTTCAATCATCTAGACATTATCTTATCAATAAACATCTTTAATCAAATTCTTAAATTACAATCCATTTAATCTTAACTTATTTCATGAATATCAAGAAAAATTCAACTATTAATCTATCAATTACTAGCTACATACTCCATCACTAGCCAGTGTATGCCATTTAAGATTTGCTAGTAATTCTCATGATTCTTGGCAAAATGGTTCAATATATCATTGTAACAAAATAAATCAATAACTCATTGGAGCAAATCTATAATTTTAGTAACCTCATTATCTGTTCTTCCTTCATTTCTAAAACATTTTGATTCTACAACTCCTTTAGCCTTAATTTATCCTCTTTGACCTAATGGAACTCAAAGAAACCCCATGCAAGGGGTTTACTAATTACTCAACTACAATGCTAACTCTAGATCTTTAATCTCAATAAAGAGAACACATACAAAAGGAAAGATTCCATCATAATCCCATACATGCCTTTTAATTTAAGACCTAGTTCCCATACCTGGTATTAAAGCTTCAATTCTTCCTTTATAACTCTTGATCTCCCTCTTAGATGTTGATTCTTCCTTCCCTTACACATGGTAGACAATAAACATGATATCTTAATTTCCCATGTCCAGAAATTAAATTAAAGAAAGAAGAGAAGAAGGATCTTTAAGAGAAGGAAACATCACCTTTAAGAGATTAACTAATAAACCTTAAGCTATGCACCTTCTTCCATTCAAAACCAAAAGAGATAGAGAGAGAGAAGAATAAGGTTACATCTCCCTTCTCTCCTTATGCCAATCTCCACCTCTCAAATCCCATAAAGTTTTTTCCTCAATAAGCTTTTAAAGGAGTTAGTGGGGTAAATATCTCATTAATTGACTTTCCAAAATTACCCTCATTCATTTTAATCTCCAATAGCTTATATTTCTTAAAATTTAACCCCAAACTTCTAATTTACTTCATTTGTATCCTTTTTTATAAATTGTAATTTAACTATACCCAATTTATACATATGTCATAATTACCAAAATGCACCTCATGGGATTTTGACTCCAATAGTGCAGAATAATCTAATTTCACCTTACTTAACCATAATCCTCATTAATTTCCTATAATCCAATTAGGGTCAAGGTTGGGGTCTCATACCTTAATTATATCATATCAGGCTATCTCTTATAGAGAACCCCATCGAAGGTGATAAATTGAGTGGACAACTTATGTAGCATTTTTTATCCTTTTTTATGGCCTCTTCTAGAAATATAGACCACTTGAGGTAATTTTGAATACCAAGTACCAAGGTTTCCCATCATCTGCCCCGACATCTATCACCTGCTATGCTTCAAAACATGGTTTGAACTAGAAATAAGTATGGGCTTTATTCTTACTCCTTCTAAATTATTCCATATTGAAACTTATGTCACCAAAGCATTAGCTAACTAGTTTTTATTCTACAGAATAGACTTGAGGGCACAGACATCAATTTTATCATTCAATACCTTCAAATGGCTTACATAAGGCACCAAACATTATGTTTTTACTGCCCATTCACCTTTCACTTGGTAGACCACCAAGGATGAGTCACCATAGATCTCAACACTCTTTGCCCTCAGAGCCAACAAGGCTTCTAACCTGAAGATACATGCTTCATATTTGGCTTCATTATTAGTAGCTTTATATTTGAGCTTTTTGGCTAGGGGTAATTTTTTTCCCTTAGGAATAACCAAAATTACTCATATGCACACACCATTATTTTTTATAGCTCAATTAAAGAACATTTGCCATCTCCAAGTTGTTATAGCTATGATATTTTCATCAAGGAACTCATAAGGCATCTTTTCTCCTTCTAATGGCTGACCTGCTAAGAACTTTGTTACAACCCTTCCCTTGATGGTCTTTCGAGTTATGTACTCAACATTAAATTCTTATAAGAGAATCAATCACCTTTCTATTTTTCCTAACAATGACAGTGCTTCTTGCATGTATTTGAGAGGATTCTGCTTGGCTACCACCTATAACTTGTATGAATGAAAATAATACCTTAATTTCTTAAGGGCCTAAATGATCAATAAATAGATTTTCTCAACCTCCACGTACTTAGTCTCATATGGTAGGAACTTATTACTGAGGTAATACATAACATAGTTGACTCTAATATCATCCTTTTGAGCCATCATAGCCCCCACTAAGCTATCTTCTATAGCCAGATACAAAATTAAAGGTTTCCCAGCCCTCGATAGTCTCAATACTAGATGACAAAAAGTTATTCTATAATGGTGTTGAAAGCCACCTAACAATCTTCATTCCATATCATTGACTGATCTTTCTGAAGCATTTTGAAGATAGGCTCATAGGTTAAAGTTAACTTAGTAATGAATTGTCTGATGTTACTATAACTTGCCCAAGAACCCTTAGACTTCCTTTCCTTTCTATGGTAGGCATTTTTCTGATGTCATTCACTTTTTTAAGGTTAGTCTCTATCCCTTTCTAACTCACTACATATCCCAAGAGTTTTCCTAAAGTGACCCTGAACAAACATTTTTTTAGGTTCAGATGGAAGTTATAGTTGTCGATCGTCTGGAATAATTTCTCTAGAGCTACGAAGTGATCTTTATGGGTAATTAACTTGACCATCATAACATCCATATATACCTCCACCTTTTTATGGATTAGATCATCCAAAATATTTGTTGCCATCCTTTGATAAGTAACCCCTACATTCTTCAATCTAAATGGAATGACTCGATAAGCATATTTACCCCATTTAGTGATGAATGCCATCTTGATCCTATCTATAATCTTATTTAGGATATGATTGTATCCAATGTACCTATTATCAAAACTATGCATTGCATAAGCAGCAGCACTGTCTACCAGGACATCAATATGAGAAAGTGGAAAGTCATCATTCGGATAAGCTTTTTTCAAATTCGTGTAATCTATACAAACTCAAACTCTTCCATCTTTCTTAGATACCAGAACCATATTTGTTAACTAAGTAGGATACCGGATCTCCACTAAGAACTTGACCTTTATTTGCTTCTATATATCTTCTTTCACTTTTTTCACCCATTTTGGCCTAAGCCTCTTGGGTTTTTACTTGAAAGGTTTGTACCTAAAGTACGTGGTAATGGCATGTTCAGTAACTGTATGATCAATTCCTAGCATGTCTTCATAAGTCTAGGTAAAGACTTTTTCATATATTTTTAATATTCTCTCAAATTTTTTTCTCTCTTCAGGGTTAATATCAGATGTTATCAAGATTTCTCTTGGATTTTCAAGAGTGTAAGATTGAATAAATTATTACTTTTTGAATTAATTTTGAATATGGATGCTTTATGATCATGATCATGGGAAATAAAATCATGTAAAACATCACATAAGTAAGCAAAGTTATTCATATTATTAATATAAGAGGAGTTACATACATCATCATTAAAAAATGTTCAGGTACAAAAAGTGTATCTATAAAAGCATCCTCATTTACATTAGGTGAGTTTGATGTCTCAAATTGGCTCACTTTATCTTTTACATCGGTTGGGATCTCCTAATCAGTTCATGTAGAATCCTCTTTCAGTTCAGGCACGAGAATCTCAAATTCGACATTCTCTTTACCCTTGAATTTGAAACCCAATTGCTCTAAAGTTACAATCACTTTAGGAACATTATCCCAGCTAGACAGTCTGATCATAATCCCCTTATCCCAAAACCCTATAACAGACTTGATGGTCCTACTAATCCAATCAAAGACATCATTAAAGATCTCAAATCATGAAATAACATATTCTCCAATCATCATGGGCTCAACCTTGCCATAATACTGAAGCAAAATAGATGCAGGAATAAAGCTATAAAAAATATATGGTATGCCCTCTGATTTTAACAAACCATTTTTCTTATCATTGAACCTTTTATAACCCAATCCCTATTGACTGGTTTGACCTGTAGTGGTGATAGGTTTAGAGGGACCCTAGGAATCTTTGCCCAAACTAGCTCCCGATAAAAATTTCATTCTTTTCATCATGTTCACCACTTACAGGGTGGAATCCTATTCACTAGCATTGATGAATGCTATATAGAATCCACTAAAAGGCTAATTGGCTATCCTCAATACAAAGACTTGATTTTCTCTAGCAGCCTTTATAGTAACCATTTTACCATCATATGAGATCTTAATCATTTGGTGAATAATGGATGGGACTCATCCCAGCTTGTGGAACCAAGGCCTCCCCAGTAACATAGAAAGTTTATAGGTAATGGCAATACCATAAATTCTGCTTTAGCACTAATCTCTCTAGTCTTGACATCAGCTTTAAAAGTACTTGTTGTTTGTCTATGAGAGTTGTCATTGGTTGTGACTACTAGGCCGAACTTATTCAATATTGACTCATTCAACCCGAAGGCAAGTGCCACCAATGGGAACATATTAATTGAAGAGCTATGATCCACCATTATGCAGGTAGTATGCTTCTCATTGACTTGGGTCTTTATAAAAAAGGGACGGTTGTGTTTCCAACCTTTAATGGGTAGATCCCCATTAGTGTATATTGTAACATCCTAAATTTTACATCTAACATGCATAATATATTTTAGAGAATGAATAGTAAACTTAGGATAGTTTTTAGAGTGATTGCACTATTATAGTATAGAAAAATTTAAAAGTATATAAGGGTTAAATATGCTCAAGCTAGGAAAATCCAAGGATGGGTGACTTGGTGGGAAATTTAACTTAATCATGGAATATGAAAATAGGTATCAAATAAAGTCCAAAGGTACAATTTGAGAAGAAATTGAGATTAGATAGGCCCTTAAAACAAATAAATAAGTTTTTACTTGGTATTGTAAACTCGATTGACCAAAAGTTTTATTGAGCCATAAAATATTCTAAAAACCCCTAAAAATTATTATAATCATATATACATATTAGATATAACCTAAATAAGCTGTCAAAAGTGAAAATTAATTTTTTCGATTGTTTAAGAATTTCAGGTTTCAAACTGGCTGAGTTTACATCTAGAGCTAGAAGCATACTGAAATGATGTTGGAATGAATTAAAATTTTAACCATATGTTTATTCATATGTTATTGCATAGAGGGAAAAATTTCAAATCATTCTGAAGAGAAAAACATTAATTTCAAAAAAAATGGTGAAAAATCGAGGTTAATTTAATTAGATGACTTAATTACCATATTTAATTAATCTAAGGGCATAATGGTTATTATGAAATGAGCCTTGATTACCTACTTGCATCATCATAGTAAAAAAATGGTGTAGGAATCCATGAAAGCTTAACAAGTGGCTTAAAAATAAGCCATTGGATGAAATAATAAATGGACAAATTTAGGCCATTGATTTGGTGGACTTATGAGCAACATAGAGGGGTCTAGAATCCTCTACATTTCTTCCCAAAAATTTGCCATCTTCCTCCCTATTTCTTGAAGAATTTAAGCAGCCCTTATAAATAGAATTCCACCATTTTTCTTTCAATTCTTCCACCTTCCTTCATATTTCATACCCTAGTTTCACCCAATTACACTACAAAACATTCCCTTCATCTTAGAAATTTAATTGGTGTAAGAAGAAGTTTGGAAGTGGGGAAATTCTAGTGAGAGAACAATACTCTAATTAGGTAAGGTATGGAGTTTTATTGGTTTTAATTAGAAATTTTTATATAGGCTTTTAGAGCATCTCTAGCATGATCATTTAGTGGCATTTAGATGTTGAAATTTTAAACATAAACTCATGTTTTTTCCTCCCTAAAATTCAGCCTAAAGGTGGTATACAAGAAGAAGAAAAGACCAAAGAGGAGAAAGGCCAAGGAAAGCAATATTAAGTGATTTCAAGCGTCATTAAGGTTAGTGGATACATTCCTTACACTTAATTTCATTTAGTCTTTGAATTTTCAATAAAAATTACATTATGTAACTAAAGAAACTTAAGAAATAATGGAAAATAATTTAAGATAACCTTGTGAAATAATGAATTAGCATGAAATTGTAAAGGAATCAAGCATTAAGTGAGAAGATAAATTATGGCCCAATTGTACCCTAGGTTGTATAATGTTATATTTTGATGTTAATTGACATATTAATCATAAATTCAATAATGTAATGATGAAGAAACACATTATGGTTGATTTGTGTTAAAAATAATGTAAGGACATAATAGTTAGTATGCAAACATAATGGTGTACTTATAGATACCAAAGAAATATTAAGGTGAAATAAATACAAGTTAGCATAAATACACATAATTTAAAATTAAAAACATATGTGAAATAAAATGGAGTAAGAAAATATATGGTAGGCATAATGTCACAATGAGGCCTAATTGCTTACCTAAAGACAATGACATATTTTCACCATGTTTATATGTTATTTCTTATGTATATTATGGTTTTGTATATATTATAGATGAATGCATAAAAAATAAAGGTGTATAATATGATATATAATAGGTATACTATGATAATTAAAATAGAAATACAACATAATGTATAATAATTAATTGCCTTTGCATACAATGGGTGATCCAAGACCCTAGGATATAATGGTTAGCCATAGGGACCTATACACCGTGATAAAATCATATAGTAAATCATACTGTAAAACCATTATCGAGGAATGACTACATTTTGGTAGTCACCTCACTCATATGGTCATACAATACACTCATATAGTCATACAATCTTTATCCTGCATATCCAATTTGAGAATTTTCACTGATTACTACTAAGAGCAAAATGATAATTATGTGAGTAAATAGGGATTAAAATGTAAATTTTACATAAAAGATATCATAAATGTAAATAGATAAGAGATAATGTGAAAAATGAGATTAATATGTTTAAAAAGGGTAAAATAGTAATTATGTGATAAACTAGGGGGTAAAACAGTAATTTAGCATAAAAAAGGTGGTTAAAAAGATTAAAATAGTCAAATAGGATAAAAAGACAAAATCATAAATAATGAAAAGTTCAGGAACCAAAATGTAATTTCCATCTCACAAGAAAATATGAGGACCAAAAGGAAAATTTTCCATCTAAGTTAAAGTACAAGGCAAATAAAGTAAAAAGAGTCAGAATGGAAGGCAAACAAGATAAAAAATGATAAATAAAAAGTTTAGGGACTTAACCATAATTTTACATTTAAAAAGAATATTATAGCAATTAATAAGAAAAATAAGTGTAATAAAGCTTAAGTATTAATTTAGGCAACAAAATAAGTTAATTAAGATAAATTAATACAAAGTAACATTCAGAGGGCAAAAAGGTAATTTGGTAAAAATAATTGTGTTAAATAAAATTTTGTGTAGTTGTATCCACCACTAGGCAATAGTGTTGCTTAGCACATGATTTTTGGACTGCGCACTAGGACAAGTACATTTTGGACTTGAAGAAGGCAAAGCATGAAAGCATGGACATGTGTCACATTTTGGAAAGGAATTTTGACCAATTTTGTATTAAAACTATTTTTGGTATTATGGCATGTAATATAAATATTACAATGTATGTAAAATGCTAATTAATCGTAAAGCAATATCATTTGAGAATTAATGCATGATGGAATTGTGATTGTGTTGTGTTATTGGATGATGAATGAATATAGAAGTGTTATGTATGTAAATGGAGCATTGGAGGTGAAAGTTGACTATTAGGAGTGTTAAATTTCCAATTTGGAGGTTTGAGTAGCACGGTTTATAAGCCATTATATTGCCAAAATTTTGACCAAATGAAGAGTAACTAAGCAACACTAAACTTGAGTTGGAACCTAAATAAATAAACCTAATTTGTTAATTATCAATTTGAATGGTCCATTACAATAATAGCATGCCATATCACCATGACATATATCCCATGTACAGAAGTCATAAAAGTTAGTAAGGTGTTACATATACAATGTTTTCTCTGGCATTTCCTTTAACCAAATCCAGTAGCTCAGAAGGCAAGATGGTTGTGGCCATATTTGACTCGCATAAGGCTTCCACTAATTTCTACCTGTGAAAGGGCGAATGCCTAAGCAAATCCCATATAGAACTTTGAGCTGACATCTTCTTTATCTATTTAAGAATCTAAGCCTCCCATTTTTCCCTCTTTATGGGCGATGGCTGAGGATTTGCTACTCTCTCCACTTCTTGCACTACTCTGCCACTTCGAGTTATTAGCTTCACTCTTTGTACCTCTTCCTTATTCTCAGAATCCTATAAATCTAGAGGACTAATGGAACCATCATCTTTATCAGGTGATTCCCAACAATCAACTACACATAGCCCTAGCTTATATTGCTCTTCTGCATTTGACTGCTCAGGGCGAGTTGAAACACCCTAAACTACAACTTTACTATATATATGATGCAATCTACTAAAATCATGTTATTTTAATTAATTTTCTCAATTAACATCTATAAGCATTCACGTCATCTTATCCATATAATCATATAACTAATATACTAATTAGGTTTCTCACATCTTTCACGCATATCATTCAGCATTTCAGCACATTTATATAAAGTATTATAACTTCTAGATGCATGCATAAACTAGCATTCTAAATATGAGCTTATTACAACCATCACTTCCATATAACATACATATAGATATATTATAACCCTTATACATATTAAACAGGTAAGGAACTAAGCAATATTTATCAAAACTTCCTACATCAACTTCTATAGACTGGTGTTGGCCTGCCCTGACGCAGAAATAGTTCCTGTGCAAAAGCCTTGACTACCAAAACCTACACGGATCAAAATAACCCGTGCTAAGCTATACAGCTTAGTGGGGATTCTAAACATGAAAGACAACCACTCACAGTGGTTGTCAAAATATAGGATATACAAAATAATATAATAATAATAATATTTACATGTCAGAAAAAGGTAAAATATAAAAGCTTGCATAACAAGATAACCCCTCACAATTAATTCAGTATACTTGAATACATACAATTCATAATGAGATATGTATATAATGTAAACAGATACCAATACATGCTTAAGAAACCACTGTTATACATGATAAATCATATATCAGATGCATAGTTCATTCTGTGATTAACTGTGAAACATTATTGCTTTACTTTAGCCTGCTTAGGTTCTAAGAGTGGATAACGGGATCAGTGGATACCCGACGGTATTAAAACTATGGACCCAATCAGGGCCAACTATGCGGTGGACCGGTCAAGTACCCAAAAGGTCAAGCAACAACCCAAATGAGTTGTGTAAGATCCAGCAAGATCAACTATACTGTGGACCTAAAAAGGTCGACTGTGGCAGCTGCAATATCCCTATAGGCGCCTATCTATCCACAATTGAACTATAACTGCAGGCAAATTCTATTTAATCTTTCTTTCATATATCATGCTTGCACTTATAGTGTTCATTTTGCACATGTATAATCATATGATAGCTACATTATTACTATGACATAACTGCATATGTAAGTTCATTTTATGATACAATTACTTTTTATATACCATCATTAGATATCTCATATTAGCATAATCATGATATGTTAATCAAGTAATGCATCATACCTATTCAAGTGCTCATTATTAATACTTTACAATATAGCATATAGTATATATATATGTGATCATGTATACAAATACATAATCCCTAGTGAATAGGAATATATAACATCATTATAATATACTTCATTATGTTATCATTCAGGCATGACACATAAACATAGTCATATATAGTATTTCTTGTTTCATAGTGTAAGTGCATGTTCAAATATAATTCACTCTATCATTAGAGTATGAATATGTAAGATTAATTGCATAAAACAATCATGTACACAATTTCATCACAAGTCCTTACCCAAGTATACATGTGAATGTATATGTATACATATAATCTTGCATTAATAGTCATATTACATGCCCTATCGAATTCATTTTGTAATCATGTAAACACATATTTAGCTCAATTAATTGAAAACCATAAAATAAAGTACATTAAAAATCTGCACAGGGCAGCATTCTGGACTCAACTTGTGAGCCACAAATGAATTTTATAATGTCATTTTTATGCTATATGATCTTCAACAATATTATTCCCCTATGTGTCTAGTTTCCATATCATCAAAATTCACCTTAATATCTTACCTATAGCTCAAGATATTTGAAAAATACTATAGGCTGTTCATGGAACCAAAACAGTATTAGCTGTCACTTATAAAAATTCATAGCATAAAATCAAGAGGGATTTAGACCAACATTTTTTCATAAAAAACGTACTCCTAGGTATCTAGTTTACCCAGAAATTTACAGAATAAGATTTTGACTTGTCTACTAATACTTATGCCCAAAATACCAACATCTGTACCTTAACAGTCCAAACAGATTCAACGAATTTCATGCTAATTATTTGAAATACTTAGAAATAAAATTAGGCATTACTTCCTTCATATAAAATGTGTATTTATGAGTCTATTTGGCATAGGAATTAATTTCATGTAATTATGATCATTGTACATATAGATATCTCAATTTTTCCCAACCTGGTCCAGAATCCGAATTTAAAAGTTCTCCTAAATTCAATAAATCATAAAAAATATCTAGAGGCAGAATTGAAGGTAGGTTCCTTCTTCAATTTTGTAGGAAAATGTCTTATATAACTACAGAAATTTGATTTGTTACAATTAGAGGTTTCTATTACAACTTACACTAAATTTTCAGTCAATAGGTCAGAATTTTCATCTCATCTCTTCATGCACATTTCATACATTGAACTCTCTTTTAATTAATACAAATTCAATTTAATCACAACAAGTTCCAGCAACCATATTTACATGCAACAACCAAATTCACATGCATTAAGGTAGGCCTAATCCCATACCTTGGCCTAACTTTACTTTAACCAATTAATTTTCAGCAATTCCTTTCCCTTTATCCTTTCTATCTCCTCCTTCTTTAACTACAACACAAATCATCTCCAACCATTATTTCCAGCAACCAAACCCATCTGAAATCCACATAAGGAAAAGAAGAAGAAGAAGAAGAAGAAGAAGAAGAAGAAGAAGAAGATAAAGATATCCAAAATTTAAACCATACCTTTATAATCTATATCAAAATCTTCTTGAATAATTTTCATGCATGAAGTTTTCTTTAAGATTTCTTAGAGATCTTGATTAATCAAGCAAGAGAAATATGAAAATTTCTCTCTTCAACAAGCTTAGCCGACCAACACTCACCACCATCTCAATTTTCTCTTTCCATCCACTAAGTTTCATCCTATATAATAATAAGGAAAATTCCCCAAGTGATCCTTTCAAATTTTGCATGTCACATTATTAACACCCACTTCTTTGCATGCCACAAATTATTCCCTACAATTTAATTTATTCCTAATTCAACCCCATCATTTAACCTCTTCCTTACATTAGCCTCTCCACTATTCTTAAATTCTCAATTGATCCCATAAAATGTCATAATTACCGATTTACCCCGAATCAATAATTATACTCCAATTAAACCCTCAATTAAAATTAAATCACACTAATCAATTTATTTTACATGCCATTAAAATAATAAAAACATAATTTATCCCTTAACCCAAATTTATACGAATTTCTTATTAAATAATTAATCTTAATCAAATAAAAACTCCTCTGAAAACATGAAATTTAATTAGGGTCATGTATGGAGTCTCACACGAGTAATGGCTAGGTACTCATTGCCATATAAATCATACATGACCTGTAATTCTGACAAACCTGAATCAATCATTGACACGAGAGGTGGAACTATATTGTAGTTCCCTTCCTTATTTTCCCTTTTCTTCAGATCAGTGATATATTTACTATCAATAAGGTCTTGAATTTTATCCCTCAAAGTTTTGTAATGGTCTATAAGATGGCCTGTATGCTAGTGATATGTATAATACTAATCAGCCTGATAATTAGTTTGGCCTTAGTTCCTGGGAAGCTTGGCCAGCAGAGGCTGTAACTTCCTTTCCTTCATTAACCAATCCAATACCTAAGACAAAGACCTACTTAGATTTGAATAATTCCTGTAAGTTCCTTTACCAACTGACACTTTAACTATCTTTCAGTAGCACTTGCACCATTACTTTTCCCAGCTATAGTTCCGTACCCTCGACACCCAGCACCAAAACTGCCACTACTTAGAGAGCTTGCTTTCTTGGCTAGGTATTCACCTTCGGCTTCAATAGAATTATCCTGCAAGAACTCCCAATCCTTTAACCCTTTCATCTTTAAGCCTTCCTTCAAATAAGGACTAGCATTTCAAATGAAAAACCTAATTTCTTTTCATTTTCATTACCCTATTTTTCCAACTTGTAAGATATTCGTGAAAAGACTTATTGGGTTTCTGCTGCATAGCTCGAGGTTCTTTTAAAGTAACTTCCATTCTCATACTATAGTCATACTGCCTTAAAAACTCCTCCATCAACATATCCCAATCCTTTTTGGTACTCCCATCTAGGCTATGGTACCAATCAATAGTGGGACCAGTAAGACTAAGGCTGAAATATTTGACCTTCCATCTTTTGGTAAGAGTTGTATCCTTCATGACCAAGGCATATTGCTTAATATGGGCAGATGAATTAAATGTGCCATTGAACTTAGGCATGTCATACATTTTAAATTAGTGAGGGAGAACATCCTCACTTTCGAAGTCCCTATCTTTTGGGCTAACCCATTTTCCTACTAATAAGACCCAAGCCATTGCTTATATCTTTTTCTCTATCTTCTTAAGAACTGGGTCTTCCATCCTAGGCAACTTCCATTTCTAGGCTTGTATTACAAATGGTTCCTCCTCTTCTTTAGGAATGAAGTCTTATTTGGGTGCAATACCTTTATCCTTTTGCTGCTCTCTATGCTGAACTCTCAAACTAACTCCCTTTGACTAGCCACTAAAGAAGCTCCCGCTTGGGTAGCGATAGGATTACCTGCAACAGTCATACGCTCTCCACGGGTAGCAGTAGCTGTCAAGGGCTGCTAGCCAATGGGTTGTGTCAAAGAGTTCATCATATCAGTCATCATAGATCTTATCCTCCTTTCAAACTTATCCAATCTTCTATATAGTTCTTGACTGTCAACAGTCTCAATACTTGTTAGATCTATCATATATACTCTTTTAAATGCTATCTCAAAGATTTTAGCTTGACCAAAATCTATCTCTGACGTCGACTCAAACTGACCTAACTAAAACCTTTTGATCGGATGCCTATCTAGACTTTTGTACCAGCCTATTGACTTTATGGTGACTATATATACTAACCTTTAATCCACATGGATAACTCTATAATGGCTGAAGAGAAGCTTGTTAGCATGATGCATGGTTATCCATGGAATGCATGATCATATTACATATCATTCACAAAACATGTGAGCAAATGAAAATAAACCTTCCCACCTTATGTATCCCACATAGGCGGTCATATAGTCCCTTTCCTAGGCAAGGTTAGCTTATGGATTAATAGGGAACCTAATTCATGCGTGTGATGCATAGTGGAAAATTAGCAGCACGATCTCTTTTAATTTAAAGCACAGATGAATGTAGTATTGATCTCTATACACTCGAGTTATTCGAATAAACCAAAATATGGGGCATGATAGCCTTCGATAGCACCTACCTTTGGTTATCAAAATTTGACTGAGTATATAGGTATCCATATAACAAGCAAGGTATTAGGGTGCATACCACCAAAGGGAGGTATCTATGCCATTACATAAGGCTTTGGCATGGTAGTACAACTTTAGGGCCATCCAAGCATGATCTTTGCCAATAAATCTAGCTCATCACTAGTATAATGATATGTTAGGTTACCATTTAATATACCTAATAGGCACGAGACTTGGATTGGCGGTCTTCTCTAACATTCCTTTATATTGAGTGCACATAGGATCACACTTCGAGATTACGCCACTGGTCAAATGGGGACACATAACTTAATTCTAAGGCCCTAGCATATTTCTAATACATCCTAAATTAGAAAGAACTAATACAACCAAAACATAAGCAACCATTTGTATTGTATCAACCAAGTCACTTTCAAAATGAAATCTCAAATACTCCCCGGTAGAGCCACCACTATGATGCGTGTTGAACCCTGTAGGCATTCTATTTATTCTCGAAAGTCCACTTTTAGGACTCAAGATTATATTAAGGCTCATTCAACTCGTGAAAATCAATCGCTTCGCAATGAATAAGGATTCAACCCAATACACGATGCCTTTGGCCTTTAAAAGGCATGAGCCAATGTCTTGGTGTATCCTTATCCATTTACTAATGACTAACTTATGAGACGTCTACTAAGAAGCACAAGGCATATATTTTAGGAGTTGCCAGCCAATAAAATATTGAAAAAGTGATTTCTTTAAACCTTGTGACATTGAAACATGAGATATTTTAGATTTCATTCCTACTTGTATTAATTAATTGATAGTCAATATAAATAATTACTTGTGGTTAATGATGTTGGCCTTTTCCCATGCATTACAAGGCAAAATAACTACATGCTAGCATATTGAAAGCGATGAAGACCATACATAAATCATAAGAATTTAAAGACATTGGTCCAGGCATGTGTAAACTATAAATTATGGCTAATTTTGTAGACATTAGGTTCCAAGGTAGCCCAAATCGGAGTTACCTGATGAGGAAGCATCATTTATATTATGGATAGAGAATGAAAACTTTGAGCCTTATCATTGATTTCCATAAAGTTTTGAAGTTATTTTATTGAGCTTTGTCTGATTGTGTTTTTTTTTAGGCTAAAATGAGCTTTTAATGTCAAAAAATCACCTTTTATTCTATTTGCCCATCTTTCATGATAGATGGGCTGCTTGTTCATTGAGATAGACTCTTGTGCATTGTACGATTACTAGGTTTTCTTCCCATATGTGTTTGGGTGAAAATGAGGAATTTTTAGAGGATTTTTGTCCCAAATATAATTCGATCTTGAGGGATTAATTTAGGGATTTAATACTTAAAAATAGGATTTTTAAAGCCCTAAAAAGGAGAGTTTGAGAAAAATTCAAACTCTCACTCAAATAAATAGAAAAAACATAGGCTTTTTTTTGGGGGGGGGGAGGGGGCTCTTCTTCTTCCTTTTTCTTTTTCTTTCTATTAAATCTTTACAAAATACCAAAATATTTTTATTATTTTTATCAATTATGGAGACCAATTAGAGAGGACTTGAAACATAATTCTTTATCCTTATAAAAAGCAATTTAGGGAATGTTCTGGGTGGCATTCATTTTCTTTAGACTATTTTTTTTGTTTTTTTTTGTGGAGCCATGGGATAAACTACAGCTCTTAGAATCTGATCTTAACCATTCAAAATGAAGATCGAGGTGGTTTTATGATACTATCCAAAAATAAAATCGATCCAACGGTTTATTATCTATAAAATCATAAATTGTTAAAGCTAGGTAGAGAGATATGTTTTCATTCTGAGGTTCTATCCTGGAGTAACGAAATAATCTCAAGGTCTTATAATCTAATCTCCACAATTCTAAATGAAGAGCAGGGTGTTATAGGGTTACTGTCCAAAAAGTAGCGTAATCCAACGATTCGATCTTCAAAAAATGATAGATTTGTAAAACTAGATACTGAAGGTAATTTTACTAAACTAATTTATTTCTTGATCTAGTTTCTAGTAGATTTGAATTTATATACTTTATTCTCTAATGTTGTAGATTTATTTTTTTAAGCTTATTTACATAATATTTTATCACACATGTTTAGATCTAGGTCGTGAAACCCGTTTAAGGGTATTTTGTTGTGATTTATTGTATGAAAGTGCTGTTTAATTATTTGTCTTAATTTTATGCCATGATTCAATTTTATTTAATTAGTTGATTTTGCTTCAATGCTTTTTTTATGTTATAACTTTTTTTCATGTATATGATGATACATCTAAGATTGCACGATTTAGATTTATTCCTCTATTGATGCATATTTTCTCTTTATTGATTTAAATCTATTTTTTGTTGTTAATTTAATCATTTGTATGTTTTAATTTTGTTTTTAACGTGTTAGCATAATTTCAGCATATTTTAGGATTTTTCGCTATTGATCCATAATTAATTTTCTTTATCAAAATTCTATATTTTATGATTAATTAATTACTTGGCATGTTTTAAATGTATATTTAACTATCATAGTTATATTTGGCATGTCTTATTGCATTAATTGCATTTGCATGATTCATTATATTTTTTGTGTTATTTTAAATATATTTTATACTTTTTTGCATTTTGTTTCTTTGATTGTTCTTATTCTAAAATTCATTTTATTTTATTTTACTTTATTATTTATTTTCTTTTGCTACAACACTAAACATTTATTTTCTTTATTTTTTTGTGAGTACTTTAATCTCTATTGCATCACGTTTTGGAGCTTGAGAGGCTAAACACTTTGGAGAATGCCCATGGGTTATTTTAATTCTCTTTTTTTTCATTTCATTTTATTTATTACTTTTATTTATTTCTTTATTATTTGATTATTTGTATGTATTATTATTTTGAGGGATGTAATAGATAGTAAAAAAGATGGTTTTCGCACGTTGAATCAAAATTCATTCAAAATCATTTTTATTAATCAAATTGGGATTTCTTGATAAAAATGGACCAATGACCAATGTTTTAGTCCAAATTCCCACAATGTAATAAAACCCTTTTGTAAGTATGCATGAGGGAATCAATGTTCCCAAACTAATCAACAGCCTATTTTATGTATGATTTTTCTTTCGTATATTAGTCTTTTTCATTGGATGGTTTGCTTCTGTAATAATTTAATAAGAATTTTACTTTAAGTATTTTTTTTGCTTTTTTTATTGGGATGCTTTAATTTTTATCATTTGTATTATGTGAGAGAGGAGAGAGGATTAATCTTAAAACTCAATTATAAAAGAATTGCCTAACCAAGATTCCTAATAGGGTGATGTCTCTAACACCAATCTCTATTTGGGCATCAAAAGGTCAAGATTCATTTCCTAACATTCTTTTGGGTGGCGACTTTATG
The DNA here is from genome assembly GCA_037975025.1 of Excoecaria agallocha. Lineage (NCBI taxonomy): Eukaryota > Viridiplantae > Streptophyta > Magnoliopsida > Malpighiales > Euphorbiaceae > Excoecaria > Excoecaria agallocha. The sequence goes on along the minus strand of CM075813.1, from coordinate 16,793,940 downwards.
ACACCTACCTTTGTGCGCCCATTAGTAGATGCCTTCATTGGTTAACTACCAACCATAAACTGGGCTTGATCCCTCTTTATGGTAAAATGGCCAATTTATAAGTTAAGTGAACCTCCTTTAGTCTTAAAGCCTAAAAGCAGGCCTCCGAAAGTCGAACTTGGAATAACGAGATATCTTTAGCATATATAATAGTGCAACTCCACTAAGGTCTAAATAGACCTTGCTATGAAAAACATCTCGGTTAAGTTCTTTTATAAATGGGTTGTAAGGGCCACAGTAATCTATTCAAATTCCTATTACTTATTTTAATGCCTTTAATACAACAATACATATAATAATCCATTCGTTCACATGTCATGTAATTTGCTATAATTCATCATTAAATTCATGCATAGAAATAAGCTATATAAGTCTAAATTTTAAGGCATTATACCTACAGTCTGAGTTATTCTTTACAGTAGACGTTAATTACATCACTTCCAAAAATAAGAAATGTACAATATAGAGCATAACCAAAAGGATAAAGATTACACAACTTTATAAATTTAAAAAATTTTCACTAGTTGGTGTTTGCTTTACTTTGATTGATGTTGACCTTATCCCTGAAGCAAAGGCCTATCTTAAGTACCTATATGGATAAACACCTGTGTTAAGCTATACAACTTAGTGGAACAATAAATATGTAGACAACCACTCACAATGGTCATCCCTAAGCAAACAACAAGCAATGCCAATATCAAGACATAATTATCTCATTAAACAACATATCATATTTAATCATGTAACATTTATGTATAATTGAAAATTCATAATTCACCAGTCATTTTTTGTCATCAAGCATACATTGTTAACTTGAACCTATGAAATGCCTACTTAAGTTCTGTGGGTATAGATAATGGGTGGTATGATTAACATATAGGTATCAAACATATAAATACCTGAAGGTATTAAATCTATAGACCCAAATGTGGTCAAAACTGTGGTCCTAGTGGGGACATACTATAGACCCAAATGGGGTAAAAACTGTAGCAGCTACGACTATAACACTATAGGCATGCCTATATATCCACCACCAAGTTTTATGTGCGGGAAATTGCTTATATTTCATGTATCATTTGATTCATAGTGTACAATTCATTATATAGTATGATAAATCAAAAAATATAGTAAGGTTCTTTAATTATCATGGCATAGCCATAATCACAAGTGTACAATTATCATAATGCCATTTTATTTATGTCGACATATTCATGTATTAAATGCTATAACCATACTCTTGTATTTTCTTATACATTTCACATGTTTAGTGCCATACATCACCATATATTTCATTTTAGATCTAAAGTACTTAGAGAGAATTAGGTGGACTTCGGCATCTATTGGAGTCTTAAAATCATATTCATGTTGAGCTAAGGAAGGGTCATGGTTAGTACCTAGTAGCTGCTGATCGTGACCTAAGGTCATAGGAAGGGGTCACGATCAGTACCGAATACCTGCTGACCATGATATATGTTGCATTTAGGTTCTGGACTAATTCCAAACTACCTCATGGTCACTACCAAAAGGTGTTAATCATGACCTCAATTACGGGAAGGGGGGTCATAATTATTAGGTAATACCTACTGACCATGAGATAAGTTTCATTTCAATTCTAGACTAAAAAATTAGCTAGGTCACGGTCAGCATAAATTTCCTACTGACTGTGAGGTCTATTCTGCCTAGAGGTAGGTTTCCAGTCTCGGTTGTACATGCCATTATGACCTATAAAATGGCTTTTTTAGCAAAATAGGCCTTCTACAACATTATACCTCTATCTTTATACTTTTTAAAACATCAAATATCACCCAATCTAACATGTAAGTCTCAAGATATTCAATGAACAAGATAAATTGCTCCCATTGAACGGGGCAGCAACCACAAGAAAAAAATTCAAGCTTAATTTTCACTATCTTGCCATCAGATTTAGCTTTTGAGTTCTTCATACAAAATCAAGATATATGTGTCTAGTATTTGTTCCAAGTTAAATTTCTCAATTTGAGTTATTGTATCTTAAGATATCATCAAAATGGTCCAGACTGGTCAATTGAACTCTAAGGCAGATTATACATTTTAAGAGCCACATACATATTTCAGGTTTCAAGCAAATTTAAGCTTAAATTTCATAATGAAAACACATAAAAAATCCATAAACACACTCCTTATATCAATAACCTAAGCATGCACACTCTCAAACATGAAAAGTTCCTATACCTTATTAGCAAGCCCTCACATCTTCTTCAACTTTGTTGCACCTCTTTTCCTTTTCTCTTGCTCCTTTCTCCTTTTAGATAAGGAAGATCATAGCTATAAATATACATATTTCATTTATTCAATTTAACCTCCACATACACAAAGAAAAAGAGAAGAAGAATACATGATACTTTAGAGTTTAGTCACCAGTTTCTTTCTCTTTCAAAGAAATCAAGTGAGAGATTGTAGAGATGACATTTTATGGATTATTTAAGGGTTAAAGTTGCTGGCAACCCAGCCTTAAGATGGCCAGCCAAGACACCTTAAATACCTCAATCTGTCTTCAATTCCTCAAGAGTTCTCTAGAGAAGCTAGGTGCCAAATCTCCATTGGTCCATTTGGGACATTCTTATGAAATTACCCTTAGCTCCCTAGTTTCCTATTATTTCTAATTTTGCCATAATACTTACACTCTTACTTTTCAATTAAATCCTTAATTCTACATTTTCTCCTAATTTATGTACACATGGTTTAAAGTAAAATGACCATTTTGCCCCTCTCTTTGAGAATAATTCCTCTTAGGTCCCCACTTACAATAACATCAATTACATATGCATAAATAGATCATATTACTATTTAAACACACTGTTCATTGATTAGTATTCCTCCTAAGGTACAATTAGGGGCCTCACAACCCTCTCCCACTTAAAGAATTTCATCCTCGAAATTCATATATGTTTTAAACAGTTATGGGTACTAAGCCAGCATGACTGACTCAAGTTCCCATATAGCCTCTTATATACTATGATGCTATCACAACACCTTGACTTGAGAGATTTACTTGTTTCATAGTTCTCTAACTTCCCTGGCCAAGATTGCCTTAGGTTATTCAACATAGGTGCAATCAGATTTGACTCTTTTATCCTATATCAAAAATATGACTCATCAGATCGATACTGCCATAACATAAGGACATGGAAAAATTATGCGACTTTGTTAATAATAATGGGAGATCCAATCTATAAGCTACATGCCCATTCTGCTCCATAATTTTATAAATCTTGGATTGATTTTCCCTTTTTTCAGATCGTAACACCTTTCTCCATAGAGATACCTTTAAGAATACTTCATCTTCAACCTGATACTCAATGTCTTGCCTTTTTAAATTTGCATATTATTTTTGTCGATCACTTGCTTCTTTCAACCTTTGCTTTATAACACCTTTCATCACCTATCTATGCATCAGTTATTGTTTGCCTCACATTGGGTCAAGCTCTTAAATGAGTTATTAAGGCTCCATCAGATGTAAATCTCCATCTACATTACTGTAACACCAAAACTGCCATCATCATTTTACTTAATGTATTAGCCGCAACATTTTCTTTACACATATGATAATCAACTATACAGTTGTATTTTTTAAACAATTTTAGCCGTCTGTGCTATCTTAAATTGAGATCTTTTTGTGTAAGCAGGTATTTAAGGCTTTTATGATCTATATAGATCCTGTATTTCTCACCATATAGATAATATCATCATATTTTCAAAGAAAAGATGAATGCTACCAACTCCAGATCATGAGTGGGATAGTTCTATTTGCGAGGCTTTAACTTTTTTGATGCATATGCAATTACCTTACCCTCCTACATCAACACACAAACCAATCCATTTTTGGAAGCATTGTTGCATATAAAATATTCTTTACCCATTGTTGGCTACTTAAGAACTTGAGCTTCTATTAGCATCTTCTTTAGCTGCTCAAAACTTGCTTGACAATGATTTTTCCACTCAAATTTAACACCTTTTTGAAGCAATTTAATGAGTGGGAAGGCAAGAACTAAAAACCCTTTCACAAATATCTTGTAATAACCTGCCAAGCCCAAGAAACTTCTTACTTTTAGTACATTTTGAGATGGTTTCCAGTCGACAATTGCCTTGATCTTTTTGGGATCCACCCTAATGCCTTTTGAGGACACCACGTGCCTTGGGAATGAGACTTTCTTTAGCCAAAGTTCACACTTACTCAATTTAGCATATAACTACTTTTCTCACAAAATTTGTAACATGATTCTTAAGTATTCTGCATGCTCAGCTGCATTCCAAGAATAGACCAATATGTCATCAATAAATAGCACTATAAACTAGTCTAGATAGGGTCTAAACACCCTATTCATGAAATCCATAAAGGCTATTTGTGTATTAGTCAACCCAAAAGGCATTACTAAAAATTCATAATGGCCATATAAAGTTCTAAAAGTAGTCTTTGGAATATCAACATCTTTGACCCATAATTGGTAATATCCCGACTGGAGATTAATCTTAAAAACACACTGGCACCCTTTAACTGGTCAAATAAGTCTTCAATCTGAGGTAGTGGATACTTATTCTTCCTCGTCACCTTTTTAAGTTGTCTATGATTAATACACATCCTCAAGGTGCCATCTTTTTCTTGACAAACGACACTAGTGCACCACAAGGAGACACACTAGGCTTGATGAAGCCTTTATCTAACAACTAGATACGACCATAGGGGGGCAAGTTATGATGATTTCATCAATCAATATCACAAGCATAAAGTACTCAACCTTTTGGAAACAAATGAAGAATTGGGCCAACTTGAGTCATAAAGGGCTTATGCAACTTTGGGCTTTAATTGTACAAGTCATATGCTTCATTTAAAAGTCACATGACTCATTTAAAGTTGTATCTTAATGGGTTTAAGGGGTTGTTTTGTTTATTTTTTAGTTAAGGCTTTTAATTCATTAAGTTTAGTTGGATTATTGATTAAGTGACGCCTTATTTAAGTAGGCTACATGCCACCTTCACTAAGGCCCATCATTTATGTTTTATTTTAGTTCTTTAGGTAGGAGAATGGGCTTGTTTTGTCTTTTAAAGCCTAGTGAAATTCAGCCACACCTTGTTTACAACCTTTTTAAGGGTTGTTTTAGCTTCTAAAGGTGATCTATTACTTCTTAAAGAGGTTATTAGACTTGTTTAATTAGTAAAGTGTCTTTAGAGTTCTTAAAGAGGTTATTTGGCTTATTTAGGAAGTAAAGTGTTTAGGGTTTTAGTATAAATAGTTTGTTATGAGTTGTAATAAGAGGAAAAAATTGGAATCAAATTATAAACTTTGAGAGTTTTTCTCTTGGCTTAGCCGAAATTCTTTAGAGAGATTGTGAGATTGCTTGATTTCTTTTCTATTGCATCAAGAATTAGGATTACTTATCAATCATTTGATTATGGCATTTTCTTATTCTTCTTATCTCGATTATTTATGTTTCCATTCACGTGTTGTTTGGGGGTTCAATAGGGAGAGTGTTTGTCTTCTTTGCATTTTGAGATCAAAGTGTATGTTCAAGGGGTTTCAGGTTCTTTAACCTTGGGGTTTCGCATCATTTGGTATCAGAGCCAAAAGAAAGGTAAATTCCTATTTATCTTAGTGTTAGGTTTGTGATTATTTTTCTTTCTTGATTTCTTTATGTTTATGCCAAATTAGGTAGTGATAAGTTTTGATTTGTGTGTTAAATTTAGCCTTTTATTTTCCTTACCTTATGTATTGATTCATTAAAAAGTCTTAGAAACCGAACTTGAACTTTGAATCTTTGGCATGAAAAACCAAATTCTAGTAGTAGTAGCCTTTAGATTGGTGTGTTGAATTAAAAAAAAAAAGAAAAAAATTGTGGTACTGTTCACAGCACTGTTTATCACACTGTTCACGGTACTGTTCATCGTATTGTTCTAGTATTTTTCATAAAAAAAGAAGAGAGAAAATGTGAAAGAGAAGAAAAATAAAAGAAGAAAAAAATTAAGGAGCAATTGAGCTAGGGTAGTTTATATAGCCTAAAGAAATCTTAATCCTTTCATAAGTGGAAAAAACTAATCCTTTTTTATTTAGGATTGGGAGGAGCAACATTTACACCTTTTCCAAACACATTTGGGAATCCTTTAAAAGGTAGAAAAATTAATCCTTATTTCTTTGGGTTTAGGCTTTTAAAAGTCCCAGTCCATATCTAAATTGAAATTACAATCCTAATCCTAGTTAGACAAGGATTTCTACTTGACAAATATTTGTGCTATCCATTTATTATCCATTTGTGCCAATTATTTTTATCATTTGCTATCCATTTGTGCAACCATTTTTGGAAACTTTTCCATCATTTGTGTAACCATTTTTGGAAACTTTCCACCATTTATGCAACCATTTTTTGGCAACTTTTCCATCATTTGTGCAACCATTTTTGGAAACTTTTTCCACCATTTATGCTATCATTTTTGGAAACTTTTGCCATTATTTTGCTATCACTTTGCCATCTTTTTACCATCATTTTGCACACAACTTGACACATTAATCAAGCTTGGTACACATTCGGCATAGTGAATAAATTGGCTCTAAATTGATTTGTTCTACATGTTTTATAATTTATTTAGTTTTAATTGGTATCTTGTTGATTTCCTTTCTTTGTTGGGTAGCATATTTAGGTTATATATTTGATTTACTTTGTAGTGAATCAAATTTATTCATTTTTGTCATTTTTCTTGATTCTTGTTGCTTATTTATGTGTTTTAAGCTAGCTTTTATTCCATTTACTTTGTTAGGGTATCATTATTTGTCCAATACTCTAATTTGATTACCATCAAGTGGTAAACCACTCTTGTCAATGTATCACCTCCATTATGTCTAGAGTCTTTTTTCTAGTTTTTGAACTATTTTTTGTTGTTAGTTATTATTTCCTTGCTTTCTTAAACATGCTCAAGTTTTTGATTTGTGATTTAAATTCTGAAGTGCAATTTTGAAGTTGCAAGCTTTAGAGGAAAAAGGCAAGAGAGTGAGAAGAAATTAAGAGGGTAAAAGCCAAATTTTGAGTGAAACACGAGTGAATGTGAGGATGTCTTATTACAAGTCCAAGCGACATTTACATCAAGATGAAAGGAATGCATTTAAGGAAGATACAAAGTTGTTAAGGCTAGACCTTTATAATATAGAATGGTTGGTTAGACAATATTTTGAACCATGCATTAAAATGGAGGAGAGCAAAGTGAAGAGAAAGAAAGAGAAAGTTATCCTAGAAGAAATAATTTGTGAACCTGAAAAGGGTGATATAGATATGGCTTTAACAGTGAGGTTACTCAAGACCATGAAGAGGATGTTGTTGATGAGCTTGATGAGAAAAAAGAGGTTTTGGGTGAAGCTGAAGACGTGGAGAACGTGGTTAAAAAGGTGAATAAGGTTGTTTTAGAGGTGGAAGAGAATAATGATGTTGTGTATAATGGAGAAATAATTGAAAGTGAAGATGTTGTTGATTATTTGAGTGAGAATGAAGAAGCTGGTTTAGTGGAGATGGAAGATCTGCATGTTACAATTTCTCCTCTACTACATAAGGAGGATGAAGTGCATATGGGAAGTGAAGGAAGTCAAAATCATATCCCTATATTAAATACTAATAATGTTTTGCATAGTCATTTTGTTTATAACTTGCAGGATTATGATGAGTTCCTCAATAAAGAAGCATTCATATTATTTCCACCGATATCAATGATTATTTATGAAGATGAATGTATTCCTCAAGTGCCAATCCCCAACTATTGTAAGACGAAGATTCGAGGATGAATCTTTTCTAAAGAAGGAGGGAATGATATGGCCATAGGGGGCAAGTCATGATGATTTCATCAATCAATATCACAAGCATAAAGTACTCAACCTTTTGGAAGCGAATGAAGAATTAGGCTAACTTGAGCCATAAAGGGCTTATACAACTTTGGGCTTTAATTGTACAAGTCATGTGCTTCATTTAAAAGTCACATAACTCATTTAAAGTTGTATCTGAATGGGTTTAAGGGGCTGTGTTGTTTAGTTTATAGTTAGGGCTTTTATTCATTAAGTTTAGTTGGATTATTGAATAAGTGAGGCCTTATTTACGTAGGATACATGCCACCTTCACTAAGGCCCATCATTTTGGTTTAGTTTTAATTCTTTAAGTAGGAGAATGGGCTTTTTCTATCTTGTAAAGCTTAGTGAAATTCAGCCACACCTTGTTTAAGGCCTTTTTAGGGGTTGTTTTAGCTTCTAAGTGTGATCTATTACTTCTTAAAGAGGTTATTAGACTTGTTTAAGAAGTAAAGTGTCTTTAGAGTTCCTAAAGAAGTTATTTGGCTTGTTTAGGAAGTAAAGTGTTTAGGGTTTTAGTATAAATAGCTTGTTATGAGTTGTAACAAAAGGAAAAATTGTAATCAAATTATAAACTTTGAGAGTTTTTCTCTTGGCTTAGCTAAAATTCTTTAGAGAGATTTTGAGATTGCTTGCTTTCTTTTCTATTGCATCAAGAATTAGGATTACTTATCAATCATTTGATTGTGGCATTTTCTTATTCTTCTTATCCCGATTATTAGCATTTCCATTCACGTGTTGTTTGGGGGTTCAATAGGGAGGGTGTTTGTCTTCTTTGCATTTTGAGATCAAAGTGTATGTTCAAGGGGTTTTGGGTTTTTTAACCTTGGGGTTCCACATCACAACTCTTATAACTAAATTTTCAACTCATTCAATTTTGATGGCACCATTCTGTATGGTAACCTAGAGATATGAGCAGTTCCTCGTAAAGTTTCTATGCATAATTCAACTTTTCTTTCAGGTGGCAAACCAAATAACTCTTTGGGAAATACATTGGAGAATTCATTAACTACTGGTATATCTTAGAGATTAATTATTTCTCTTTTTGAGTCAAGTACCAAAGCCAAGAATGACACATATCCGTTCCTAAGGAACCACCTTGCTTTTATAACCGAGATAACATTGGCTAAGGGTTTAGATTTAATACCCTAAACTACTATCTCTTTTCTCTCGACATCCTTAACTGCTATAATTTTAGCTTTACAATTCATTATAACTTGGTATTTGGTCAACCAATCCATACCCAATAAAGGTAATACAATTAAATCAGTTGAAAAATTCTCTCCCTTGTATCATAATAGGGAAACTCCTATAGACTTTATTTACACACACACTATGCCTAAAGCACTAATCACACATATATCAAAATTTAATTGGACCAATAATTGACATACTTTTACCCCAAATCCCTATTACACATATACAAAAGAGTGGAACCTGGGTCTATAAACACATGTACATCAAAGTCAAAGAGAGAAAATATACCAGCTATGACCTCGAAAGCTTTAGCATCTTCTCAAGCTTTTATAGCATAGGCTCGAGTAGGAGGTGTAGGAGCAAAAGGTTGATCAAATATTTCAAAAGCATTCCTAGCCTGAGTTTTAAATTGACTAGATCTACCTCTACCTCTACCACGTCCCTTGCCTAAAGGAGGTGCATTCGAAGCTCCTTTATTATTTTATTGACTAGATCCCTACTCTTATTTTTCATGGGACAATTTTCCATAAGATGTTCCATGCTGTCACATCTAAAACAAGCACCTGTAAGCATTCTGCAAGTACCCTAATGCCTTCTGTAACAATAAGTACATTCAGAAGCTTGGCCTTTACCCTATCCTGCTATAGTCTTCCTACTTGATCTACCTAGAGTAAAGGCTCTTTGTTGCCTACCTTTGGGTGCAGGGTGGTTTCCAGACTCTACTGGCTAATCTCCTTGTGCAATTTTAGGTTTCTTTTTCGTTGATGAATTACTCCTAGAGAAGCTTCTTCTTCTTTGTTCTCTTTCTCTTTTTGCATTTTCCTCCTATTCAACCTGAATAGTTGCTTACACCAATTGACAGTAATCTATCAGATGTAGAAAAATAGGTCCTACCAAGTGCTTCCTAATACAATCATTTAAACCATCTTTGAATTGTTAGCATTTAAAAGCTTCTATCAACATTGGTTTCAATGTATATTTACTTAAGCAACTAAATTTCACTTCATACTCAGCCACTGATATGCCCCTCTGCTCTAAATTCAAAAACTGCTTCAATTTTTCCTTTTTGTAGGCATCAATCACATATCTCTTTTTAAATTCCACCTGAAAGAACTCCCAAGTAAAGGAATCGGCAGTTGAGGTTATACCAATACCAACTTCCACTAGTCATACGCTTCTCCTTGGGGCAAGGGCATAACACAAGTCACCTTCTTATTAGGCGGGCACTGAATCTTTATAAAAACTCATTCTAACTTTTTAAACCAGAGTTTTGCTTTTTCTGATTCCTCCCGGGTTATGCCTAAAAATTCTTTTGCACCATGCTTTCTAATTTCAAAAATAGGGGCTTTTAGTGCTGTCATTCTCTGCAAATTTTTGGCCATATCATGGTAAATCTTTAATAATGCTTCCCCAGGTGCAACAGCGGATGTATTACCTCAGGTAGATACTGAAGATTAAGGATTGAATGGATTTGATCACCCAGGCAGATTACTTTTTGCAATCTCATCCATGACTTATCGACTTTCCTCCATAATTAACTATCTAAAGAAACATAGGGACATCAATAGTAAGCCAACACCAATTAGATTCTATCTACACACGCTCTTAAATTCCTATAGGCTAAAATCAACTAAACCAAGGTGCTATGATAACAAAGATGTAAAGACCACACTAATCTATTCAAATTCTTGTTACTTATTTTAATGTCTTTAATACAACAATACATATAATAATCCATTCGTTCACATGTCATGTAAATTTCTATAATTCATCATTAAGTTCATACATATAAATAAGCTATATAAGTCTAAATTTTAATGCATCATAACTGCAGTTTGAGTGATTCTTTACAATATACATTCATTACATCACTTTCAAAAATAAGAAATGCACAATACAGAGCATAACCAAAAGATAGAGATTACACAACTTCATACATTCAAATTTTTTTTTCCTAATTGGTGTTGGCTTTACTTTGATTGATTTCGACCTTATCCCGAAAGAAAAGGCCTATCATGAGTACCTATATGGATAAACACTCGTGCTAAGCTATACAGCTTAGTAGGGAATAATAAATATATGGATAATCACTCACAGTGGTCATCCCCAAACACATAATAAGCAATACCAATATCCAGACATAATTATCTCATTAAACAATATATCATATTTAAGCATGTAGCATTTATGTATAATTGAAAATTCATAATTCACCAATCATTTTTGTCATCAAGCATATATTGTTCACTTTAACATATAAAATGCTTGCTTAAGTTCTGTGGGTATGGATAATAGGTGTTGTAGATACCCATAAGTATGGATAATTTGTAGCACCTCTAAGGGTAATCAAGTATATTCACAAGTAAATATAGATGGATTTGCAGGGGGAGCTGGTATTCGACCAAATAATGTGGATTTAAATGAAAATATTTATTTAAAAATGGTTTATAACTCAGTTGGTTATTCCATTCAAAAAAATATGCAGAATATTGAAGAGGAAACAAACCAATATGTAAAAAGATTTTTTTGACTTACTAGAGTCAGCTCACCAAGAATTATGGCCAAACTATGAGAAAATGACTTAACGGTCTACCATTGCCCGAATATTGAACATAAAGTCTGATGGTGTGAAAACAGAAAGGGTCCAAGCATGTCGTTAGACGCTACCATCTCATAAGGAAAATAGTAGCTAGAAATGATGTGAAAATAGAAAGGGTCCCCATAGATGATAATGTGGCAGATCCCCTCACTAAAGCACTTTTCCAGATTAAGCACGATCACCATATAAATAGCATAGGTCTAAGACATATGAGTGATTGGCTCTAGTGCAAGTGGGAGATTATTAAAGAGTATGCCCTAGAACCCATATAATAGGGATGTATGTCATATGTTTGAATTCATATTCATAATAAAAGGCATCATTAATTTATTAATGCTATGTTTATATACATGAGTTTGTAAATCTTAAATTAATAAATAAAGTCCTAGATATTATAAACACAGTGCAAAGGCAATCATGAAGTGTTCATGATATGAGATGTCTATTGCATACAAATGTGTTAATATCTAAATATCCTTAGTCATAGAATTAACAAGATAGGACATTGTTAATTCGGACATACTAGTACATGTTATGCTTCTTAAATGGTTCAAGTAGGGGTTCTCATAATTGTGATTATGGAAGACAATCAAAGCTAACATGTGGATGCTTGTTAGAAGAACAAGTTCATTGGAGAACTACAAAGAGAATCCTCACATAGATATTAAATCTATGTTAGTGGGTAATCTCTTCATAGCGGTTGTGCAAGTATCCTTAGACTTGAGATCACCAAGGTTATCTTAAGTAGCAAGTGGTATACTTTGACTCCATAACTAATTATTTCCAACTGGAGATGAACATAGTTAGGAGGTTGGGTATATCATGACCTACTTGAAGATAGTTGAGTGATTGAAAAAGGATTCACCATCCCATATTTATTAAGGGAAGTTATCTCGCATGATTCTATAATTACCTTGTTCAGAGAATCTCTAGCCAGAGTAATATGCCAAGATGGATAGAGATCCATGAAGGGAATTTTAGGAACAATGGTTAAAATTAATAGAACATACATAATTAGATTCATATGAGTTGATAGAAATCCATACTCAAAATCTAATTGAGATAAGAGTGGTGAAAGGAGTAATTGCACTGTAACTATTTCTACGGAAAGGTATAGTCAAACCACTTGACTTTCCTGACATTTGGGTAGTCATGATGCCTAGCTAGAGGCCGTTCATGATTTTTATAATAGTGTATCATAAATATCAATAGGGATTGATAAAATGATTTAAAGAAGTTTAAATCATTTGAGTTTTGAATAGAACTCACAATTACATATTATACTGCCAATATGAATAGGAATCTAATAGGTCACACACATATAGAGAAAATGATAAAATATTAAAATGACAAGGATAATAATATTTGATATTATTATGGGAATAGAAAAGTGAATAAGAGAATAATTAATTGAAGAGTTTAATTAATTATGATCAAGTAAAATTGTTCTCATAACTTTTTAGAAATTTTCTAAAAATGGACCTAATTGAAATAATGTATTTCATAATTAATTATTATTGGACTATAAGTGTTATAGGGCTGATATAATAATTAATATATCCATTGGAGAAAATAATAGAGGCCTAAAAGATTGAGTTTGGCGCAGAAACCCTTTAAAGGAAGGGTTTCACGCCAACTACAAACAGAAGGCCTTAGAGGCCTAATTCTTGGACCAAAATAAATTAAATATATTTTATAAGTGTTATGGAGCCTACATATTTAATTTTGTTGGATTTGGAATTCATTTGGGTGATTAAATCCAAGTATATGCACAAAGGACCTAGTTTGTGGGTTTTGGGCATAGTCTTTTGTGTAAGGACTTAAATTGGATTTGATTGAGCCCAAATAAATTATTAGTAATTTCAGAAGCACATTTAATATTTCTCCAGAAATTTTAAAGAGCCCAATCCTATTATAAAGTTGGATTTTTAACCTAACTATAAAAATCCAAGTGATAGGGTTTTAGGGTTAAGGTGAACAATTAAGAGAAAAGAATTTCTCTCACTCTCTCAACCCTAGCCGCCACCCCTTTGCTATCACCAAGAGGATTTTGGAAAGCCTTTTTCTCCTCTATTATTGGTTCATTCAATCCTTCTCTCATGTGGATTACTCGTTGAAGGTGTTCAACTTTGGACATTGTGGTTTGCGATAACCTGATGAGAAGGAAAATCAACTGTTCAACAAAAATCAAAGGTGATTTTTCTTATTCTCATTAATGTGTATATTGTAAATTTATGTCAAGATCATATCTTTTGATTAAAAAATTTAAAATTCCACTTATGTATGAGATGCATGTAACCGATAATTCCCAATATGGTATCAGAGCCTCGGTTTTGCCATGAATCTATAATTCTATATTTTTCTGCGAAATAGTTTTTATTTTTGAGTTATTTATTTCATGAACTTTAAAATATCATATTTGATTGTTCATGAATGAGAAATATTGATTTCTGGATGTATGTGATCAAATATATAAAATGAAAAACAAAAACGATTTTTTTGAGAAAAAAGTCATTGTGAATGGTGTGTAGGGTTTGACTTTTCAATAAAGTTTAGGGGCTGTTCTAAATTAAATTTTTATTGATCCACTCTAAAATTATTTTGATAATAATTTATGTGTTTAATATTTGATATTAAGCCATAGGATCAAACAAAATTAAAATCGAACAAGTTTTGCATGCAAACTAGTTTAGTCGAAAAGTTCGATAAATTGGTGTTCTTCGTGTATTCTTGGTATGTTCTTGGTGTGTTCATGTTTAGAAATATTTTTAAATCTTCTAAATCTAATATATCTGATCTATTAATGTGTTTTTAATTAATTGGAATAATTAAAATGGGCTTTGAATTAATTGGATTAATTCTAATTCATTAAAACCAATTAATGGGCTTAATTATGTTTACAGACTTTATTTAAATTAGTGAATGACTTGGTGGGCCCAAGGAGCTGATTTAAATTAAATATTATAAAACATAATTAAGTTTATTAATAGATTTTAAGGGCTGGAGTGGGCTTGGCTTATTCTAAATGGCGTAAATGGTCCAATGGAAACAAAACTAGTTTGTGTGTGAACACATCTTAGGGTTTATTGTGTGGGTTTCGGCCTACCCTTGTATTAAGCCCAAAATTTATTTTTAATTATTTAATATGATTAATTAATTAAATAATCAATTGATAATTAATTAATAATTTATTGGATTGATAATTAAGGCAAGAACACATGCATGCAAAAGGGTTTCTTAAAATGAATGTTTCCAAAATGGAAAAAGTTTCCTAATTTGATCACATTATTAAAATAACTCAAAAGTATGTTTCAAGAGTTGAAACAAAGTTAGTAATCCATTATATTTTTTACTTTATGCATTAGAAATGCGTATAAGGGTGTATGATTAGCATGATGGATAGTTATGGACAAGGCCCAATGTGATTGAGCATAATGCATGTTTTGGCCCAATGAGGACTTTCATGTCCCAGCCACTTATTTTTAGTTTGTATTTCTTTTCCAAATTGTCATATGTAATTAGATTGCTTAGATTAGAATTAGAGATAGAGATGGAGACCACTATCAAGGAGCAAGATGGGCCGGATGGAGATCCAACATGTTTGAAGATAATGTAATTATTTTTTTACTTGTTTGAATCATGCATATTACCTAGATGTGACCTTTTGATTTCCCTCTTGGCTCAGGGAAATCAATGTAGTAAAGTCCATAACTATACCATATTTGTATGCTTATATTTAAGTGATAGATATAGGATGCATACCAATGTATGCCAACCATGTGTGATGAGACTTAATTAACTAAAATCCCTCATACTAATACTAAGGTATATAAGCCTTCCATTAATTTGAGGAGAACCGTAGTTCTTTGTAGTGTGGGTTGTTGACCATAGTCAAGCCCACATTATATCGAATATGTTCAAATCTATTTAAATGGGTCATCTTAGCTAGCCCATTAGCTTGTTGACCACAGTTAAGGCTAATGGTTCTATAGGCAAGATTAGGGAATGCATATATGATATCATGTATCAAGAGTTGATAACCTAATGATCTAATAATTTTGTAGAGACATAATTGGTATAGAGATACATACCTTTCAAGGGTATAGAGTTTGGCTTGTTAATCACAGTCAAGGTCAAATTTCATATCAATGATTGGATATTGGTCCACTAAGAAAACCATCAGATTTTCTCGAATTTAATAGTGAGGGCTATTGATTAACAATAAAATAGTGGGAGTAAATGGATTAATTAAAGAACTAATTAATGCATAGATATATATATATATATATATATATATATGAACATACTTGCATATGTTTTCTTTTTCACATCTAGGTCATCATCATGAGCACATCAAACATTAATATACGATCAATCTTGGATAACAAGCTGGTTGGTAGCAACTATTCTGACTGGATCAGGCAAGTGAGAATTGTTCTCAAAGCTGAAAAAATCCATTATATCTTGGATAAAGATCCACCACCAATTCCATTAAATGATGCCATTAATGAGATCAAGGGCACTTATCGAAAATACATGGAGGATAGTGAAGCAGCTGCATGTCTGATGCTGGATGCTATATCCTCGGAGCTTCAGAAGCAACATGAGATGTTGGATGCTAGAACCATCATTTTACATCTAGGAGAGCTTTATTCTTCTCAGGCTAGAACTGAGCAATATGAGATTGCTCAAGCTCTATTTAGCTACAAAATGGTGGAAGGCACTTCGGCTGCTGCTCATGCATTGAAGATGCATGGGTATATTAAGCATTTGAGTAGACTTGGCTATGTAATGGATAATGATCTATACATAGATTTAATCTTGTACTTATTGGCTCCAAGTTTTGCACCTTTCTTGCTTAACTTTAACATGAACAAGATCCAAGTAACCATTCCTGAGTTAATCAACATTCTCAAAATAGTGGATGGATCCTTCAAGAAGATTCAAAAAGTGTCTTGGTTGTCACTTTTGCTAAAGGCAAGAAGCAGAAGAAGAAGAAGAAGAAGAAGATGACCAAGGCACAACCAAAGAATGGTGGGATTTTTAAGAAAAAAGTTGCCAAGAAAGAGAATCCAAAAGGAACTTACTTCCACTGTGGAAAAGATGGTCATTGGAAGTGTAACTGCAAGGCCTATCTAAATTCTCTCAAGGAGAAGAAGCAAGCTGATGCTTCTACTTTAGGTATTCATATGATTGAAATTAATACTTATTCTATTGCTTCAAAACAATCTTAGGTATTAGATACAAGATGTGGATCTCATTTGTGTAATGATCTATAGGGGCTTAAAAGCAGTAGAAGAGTTAAAAAGGCAAAAATATGTCTACAGTTAGCTATTGGACAAAATATCTCTACAACAGTTGTGGGGACTTACCATTTGCCTCTACCAAGTGGATTAATACTGGAGTTAAATAACTTTTATTGTGTTCCAACATTATCCAAAAGTATTATTTCTTTCAATTGTTTATTGAACGATTATGACATTTCTTTAAAGGACAAGTGTTGTTATATTTTTAAAAACAATATGTTTTATGCAAAAGCTATCATTGAGAATGCATATTTGTTCTTGATTTAATTAAAGAAGTGCATAATGTTGATACTAAGAGAATGAAATGAGATAATCTAAATACCTCTTATTTATGGCTTTGTCATTTAGGCCATATAAATGAGAAATGCATTACCAAATTACACAAGTCAGGTGATTTGGGATCATTTGATTATGAATGATTTGACACATGTGAATCTTGTTTATTGGGAAAAATTTCAAAAGCTCCCTTTATTGGTAAAGGAGAACGAGCTTAAATGGTTTTGGACTTAATACATTCAGATGTATGTGGCCTAATAAATACAAATGCTAGAGGAGGTTATTCCTACTTCATTACTTTCATAGATGATTATTCCAGGTTTGGATATATCTATCTAATGAAATATAAATCAAAAGCATTTGAAAAGTTCAAAGAATTCAGAAATGAAGTAGTGAAGCAACTTGGCAAGAGTATTAAGACACTTAGATCAGATCAAGGTGAAGAATACTTAAGCCAAGAATTTCAAGATTATCTTAGAGATAATGGGATTTTATCTCAATGGACTCCACCATATACACCACTACACAATGGTGTATCTGAGAGGAGAAATCAAATACTATTAAATATGATTCTATCCATGATGAGCCGAGCAGACTTGCTTAAGTCCTTTTGGGGATATACACTAAAAATTATTGTTTATATGTTAAATAGAGTTCCTAGTAAATTGGTTGATATTACTCCATATGAGATATGGAATAATAAGAAACCCACACTTTCTCATATGAAAGTATGGGGTTCACCTGTTTATGTGAAGAGGACGGTGTCAGACAAAGTAGATGTTAAGTCTGACAAATGTTTATTTGTGGGATATCCAAAAGAAATGTTTAGATATTATTTCTACCATCCCTTAGAACAAAAGGTGTTTGTTTCAAGGCATGCTATCTTCTTGGAAAGAGAATTTCTCCTACAAGAGGACAGTGGGAGTAAAATTGAACTTGGTGAAGTTCAAGACCCATAAATAGAAGTAGATCAATCGATTGAACTTGAGACTGAATTTCATAATGATGAGATTATAGTTGAACCTGATTATACACAAAATCCTAGAAGATCTACTAGGATGCGTTCTATCCCTATGAGATATGGATTTCACATTGATTCGGATAGAGGCATAACTGTAGTAGAGGACAATGAGCCTACAAGCAATTAAGAGGTTTTGAATAGTTCAGAACGTGATTTATAGTTTAAGGCTATGCAGTCTGAAATGGACTCCATGTATGAGAATAAAGTATGGACTTTAACTCAACCACCTAAAGGGATAAAACCCATAGGGTACAAATGGGTCTTCAAAAAGAAGATCGACTTGGAAGGTAATATAGTTACCTATAAAGCTCGCTTAGTAGCAAAAGGCTATCGTAGAAAAGAAGGAATTGATAATGATGAAACCTTTTCTCCTGTAACGATGTTTAAGTCTATAAGAATAACTTTAGCCATTGCAGCTCATTATGATTATGAGATTTGGAAAATAGATGTGAAGACAACTTTCCTAAATGGAAATCTGACTGAGGATGTGTATATGACACAACTAGAAGGGTTCACATCAGGAAATGGCGGAAACGTATGTAAGCTTCAAAGATCCATTTATGGATTGAAGCAAGCTTCTAGGAGTTGGAACATACGATTCAATGAGACAATCAAAGAGTTTGGTTTCTCACAAAATGAAGATGAACCTTGTGTATATAAAAGGGTCAGTGGGAGTGCAATTATCTTCCTAGTTCTATATGTGGATGACATATTGATCATGGAAAACGACATTTCTCTTCTCCAATCTATTAAAATATGGTTATCCAAGCAATTCTCCATGAAAGACCTTGGAGAAGCATCCTATATTATGGTAATAAGGATCTATAGAGATAGATCCAATAGGTTGCTAGGTCTTTCTCAAAGTACATATATAGATAAAGTATTGAAGAGGTTTAATATGGATCTTTCTAAGAAAGGGTTTATACCCATGTTGCATGGAAAATACCTTTCTAAGTCTATGTGTTTGCAGACACAAGAGGATAGAGAGAGCATGAATAGAATACCATATACATCTACAATTGGTTCTATCATGTATGCTATATTATATACACATCCAAATGTAGCTTTTGCTTTAAGTGTCACAAGCTGATTCCAATCCAATTTTGGAGAAGAACACTGGGCAGCTATCAAGAATATTCTTAAGTACTTGAGAAGGACTAAGGATATATTCTTGGTATATGGGGAGGGTAGTTTGGAAGTAAATGGGTATACAGATGCCAGCTTCCAATCTGACAAAGATGATTGTAAATCACAGTCTAGTTTTGTGTTTATAATGGGAGGAGAGGTAGTTAGTTTGGAAGAGTTCCGAACAAGAAACAACTAGTGATTCCACGACAGAAGCTGAGTACATTTCTACTTCAGAAGCAGCCAAAAAAGCAGTCTGGATCAAAAAGTTCATATCTGAACTAGGAGTGGTGCCTAGTATTGTTGATCCGATTCCTTTATATTGTTACAACAATGGAGCCATTGTGCAAGCAAAGGAACCACGGTCTCATCAGCAATCCATGCATGTCCTCAGACCCTACCATCTCATAAGGAAAAATAGTAGCTAGAAATGATGTGAAAATAGAGAGGGTCCCCATAGATGATAATGTGGCAGATCCCCTCACTAAAGTACTTTCCCAAATTAAGCACGATCACCATATAAATAGCATGGGCCTAAGACATATGGGTGATTGGCTCTAGTGAAAGTGGGAGATTGTTAGAGAGTATGACCTAGAGCTTATGTAATAGGGATGTATTTCATATGTATGAATTCATATTCTTCATAAAAGGCATCATTCATTTATTAATGCTATGTTTAAATACATGAGTTTGTAAATCTTAAATTAATAAATGAAGTCCTAGATACTATAAACACAGTACAAAGGCAATTATGAAGTGTTCATGATATGAGATTTCTATTGCATGCAAATGTGTTAATATCTAAATATCTCTAGTCATAGAATTAACAAGATAGGAAATTGTTAATTCTGACAAGCTAGCACATGTTACGCTTCTTGAATGGTTCAAGTAGTGGTTTTCATAACTATGATTATGGAAGATAATCAAAGCTAACATGTGGATGCTTGTTAGAAGAATAAGTTCATTGGAGACCTGCAAAGAGAATCCTCACATGGATATTAAATCTTTGTTAGTGAGGAATCTCTTTATAGCAGTTGTGCAATTATCCTTAGACTTGAGATCACCAAGGTTATCTTAAGTAGCAAGTGGTATACTTTGACTCCATAACTGATTATTTCCAATTGGAGGTGTACACTATAAGAAAAATGCAATTTAGCAACGGAAAAATAGCAACGAAAATTGATATTTTCTGTTGCTAATAAAAAATAGCAACAAAAATTAGCAACGAAAATTTCCATTGCTAATTCGATGGTTGCTATTTTTTAGCAATGGAATTTCATTTTCGTTGCTAAATTTAGCAACAAAAAATGAATTCCATTGCTAAATTCAACCAACTCATTTTCGGTGAATTGGTAATTTTTTAGCAACGAAAATATCAATTCCATTGCTAATTTTAACAACGGAAAAGACTATTCTGTTGCTAAAATTAGCAACGGAATAGTCTTTTTCATTGCTAAAATTTAGCAACGGAAAATTCAATTCCATTGCTAACTTTAGCAACGGAAAAGTCATTTTGGTTGCTAATTTTAGCGACCAAAAGTCAATTTTGTTTTTTTATAAGCTGCATAATTTTACATATATACAAAATGAGACTAGTTCTGTTGGTTTTTAGGGAATAAATTATAGTTCTGATGTGGAAATCAAGTAGGGGTTTGTGACAAGGTAGTCATTTGAATTTACACCATTAGTATTCCTCCTACGCCAATGTTTAGAGGTGCCAAAATTTCAAAACATGAAGGTATTGCGTTTTGCACAGATTCAGCCAGTCAAGGTAATGCATGACACCTATCTTGCAAACTCATATGATGTTTAGTAAAAAGAAAGATCACAAAAAAAGAGTAAAGGAAATAATACCGGACGAAGGGCAATTGAGATAGTCGGGAATCTAAAACAACGTATATCCTCTAGGGTCAACTAAAGTACAACAGATGGCAGTGCTTGTTCAGTCTGACTTCCAGGTTCAATCTGATAAGCAAACAAAACATTTAGAAAATACAACGAATCTATCATCCATACTTAGACCACTATAGTCTATCAAAACTCTGATAGCATGATACTTTTGACCTCGACTTGATTAGCATATATGATTACCATTACAGTTCATAAGACACCAGAAACAACATATGGAGCAATAAAAGAAAACCAGCTATAACAGCCCCCAAAGAATAAGAGAAAACCAGCCAAAGCTAAAATAGCAACGAAAATGGATTATGTTGCTAAAATAGCAACAAAATTTAAAATTCATTTCTATTTTGTGTTGCTATTTTTGCAATGGAATTATTTTTTGTTGCTAATTTTCATCCCAAATTCAACATAAAATAGCAATGGAATTTTAATTATGTTGCTATTTTAGCAACAAAATTAATTTCCGTTGCTATTTTAGCAATGTATTTTAAATTTTGTTGCTATTTTAGCAACATAATCCATTTTCGTTGCTATTTTAGCAACATAATTTAAATTTTGTTGTTATTTTAGCAACGAAATTTAAATTCTATTGCTAATTTAGCAAGAAAATACCAATTCCATTGCTATTTTAGCAACGAAATTAATTTTGGTTGCTAATTTTCATCCCAAATTTTTTCTGCTGTCAAGTGCCGCCATATTTAGCAATAAAAATTATTTTCCATTGCTAATTTTCGTTACTATATTTTTGGGCTAAAATCTCAGCCCCTTTTAGCAACGAAATACAACCATTTTTTTCGTTGCTAAATCCCTAAAATTTCAACCAATTTTAGCAACGGAATTGATTTTTCATTGCTAAATAGCAACGAAATTGGTATTCTGTTGCTAAATTATTAACGAAATGAATTCTGTTGCTATTTTTCCGTTGCCATTTGGTTATTTTGTTGTAGTGATAGTTAGGAGGTTGGGTATATCATGACCTACTTGAAGATAGTTGAGTGATTGACAAGGGATTCACCATCCCAGATTTATTAAGGGAAGTTATCTCGCATGATTCTATAATTGCCTTGTTTAGAGAATCTCTGACTAGAGTAATATGCCAAGATGGATAGAGATCTATGAAGGGCATTTTGGGAACAATGGCTAAAGTTAATAGAACATACATAATTAGATTTATATGTGTTGACAGAAATCCATACTCAGAATGTAATTGAGATAAGAGTGGTGAAAGGAGTAATTGCACGGTAACTGTTTCTATGGAAGGGTATAGTCAAACCACTTGACTTTCCTAACATTTGGGTAGTCATGATGCCTAGCTAGAGGCCGCTCATGATTTGTATAATAGTGTATCATAAATATCGATAGGGATTGATAAAATGATTTAAAGAAGTTTAAATAATGTGAGTTTTGAATAGACCTCACAATTACATATTATACTACCAATGTGAACAGGAACCCAATAGGTCACACACATATAGAGAAAAGGATAAAATGATAAAATAAAAAGGATAATAATATTTGATATTATTATGGGAATAGAGAAGTGAATAAGAGAATAATTAATTAAAGAGTTTAATTAATTATGATCAAGTAAAATTGTTTGCATAACTTTTTAAAACTGTTCTATAAAATGGACCTAATTGAAATAATATATTTCATAATTAATTATTATTGGACTATAATTTTTATAGGGCTGATATAATAATTAATAAATCCAATGGAGAAAATAATAGAGGCCCAGAAGATTGAGTTTGGCATAGAAACCCTTCGGAGGAAGGGTTTCACGCCAACTACAAACAAAAGGCCTTAGAGGCCTAATTCTTGTACCAAAATAAATTAAATATATTTCATAAGTGTTATGGAGTCTACATATTTAATTTTGTTGGATTGGTAATTCATTTGGGTGATTAAATCCAAGTATATTCACAAAGGTCCTAGTTTGTGGGTTTTATGCATAGTTTTTTGTGAAAGGACTTAAATTGGATTTAATTGAGCCCAAATAAATTATTAATAATTATAGAAGCCCTTTCAATATTTATCTAGCAATTTTAAAGAGCCCAATCCTATTATGAAGTTGGATTTTTAACCTAACTATGAAAATCCAAGTGATAGGATTTTAGGATTAAGGTGAACAATTAAGAGAAAATAATTTCTCTCACTCTCTCAACCCTAGCTACCACCCCCTTGCTAGCATCAAGGTGATTTTGGCAAGCCCTTGTTCTCCTCTATTTTTGGTTCATTCAATCCTTCTCTTGTGTGGATTACTCATTGGAGGTGTTCAACTTTGTACACAGTGGTTTGCGACAACTCGGTGAGAAGGAAAGTCAACTGTTCAACAAAAATCAAAGTTGGCTTTTCTCATTCCCATTAATATGTATATTGTAAATTCATGGCAATATCAGATCTATTGGTTAAAAAATTTTAAATTTCGCTTATGTATGAGATGCATGTAACCGATAATTCCCAACATGGTATTAAGGCCTCGATTTTGCCTTAAATCTATAATTCTAAATTTTTCTGCATAATAGTTTTTATTTTTGAGTTATTTATTTCATGAACTTTTAAATATAAGATTTGATTGTTCATGAATGAGAAATATTGATTTCTTGATGTATGTGATCAGATATATAAAACGAAAAAAAAATGATTCTTTTGAGAAAAGAGTCATTGTGAATGGCGTGTACGGTTTTATTTTTCAATAAAGTTTAGGTGTTGTTCTAAATTAAATTTTTATTGATCCACTATAAAATTATTATGATGATAATTTATCTGCTTAATATGTGATATTAAGCCATAGGATCAAACAAAATTAAAATCAAACAAGTTTTTCATAAAAACTAGTTTAGTCAAAAAGTTCGATAAATTGGTGTTCGTCGTGTGTTCTTGGTGTGTTCAAGTTTAGAACAATTTTTAATCTTCTAAATCTGATATATTTGATATACTAATGTGTTTCTAATTAATTTGATTAATTAAAATGGGCCTTGAATTAATTGGATTAATTCTAATTCATTAAAACCACTTAATGGGCTTAATTATGTTTACGGACTTGATTTAAATTAGTGAATGACTTTGTGGGCCCAAGGAGCTGATTTAAATTAAATATTATAAACTATAATTAAGTTTATTAATGGGTTTTAAGGGCTGGAATGGTCTTGGATCATTCCAAAAGGCCCAAATGGTCCAATAGGAACAAAATTAGTTTATGTGTGAACACATCTTAGGGTTTATTGTGTGGGTTTCAGCCTACCCTTGTTTAAAGCCCAAAATTAATTTTTAATTATTTAATATGATTAATTAATTAAATAATCAATTGATAATTTATTAATAATCAATTGGATTGACAATTAAGGCAAAAACACATACATGCAAAAGGGTTTCCTAAAATGAAAGTTTCCAAAATGGAAAAAGTTTTCTAATTTGATTACATTATTAAAATAACTCAAAAATATGTTTCAAGAGTTGAAACAAAGTTAGTAATCCATTATATGTTTTACTTTATGCATTACAAATGTATATAAGGGTGTATGATTGTCATGATGGATAGTTATGGACAAGGCTCAATGTGATTGAGCATAATGCATGTTTCGGCCCAATAAGGACTTTCATGTCCCAGCTACTTGTTTTTGGTTTGTATTTTTTTTCAAATTGTAATATGTAATTAGATTACTTAGATTATAATTAGAGATAGAGATAAAGACCACTATCAAGGAGCAAGATGGGTCGGATGGAGATCCAACAAGTTTGAAGATAATGTAATTATTTTTTTTACTTGTTTGAATCATGCATATTACCTAGGTGTGACCTTTTGATTTCCCTCTTGGCTCGAGGAAATCGATGTAGTAAAGTCCATAACTATACCATATTTGTATGGTTATATTTATGTGATAGATATAGGATGCATACCAATGTATGCCAACCATGTATGATGAGACTTAATTAACTAAAATCCTTTATACTAGTACTAAGGTATATAAGCCTTCCATTATTTTGAGGAGAACCAGATTTCTTTATAGTGTGGATTTTTTACCATAGTCAAGCTCACATTATATTGAATATGTGCGAATCTAATTAAATGGGTCATCTTAGCTAGCCCATTAACTTGTTGACCACAGTCAAGGCTAATGGTTCTAGAGGCAAGGTTAGGGAATGCATATATGATATGCTTGTATCAAGATTTGATAACCTAATGATCCAATAGTTGTGTAGAGACACAATTGGTATAGAGATACCTACCTTTCAAGGGTATGGAGTTTGGCTTGTTGACCACAATCAAGGTCAAATTTCATATCAAGGATTGGATATTGGCCCACTAAGAAAATCATCGGGTTTTCTCGGATTAAATAGTGAGGGCTATTGATTCATAATAAAACAGTGGGAGTAAATGGATTAATTAAAGACCCAATTAATGCATACATATATATGAAAATACTCTCATATGTTTTCTTTTTCACATCTAGGTCATCATCATGAGCACATCAAATATTAATATACGATCAATCTTGGATAACAAGCTGGATGGCAGTAACTATTCTAACTGGATCAGGCAAGTGAGAATTATTCTCAAAGCTGAAAAGATCCATTATATCTTGGATAAAGATCCACCACCACTTCCATTAAATGATGCCATTAATGAGATCAAGGGCACTTATCGAAAATAAATGGAGGATAGTGAAGCAGCAGCATGTCTGATTTTGGGTGCTTTGTCCTTGGAGCTTCAAAAGCAACTTGAGATGATGGATGCTAGAACCATCATTTTGCATCTATAAGAGCTTTATTCTTCTCATGCTAGGACTAAGCAATATGAGATTGCTCGAGCTCTATTTAGCTGCAAAATAGTGGATGGAACTTCGGCTGCTGCTCATGCATTAAAGATGTATGGGTATATTGAGCATTTGAGTAGACTTGGCTATGTAATGGATAATGATCTATACATAGATTTAATCTTGTACTCGTTGGCTTCAAGTTTTTCACCTTTCGTGCTTAACTTCAACATGAACAAGATCCAAGTAACCATTCTTGAGTTAATCAACATGCTCAAAATAGCTGATGGATCCTTTAAGAAGGATTCAAAAAGTTTTATGGTTGTCACTTCTGCTAAAGGGAAGAAGAAGAAGAAGAAGATGATGATGATGACCAAGGTGCAGCCAAATAATTGTGGGATTTCCAAGAAGAAAGTTGCCAAGAAAGAGAATCCCAAAGGAACTTGCTTCCGTTGTGGAAAAGATGATCATTGGAAGCATAACTGGAAGGCCTATCTAGATTCTCTCAAGGAGAAGAAGCAAGCTGATGCTTCTACTTTAGGTATTCATATGATTGAAATTAATACTTATTCTATTGCTTTAAAACAATCTTGGGTATATGGATCTCATTTGTGTAATGATCTACAGGGGCTTAAAAGCAGTAGACGAGTTGAAAAGGCAGAAATATGTCTACAGTCAACTACTGGACAAAACATCTCTTCAAAAGTTGTGGGGACTTACCATTTGCCTCTTCCAAGTAGATTAATACTGGAGTTAAATAACTGTTATTATGTTCCAGCATTATCCAAAAGTATTATTTCTTTCAGTTGTTTATTGGACAATTATGACATTTCTTGAAAGGATAAGTGTTGTTACATTTTTAAGAACAATATGTTTTATGCAAAAGCTATCATTGAGAATGGTATATTTGTTCTTGATTTAATTAAAGAAGTGCATAATGTGGATACCAAGAGAATGAAATGAGATAATCTAAATACCTCATATTTATGGCATTGTCGTTTAGGCCATATAAATGAGAAACACATGACTAAATTACACAAGTCAGGTGATTTGGGATCATTTGTTTATGAATCATTTGACATATGTGAATCTTGTTTATTGGGAAAAATGACAAAAGCTCCCTTTATTGGTTAAGGAGAACGAGCTAAAATGGTTTTGGACTTAATACATTCAGATGTATGTGGCCTAATGACTACACATGCCAGAAGAGGTTATTCCTACTTTATTTCTTTTATAAATGATTATTCTAGGTTTGGATATATCTATCTATTGAAATATAAATTAGAAGCATTTGAAAAGTTCAAAGAATTCAGAAGTGAAGTAGAGAAGCAACTTGGCAAGAGTATTAAGACACTTAGATCAGATTGAGGTGGAGAGTACTTAAGCCAAGAATTTCAAGATTATCTTAGAGATAATGGGATTTTATCTCAATGGACTCCACCATATACATCACAACACAATGGTGTATCTAAGAGGAGAAATCGAACACTATTAGATATGGTTCGATCCATGATGAGCTGAGTAGATTTGCCTAAGTCCTTTTAGGGATATGTACTAGAAATTGTTGTTTATATGTTAAACAGAGTTCCTAGTAAATCGGTTGATATTACTCCATATGAGATTTGGAATAATAAGAAACCCACACTTTCTCATATGAAAGTATGGGGTTGTCTTGCTTATGTGAAGAGGACAGTGTTAAACAAACTAGATGTTAAGTCTGACAAATGTTTATCTATGGGATATCCAAAAGAAACATTTGGATATTATTTCTACGATCCCTTAGAATAAAAGGTGTTTGTTTCAAGGCATGCTGTCTTCTTGGAAATAGAATTTCTCCTACGAGAGGATAGTGGGAGTAAAATTGAACTTGGTAAAGTTCAAGACCCACAAATCGAAGTAGATCACTTGATTGAACCCGAGACTAAATTTGATAATGATGAGATTACAGTTGAACCTGGTTATACACAAAATCCTAGAAGATCTACTAGGATGCGTTCCATCCCTGTGAGATATGGATTTCACATTAATTCGGATAGAGGCATAACTGTAGTAGAGGACAATGAGCCTACAAGCTATCAAGAAGTTTTGAACAGTTTAGAATGTGATTTATGGCTTTAAGGCTATGTAGTCTGAAATGGACTCCATGTATGAGAATAAAGTATTAAATTTAACTCAACCACCTAAAGGGATAAAACCCATAGGGTGTAAATGGGTCTTCAAAAATAAGACCGACATGGAAGGTAATATAGTAACCTATAAAGCTCTATTGTTGGTTAATTCAATCCTTAGTGAAGCAGCAGCATGTCTGATTTTGGGTGCTTTGTCCTTGGAGCTTCAAAAGCAACTTGAGATGATGGATGCTAGAACCATCATTTTGCATCTATAAGAGCTTTATTCTTCTCATGCTAGGACTAAGCAATATGAGATTGCTCGAGCTCTATTTAGCTGCAAAATGGTGGATGGCACTTCGGCTGCTGCTCATGCATTAAAGATGTATGGGTATATTGAGCATTTGAGTAGACTTGGCTATGTAATGGATAATGATCTATACATAGATTTAATCTTGTACTCGTTGGCTCCAAGTTTTTCACCTTTCGTGCTTAACTTCAACATGAACAAGATCCAAGTAACCATTCTTGAGTTAATCAACATGCTCAAAATAGCTGATGGATCCTTTAAGAAGGATTCAAAAAGTTTTATGGTTGTCACTTCTGCTAAAGGGAAGAAGAAGAAGAAGAAGATGATGATGATGACCAAGGTGCAGCCAAATAATTGTGGGATTTCCAAGAAGAAAGTTGCCAAGAAAGAGAATCCCAAAGGAACTTGCTTCCGTTGTGGAAAAGATGATCATTGGAAGCATAACTGGAAGGCCTATCTAGATTCTCTCAAGGAGAAGAAGCAAGCTGATGCTTCTACTTTAGGTATTCATATGATTGAAATTAATACTTATTCTATTGCTTTAAAACAATCTTGGGTATATGGATCTCATTTGTGTAATGATCTACAGGGGCTTAAAAGCAGTAGACGAGTTGAAAAGGCAGAAATATGTCTACAGTCAACTACTGGACAAAACATCTCTTCAAAAGTTGTGGGGACTTACCATTTGCCTCTTCCAAGTAGATTAATACTGGAGTTAAATAACTGTTATTATGTTCCAACATTATCCAAAAGTATTATTTCTTTCAGTTGTTTATTGGACAATTATGACATTTCTTGAAAGGATAAGTGTTGTTACATTTTTAAGAACAATATGTTTTATGCAAAAGCTATCATTGAGAATGGTATATTTGTTCTTGATTTAATTAAAGAAGTGCATAATGTGGATACCAAGAGAATGAAATGAGATAATCTAAATACCTCATATTTATGGCATTGTCGTTTAGGCCATATAAATGAGAAACACATGACTAAATTACACAAGTCAGGTGATTTGGGATCATTTGTTTATGAATCATTTGACATATGTGAATCTTGTTTATTGGGAAAAATGACAAAAGCTCCCTTTATTGGTTAAGGAGAACGAGCTAAAATGGTTTTGGACTTAATACATTCAGATGTATGTGGCCTAATGACTACACATGCCAGAAGAGGTTATTCCTACTTTATTTCTTTTATAAATGATTATTCTAGGTTTGGATATATCTATCTATTGAAATATAAATTAGAAGCATTTGAAAAGTTCAAAGAATTCAGAAGTGAAGTAGAGAAGCAACTTGGCAAGAGTATTAAGACACTTAGATCAGATTGAGGTGGAGAGTACTTAAGCCAAGAATTTCAAGATTATCTTAGAGATAATGGGATTTTATCTCAATGGACTCCACCATATACATCACAACACAATGGTGTATCTAAGAGGAGAAATCGAACACTATTAGATATGGTTCGATCCATGATGAGCTGAGTAGATTTGCCTAAGTCCTTTTAGGGATATGTACTAGAAATTGTTGTTTATATGTTAAACAGAGTTCCTAGTAAATCGGTTGATATTACTCCATATGAGATTTGGAATAATAAGAAACCCACACTTTCTCATATGAAAGTATGGGGTTGTCTTGCTTATGTGAAGAGGACAGTGTTAGACAAACTAGATGTTAAGTCTGACAAATGTTTATCTATGGGATATCCAAAAGAAACATTTGGATATTATTTCTACCATCCCTTAGAATAAAAGGTGTTTGTTTCAAGGCATGCTGTCTTCTTGGAAATAGAATTTCTCCTACGAGAGGATAGTGGGAGTAAAATTGAACTTGGTAAAGTTCAAGACCCACAAATCGAAGTAGATCACTCGATTGAACCCGAGACTAAATTTGATAATGATGAGATTACAGTTGAACCTGGTTATACACAAAATCCTAGAAGATCTACTAGGATGCGTTCCATCCCCGTGAGATATGGATTTCACATTAATTCGGATAGAGGCATAACTGTAGTAGAGGACAATGAGCCTACAAGCTATCAAGAAGTTTTGAACAGTTTAGAATGTGATTTATGGCTTTAAGGCTATGTAGTCTGAAATGGACTCCATGTATGAGAATAAAGTATTAAATTTAACTCAACCACCTAAAGGGATAAAACCCATAGGGTGTAAATGGGTCTTCAAAAATAAGACCGACATGGAAGGTAATATAGTTACCTATAAAGCTCTATTGTTGGTTAATTCAATCCTTCTCTAGTGTGGATTACTCATTGGAGGTGTTCAACTTTGGACACTGTGATTTTCGACAATCCGTTAAGAAGGAAAATAAGCTGTTCGACAAAAATCAAAGGTGATTTTTCTTATTCCCATTAATATGTCTATTGTAAATTCATGGAAAGATTAGATCCATTGGTTAAAAAATTTTAAATTCCACTTATGTATGAGATGCATGTAACTGATAATTCCCAACAGTCACATGGCTACATTTTATTGAATTGTTAAGAAATTCAACCTTTTGTGCAGCAAGTTTATGTTATATTTGAAATTGGATAAATTATTTTTCTCAAGGATTATATTTTATAGATAAGATAATTTATAATATTTTTAGTGAATACGAGGAGTTGTTAAGCGAGTAGCCAGGAAACTCATATGATGACATCAATAAAGAAGTGGATAAAAACTTTCCACTTTTGTTTGCAAACTATGTAAGTTTGTAGAGTGCAATAAAATTGAATGCTTGTTGCAATTACTATTAAACTTACAAAATATTATATGTATTGATAGGAATTTTTTAATGTAGGCTTTTGAAAATAGAATAGAAAACAGGCTCATATGTGATCTTGCTAAAGGGCCTTTGTGAACTATTAAATAATATCATGTCTATTTCATTAATGGATACAAATTTCATACAAAAAATCATGGACATAGCATGGAACAGTAAATAGTGGGGTTTGTATACAAGGGGAACTAATGGATTATTTTGGCAAAATTATTGAAATACTTGAAATAGAATATCCCGCATTGCCGATAAAATGGTGTGTACTTTTTAAGTGTGAGTGGTTTGATCCAACTCCTAACGTTGGAACAAAAGTACATAGCCGATATAATCTCACTGAAATCAACCAGCAAAGAAGATTTAAGCAATTTAAACCATTCATGTTAGTAATGCAAGCAGTCCAGGTGCATTATGTCCTTTATCCCAGTTAAGAAGGGATAAGTCAGATTGGTTAGCCATTTTCAAAGTTAAACCAAGAGGTGTTTTTGATGGACAGACAAACGGAGAAAGCAAGACACATAAAAGTGAAGCATTTCAGGAAGAAGAACCGGATGTACATGAAATAAATGCATGTTTCGAGAATAAACTTTTAAATCATCCAAATAATGAATTTATGGAAATTTTAGCTAGAGATGATGAAGAATCCATAAATGGTTAGAATTCTGAAGATGAGCCCGACTTTAATTCTGAATATTAAAAAATAGAGGATGATTTTAATGTGTAATTTAGTGATGATAGCGATTAAATTGTTTACGTTTTATTATCTCATAACCAAAATGTGTTATTATTGCAATTATGTAGTAATGTTATATATTCTTTAATTATACTATTTGATTTGAAGAAGTATAATCCATTTCTTTCAATTTTAGGTTTAAAATATGCTACCTAAAAGAAGAAAGTCATTGCTACCGCCCAAGTTTAGATTAACATCGAATGGAGATGATAGTGCACAAGTGCACCCATCTCAGGTTACAGGGTCTGTACATTTAGGTGTGTCATATCTAGATCCTAACCAGCAAAATGAGGCATCACCTTCACTAACAACAAACCTTGATCACTCTCCTAATCTACGAAGTGATTCAGCATCTAACAACCCAAATACATCTGCTGAACATGTAAATGCATCTACTCCCATCCCAAACCCTGAATTTATGCCTACACAAGTATCGGGTTTCGATATTGAGGATGAAAAAGGACTCTAGCCTGGTGCAAAAGGAGTTAATGGAAGAATTTACATAAGATTATCAATGATATGTGAGTTTAATTATAAAAAAATTTGCATTGCAAGATAAAAACATAAACTTATACTAATGGTATGGATATCTAATTTGAAATTGATTTTGTTCATATTAATAAGTTTATTCCATAAAGTATTTTCTCAAGAAAAATCAGATCCACATTCAAAGAGAAGATAGAAATTGAGGGTTATGTATGGAAGAATCTTTCTCTGCAGGCAAAGGATTTTTATTACCAGAAGTTTGAGGTATAAAAAATAAATTACATTATCTATTTCAAAATAATTGACTTCATACATTAATGCAATATCTATTGTACTTTGTAATACTTATGTTATTTTTTTTTTGTTCAGAAAGAATTTTTTGGGATTCAAAATTTAATGATGTCATTTATGAAGTTTGGGAAAAGTAGGCGCACCAACGATATAAAGAATTTCTATGTAATTTACACAAGGGTGGTCAATGACCTACTTTTATTTATGAAGAAATATGAAATCGTTGGCAGCAATACTTGGAAACACCCAAAGCAATTGCCACTTCAGATAGGAATTCTTCAAATAGGTGGGGAGGCTTAGATGGTAAGAGTCTAGCCGTCCACACTGGAGGAACTTTGAGCCATCACAAGCATGCAACTAAACTAGTAAGTATCTGAATTCTATGTTCACATTTTATTCTATATATGTATAATTATTATGGATAATGATTGTGTAATATATGTCTGTTTTCATGGATGCTTTTGTTGTTGATATAAATTTTTTGTTTCATAGGAAGTAAATATCATAAAAAATAGAGGATATTTTGCTAAATTTACAAAAATATATTATTATTATGGATAATGATGTTTTCTTTTTTTTTTTGACTAATCTTTTGCAACTAGGGCATAAGTTTAGATATAATTAGTTACTTCAATATGTGATAAAAGTTAATTTGGATTAATCATGTTCGTATTTATGATAAACATATTAAGATTGTTGAGTTATTTTTCAGCTCCATTTGGTTGTATTGAATCAGAATGTCAAACTTCTTACCTAGCTTCTTAATGCATTCTCCCTTGATATTGCATCTTTATTATCATAGTTGCTTGATACCAAATTTCTGTCAATGTTACATCCCTATGGCTATCTTATTATTTTTGCATAATGCAATATTAGAGAGGTCAGGAAAATTAAAGTTGTATGGAGTTTAATGTAAGTTTGTTAATAAGATGTAGGATAATGCTGCTTCCAAGAAAGTTCAACTTGATTAGGAAAAAAGTGTTCTTTGAATACATATTATTCAGATCATTTTTTTGTTCTAGTTAGATGCATAAAAAGCTATTGAGCTTGAATTGTTGTTATATGTCATAAAATCAATAGGAATAGGCATACTTAGCTGCAGGAATTGTATTTCTTATTTTATGATCTCATATTTTGAATTTTATTTGGAAAAGTTTGGTTAGGACTTTTTGTTTTTCATACCTTTGTCATGCAACAATATAAAGTTAAAGTTTCATAACCTTCTTGAAGTCTACTTCCCTAGATTGGGATTTTGATTGGGGTTGAGAACCTAAGAATTGTAAACTTATTCCCTTTAACAAGCTAATTTGACTAGCCATATTGGTTATCATATGGTTACTTACAAATTGTGATGTGATGTATATCTTTTTTGGTCTAAGAAAGATACTCTCAAAGCATGAGCACATTTTGCAAAGTGTCTCTGTTACTATTTTCACTTGTCAAATCATTTTTTTACTTTGAGTAACCTGTGCTTTATTCAATCGAAAGCTCTTGCAATGTAGATTTGTATTTTTATATTTTAGTATATGGATCAAACCAAAAAATTGTATGCATATTGCTACTAGGCCCTTATGTGCATGTATAAATCACTTTTTATTCTATTCTTTATTTGTAATTATGAATTTTTCCCCCTTATTGTGGAATCAACTATGGTATGTTGATGATTATTACTTATTGCTTGTTATACAGGAAATAACTATGGGTAGAAAGCCTACATATCCTGAAGTATTTATGCACACCCACAAAAAAAGCATGATGGTCAGACATTCGTCATTGCCCGTTACAAACAACTCAATGTATGTTAAATTTATACATCAATATTAATTATTTTATAAAATATAGCTAATTAATTTTAACTATTGTAATGATAGGGACAAATACAAGAGACTCTCATTCAATAGCAACAGAGCTCTGAAAGTATTGATGAGAGTCAGATTTTTCTTGAAGTAGTTGGTGGTAAGTGACCGGTGTCTAGCAAGTGTACTAGATCGGCTAGTAATATAGGGAAATAGAATTAAGACCCCAAATATCGTACCCAAGGGAATATGGATTGCTAAGGATAATATCTATGTGTGAATTAAATCAACCTGAGATTGTTTCCCAAATGTTTTTTGATTTGAAAGCAAAAATTAAACAAAATAAACAATTAAACAAAATAAAATGTAAAACATGAATTAAAAACAAAACAATAACTGAAATTCTTTTGCTAAGGAAACTATCCACCTTAACTTTCATTGTAATGACTTAAATTCAAAGAATAACACCAGTGATTATGGAAAAACTAGTAATAAAGCCAGATATCTTTATTCAAGTCTATCATTCTTAGTATTAAACTCATAGACAAATCTAATACTTAGCATGCAAATCTAGTTTTAACTTCCTAAATATTCATTGAAGCCTTTCTCAAGTGATTCAATTCCAATTCATTCTTGATTCTTCCTCTCTTAGTATTAACCAATAAAATTCATACATAATCATCTCATATTTCGGATAATAATCATGCATAAACATTAAAGAGTTAATCCAAGAACATGCAAATCATTAACTATGTCAAAACCAATTTTTAATTATTTATTCAATAAACCAACAACCAATCTCAACACAATCAAAGATAAGAATATGCTTAAAACCAAAAAATAATCAACCGATATTGAAATTAAGCTCAAAATAAAGTCATAACAATGAAAATTCAAGATTTCAAGAATCCATTAGCAAAAGTTAAAGAAAACTACTCAAAAGACATGGTTAAAACTAAAAACAAAAGCTTGAATAAAAACTTGAAAACTAAGAACGTAAAAGAAAAAACTTTAAGAAAAAAAAACTAAACTAAGGATCTGATCTCTATATCTATATATATTTTTTCTGTGTTTTGGGGCTCTATTTATAGGCAAAAACGTGGTAGATTTCTTCCAAAATTGCAGAATCAGAATAAGAAAGGAAGTCTGCTCAAAATAGGAAGCTCGGGAAATCCTTCGCGCAATTGGAGAATCAAAGCACGTGGCCACGCATCAACTTGTGCCTTCCTACACGTGGTCACGTGTAGATGTTGTCCTTCCTCACACGTGGCCACGTGTGAGTTTTGCCTTGGGTCACACGTGGTCACGTGTCTTGCTTCCTTCTTCACTTAATTCTTCACGTGGCCACTTACTCTTTTAATTAACCTCTTCACGTGGTCACGTGTAATATACTTCAATGTTTTCACGTGGCCACGTCTCAATGCTCTGGACTGAAACTCATTTTATTGCGCAATTTCTTCAATTTTACGCTTTTGGCCCAAAACTTTGCCTTTTTTACAATTAAATCCTTTTTCTTGCAAAATAACCCTGAAACAACACCAAAACTTACAATTAACTCCAAAAACATAAAACTAACAAATAAAACTCAAATCAAACCTAATTAACACAAAATTAACTTAATTAAATACCTAAAAACACACTAAAAACATCATATAAATGACTATTATCAAATACCCCACACTTAGACTTTGCTCGCCCTCGAGCAAATTAGAACAAACCAACTTCTCAAAATAATCAAACTCAAATAAAGAATCATTCATTTCAAAACCAAGTTAACAATTAACAAGAGCACTTAATAAAACTTTCAACTAGAATAAATTCAATCAAGACAATATAAATTAGTTTCCTTGTGTGTGTGTGCAAGACCAAAACAATTTAAGTATTTTCAAAATCCAAAACACCAATGCAAATTCATAGTCAAGGTTAGAATGAATGTACACATAAGTATACTCAAGGTTTCGCACTTGAAACTCTAGAAACACCATAGGCCTCTCCTTTAGCACCGGAACCCGAAGGTCATCTCCGCTAAACAACTCAAAAACAAAACTTAGAATCACTTAGGTCTTTTAAAGGTTGTAATGGGGCTTAAGTATTAGTTATCAAAGAATGGATAAAAGATCAATAATAAAAATAGCCACTCTAAGATAAAATAGACTAATAATTCACAAATTTCATCCCATTAACTTATTCAATAAAGAACTTAGCCAAAATTTCCCAACCCTTCACAATTCAAAGCTCTTTTATGAACAAGAAATAATAATTGAAACTCTTTTTCATTCACAATTCATACCCTTTTTGAAGAAGTCATAACCATTTTTTCTTGTAACTACCCCACACTTAAGATTTTGCCATACATGCTAGCTTTATTTGTAAATTTCTTTCTTGTTCTTTCACTTTTTCTCTTTTTTTTCACTAGCTTTGATGTTGACAATACAACACGGGTAATCACAAAGTCACTATTCATTTGACTTCAACAATAGCCATTAACAATAAAATCAACAACATCTTATCACACTCATCAAAATACCCAATTCTTATTAATCCATCCAATCCTAGAGTGGCAAATTCTAGAAGGGAAGCTAAAATCTTTTTAGGCTATATGGTAAAGTAAATAAGTGTAACAAGAAAAGAAGAAAAAAATAAATATGGCACGCATTCAGCATACCTCATTAGGCTCAAAATGGCTAACAAAGGATAAATATGCATATAAGGTAGGAAATAAGTTAAGATATGGCTTAACAAGAAAAACATTGCCTAGATCACTTTCCAAATTATTTTGAGTTGCTTTTATGCTTTGAAGGGTGATGAGGAAGGTTCTAGTGTTCTAAAATTCATCACTTGACTATTTCAATGCATTATTTTTCTTTAAGTTCAAAAACTGGTCTTAAGTGCTCAAAAAAATGTAGAAACTAACAAATATAAGTCAAGTTGAATATTAAACTAGCCAAAAATTCATTAAACAACATGCTTGTTCTAATGTTAAACAAGAATTTTAAACATTGCACATTCTAAATTTAAGTTCAAAGTGTTCAAGTTTTGAGAATAACTAGGGCGAACTAAGCTAAATGTACAATATATGATAAATGAATTAACCAAACTAAAATGCAAATTAAAAACTAAACATGAAAACTAAAAAAAAAACAAACTAAACAACTAAACCAACTAAAACAACATAATTCATGAGTAAGAAACTGAGTAAGGTAAGAAAAACTCCCTTAAATTGGTCTTCAATTTCAGCTCAGCTGAGCTCTATCCCCCTCTTTAAAATCTTGCTGTCCTCAGCAAAGTATGAAAATGTCAGCACACTTTATCACTTTTGAGAAACAAGTTAGTGACCAAAAATGTAAGCTCACCATACTTAGAACCATAATCAAGTCAAAAAGAAGGCAAGAGGTCAATGGAATTAAGTTAACAAGCAAACATGCCTCTAAACCAAATGCAGTGCAATGAACAAGACTTAATAAACATGGTAACTAAGTGAATAAATGTAACTAGGCCAAACTTGCTTAAGTGCGTAATGCATACTATCCATAGGTGACAAAGTGGACAATGTATGAATGCATAATCTCAAGTGTAAAGATAATTGGTGATGGTTAGGCTAAAATAAAAGGAAGAGAAAGATGTTAATTGGTCATGGTAAGCACAAAAGAAAATAAGCCAATTCAAATACAAACTCAACCTATATGAAGCCATAATGAAGCTCAATGTCAAACAATAAGTAGCTAAGAGTAAATATAATGCATAACTGAAAATCAATCTCTAAGCATACTTATATTCAACACTAATGAAACCAATGCCAATTTATGTGAATTAAGTACATCATGCAAATGAAAAACTAAGTGTGTGTGCCTTATGGAAAAAGTGTGTGCTTGAAATGTAACATGCTTCATCATAAAAGTCTCAACTAGCCATGCCATGCATCATAAAGATATTAATGAAAATCAAGTCATCCATAATATGCTCAACTAAATGTATATATAAACATTGATGTATCAAAATTGCAGATAATAACTTGAATAAAATTTAAGGCGCTAGGATTAGATAACACGGCGGTCCACTAGCAAGTGTACTAGATCGGCTAGTAATATAGGAAAATAGAATTAAGACCCCAAATATCGTACCCAAGGGAACATGGATTGCTAAGGATAATATCTATGTGTGAATTAAATCAACCTGAGATTGTTTCCCAAATGTTTTTTGATTTGAAAGCAAAAATTAAACAAAATAAACAATTAAACAAAATAAAAGGTAAAAAATGAATTAAAAACAAAACAATAACTGAAATTCTTTTGCTAAGGAAACTATCCACCTTGACTTTCATTGTAATGACTTAAATTCAAAGAATAACACCAGTGATTATGGAAAAACTAGTAATAAAGCCAGATATCTTTATTCAAGTCTATCATTCTTAGTATTAAACTCATAGACAAATCTAATACTTAGCATGCAAATCTAGTTTTAACTTCCTAAATATTCATTGAAGCCTTTCTCAAGTGATTCAATTCCAATTCATTCTTGATTCTTCCTCTCTTAGTATTAACCAATAAAATTCATACATAATCATCTCATATTTCGGATAATAATCATGCATAAACATTAAAGAGTTAATCCAAGAACATGCAAATCATTAACTATGTCAAAACAAATTTTTAATTATTTATTCAATAAACCAACAACCAATCTCAACACAATCAAAGATAAGAATATGCTTAAAACCAAGAAATAATCAACCGATATTGAAATTAAGCTCAAAATAAAGTCATAACATTGAAAATTCAAGATTTCAAGAATCCATTAGCAAAAGTTAAAGAAAACTACTCAAAAGACATGGTTAAAACTAAAAACAAAAGCTTGAATAAAAACTTGAAAACTAAGAACGTAAAAGAAAAAACTTTAAGAAAAAAAACTAAACTAAGGATCTGATCTCTATATCTATATATATTTTTTATGTGTTTTGGGGCTCTATTTATAGGCAAAAACGTGGTAGATTTCTTCCAAAATTGCAGAATCAGAATAAGAAAGGAAGTCTGCTCAAAATAGGAAGCTCGGGAAATCCTTCGCGCAATTGGAGAATCAAAGCACGTGGTCACGCATCAACTTGTGCCTTCCTACACGTGGTCACGTGTAGATGTTGTCCTTCCTCACACATGGCCACGTGTGAGTTTTGCCTTGGGTCACACGTGGTCACGTGTCTTGCTTCCTTCTTCACTTAATTCTTCACGTGGCCACTTACTCTTCTAATTAACCTCTTCACGTGGTCACGTGTAATATACTTCAATGTTTTCACATGGCCACGTCTCAATGCTCTGGACTGAAACTCGTTTTATTGCGCAATTTCTTCAATTTTACGCTTTTGGCCCAAAACTTTGCCTTTTTTACAATTAAGTCCTTTTTCTTGCAAAATAACCCTGAAACAACACCAAAATTTACAATTAACTTCAAAAACATAAAACTAACAAATAAAACTCAAATCAAACCTAATTAACACAAAATTAACTTAATTAAATACCTAAAAACACACTAAAAACATCATATAAATGACTATTATCAGTAAGAATAACCGTGGAAGGAATTTTGGTTTAGGTTCAATTGCAAACACTTCACATTTGAATTTCTCTACATCATATATAGATGCTTGTAGTAAGCGATGTGAATCTTTTAAGAAAGTCATTCAGCTAGAGACCGCACTCACTATGTTTATTGATACTGTAACCCAACTAAAGAATCTAGTAGAAGATTTGGAAACCAAGGGTAATCAGCAGTCAGATCATCCACCTTCACCTCCACCAACTACATAGCTTAGATTTGGATTTTTAGATTGTTATTGATACTGATTTTATGCCATTTTTGTTATGGTTTTCATGGATTTTTACTTTACAATAATATAATATATTTTTAGGATTTTAATTTTTGTGCATTGCAATTTTAATATTATATTATCAATAACAATGTTTTCTTTTTAACTTCGTTATGAATTTGGATTATATTTATTTATAAATGAAAAATTTGATTGAATAAAACATTATGCCAAGCTAGCAAAGCTACCATAATTTTACAATTTGTGATGTTACAAATAGCAACCAAAGAGAAATTTTGTTGCTATTTTTAGCAACAGAATTTTTATTCGGTTGCTATAATTAGCAACGAAAATAGAATTTGATTGCTAAATATAGCAACCAAATTAATATTTTCATTGGTAAATATAGCAACAAAAACTGAATTAAGTTGGTAAATATAGCAACAAAAATTGATTCGGTTGCTAAATATAGCAGTTGAATTTAATTTTTGTTGCTATATTTAGCAACGAAAATATAAATTTCATTGGTAATGTCGACCAATTAACCGAAATATATATTGGTTAGATTTAGCAACGAAATTTAAATTCTGTTGCTAATAAAAATTAACAACCGAAAATAGCAACAAAATATTTTGTTGGTATTTTTTAGCAACCAAATCGATTTTCGTTACTAAATTAGCAGAGAAAAAATAATTCGGTTGCTAAAAATACCAACTGCCAAAATTGTAACTAAATTTTTTGTTGCTATTTTCGATTGCTAATTTTGATTAGCAATGAAAATGCACCAAATTCGGTTGCTAATTTCCATTACTATCTTAGTAGTCACCATTCATTTGAACCATAATTAAGAAAGTTCCTTAGTAGGAGAACTATACACAGGCTGAACACATCAAAAGTTATAAGACAGTCATAGACAACAATGAAATGTTAGACAAAAGATAAAAATTTGATGATAATGTAAATTTTGGAAAGATGCAAAATACAAATAGACGTGCCAACAACCTTAATGATTGTTTTCCTTACATTGATGCCAATATGTAGAGTAATGACATAGTTTTTTGAAAGTATTTGGCCAAGATCACAGTAAAAAAATAATAAAATAAAACAAAAAAGAGCATATTAAAAGATACATGGTTCAAGATGTTATTCCAATACAGTATAATAGCATAGAGAAGGTCAATACGCAACACCAACTTGTTGTGATAAGAACATTGATGATAAATCTGTAGATGATATAATGAGGGTCAATATACCTTATGGTGATAAGCCATCATCCTAAATTCTTTTTAGTAGGAGCATCAACTACATGGATATTTAGGCATGCTGGTAGCTAGCATCATGCAAAAAAAAATAAAAAAAGAAAAAGAAAAAAGCCCCTTGGGTCAAAAATAAAAAAAATGTGGCCTTGCTAAAATTGGGCACCCTGCTAGGGTGAAAACCAAAAAGGGCACCATAGGCAAAAGTTAAGGGTTGGGAGAAAATGTTCAATCAAGAAAACTTGAAAGGGCTTATTGATAATAGGATTCGGATACACACAAAGTGTCACTTCTTGAGATTAAATGGAATTAGCGCTTTTGTATTACATGTCTGGTTATGATTCACTCACCTCAAAATGCGAGTTGATATTTTACGTGCTTGCATTAGAAATAACAAGGTATTATCCTCCATTATGAATGATAAAATAGCAAGCTAACAATCTACTTTCTGTGCAGGGCTATAGGTCTTAACTACGTACTATTAAGTCCCTTTTTAAGGCATTTCAAGTCTCTTAGTGAGCATTAAGTATTTAAGTCCTTTTTTCAAGGCATTTCAAGTCTCTTAGTGAGCATTAAATGTTTAAATTCTTTTTTAAGGCACTATGAGTCTCTTAGTAGAGTATTAAGTGTTTAAGTCCCTTTTTCAAGGCATTTTGAGTCTTTTAACAAGTATTAAATGTTTAAGTCCTTTTTTCAAGGTATTTTGAGTCTCTTAGCGAGCATTAATTGTTTAAGCCCTTTTTAAGTCATTTTGAGTCTCTTAGCA
Source organism: Excoecaria agallocha (assembly GCA_037975025.1). NCBI lineage: Eukaryota > Viridiplantae > Streptophyta > Magnoliopsida > Malpighiales > Euphorbiaceae > Excoecaria > Excoecaria agallocha. Next base: position 16,751,543 of record CM075813.1, on the reverse strand, counting down.
AGCATTAAGTGTTTAAGTCATTTTTTTCAAGGCATTTCAAGTCTCTTAATGAGCATTAAGTGTTTAAGTCCTTTTTTTCAAGGAATTTTGAGTCTCTTAATGAGCATTAAGTCTTTAAGTCCTTTTTCAAGGCATTTCGAGTCTCCTAGCGAGCATTAAGTCTTTAAGTCCTTTTTCAAGGCATTTCAAGTCTCTTAGCAAGCATTAAGTTTTTAAATTCTTTAAGGCATTTTGAGTCTCTTAGCGAGCATTAAGCATTAATTAAGTCCTTTATTTTCAAAGTATTCATAGTCTCTTAGTGAGCATTAATGCATTAAGTCCTTTGTCAAGGAATTTTGAGTCTCTTAGGCAATAAAGTCTATTCTACAAGCGATGAAATCCTTTTACAGCTGCTATGCTTAGGGAAATTACTAGAGGATGGCCCTCCTACTCAAAGATAAAACTACAACTTTACAAGGTTAGTATCTTCTTCGATTTACAATAGCACACGTTCAAGTACTTTTTATAGGTACCAAAGTCCTCTTATGAGAATGATGTGGACCCAATAGCTAACAAGCTACAAACCAACACATACAATTTGGATGGAAAAGCAAATTAGATAAAGACCTTCCCTATTGAACCCCCAAACAATATGTGAATTAAAACATAAAGAATTTGGAATTAAAGAATATGAAAAATGCCAAAATCATACAATTGATGAATTAGCCAAACTTTTTATGCAATAGAAAAGAAAGCAAGCATAACTATTAAGTCTTTTTTATAGTTCAGCCAAGCCAATAATGAAGTAGCCTCCAATCTTATTAATGTATCAAATTTCAAAATCTAAAGTTTACATAAAAAAAACCTATTTATACCCTAACTAAGCCTAGGTGGCACCAAACTTAAAGGAAAAACCGTAATAAGGCCTTTAGCTAAGCTAGGCTGAATCCTAATGGACCAAAAAGAAAAATAAGCCAATTTTAGAAAAGACTAAAACGTAACTTAAAAAAAACCTAATAATTAAAAGAATGTTGCCGAATCCAAGCCCAAAAGAAAAGATTAAACTAATAAGCCCAAGAATAAATAAGCCCACACACCTAACCCATCTTACAACTTATAAATGAGTCATGTGACTTTTTAAATGAAACACATAACTTGTACAATTAAAGCCCAAAGTTGCATAAACCCAAAAGATGAATAAGTTGGCCCATTTTCATTACATGATTCTACAAAGCTAAGTCCTTTATGCATATCTTCAAGTTCTCCATGACACTTCTTAAAAGCATCTTCATATAGTTCATGTGTAATAAAGCCTTGAACATAAGATGATATAGCCATCTTCAACTTCTAAGCATGCCATCTTGTGATTGGGCCACTTGGCATCTCTAATGGATCTTTGATGGTTGATGGTTTTGATGGTGGATCTACATCATTCCCTCCCTCCTAAAAAGATTTTTCCTCAAATCTAAATCCACATCAAAATAAGAAAGTTCAGAAACCACTATAAGAAAAATCCATTTTGATGATGAAAATTTCCGATGGAATTGAGTGAATTTTCATAGGGAAACCAAATTGCCGACAAAATTTAGCGACGAAAAATGGTGTTAGAGAACCGGTTATAGGCATTTTTACCGATGGAAAATATAATATGTCGATAATTCCATCAGAAGGTATAGATCGAAAAGCTATCATCATTTGTAATATTTATCGATAGATTCAAATTTCATCGTCAAAATTATCGATGAAATTATATGATCCATCGTTAAATTTCCCTACGAAAATAACAAATCCATAGGCAAATTTCCAATGAAATGATTTGTTCCTTTGGTAAATTTAGTGATGGCACATATATTTCCTTCGATAAATTTGCCTTGTGGTAAAAAAATTTAAGATGGATATATCAAACACTATTTCATTACTAAAAATATTACAAATTTCTAATAATTATTTAATAAATATGCTCTGTATCTCCTTCCTTATCTAATAAATCTAACAACAATTATGGATGAACAAATGAAGGATAATATTTTGAATATGTAGAAATATCATCAAGTAGAAATTATAAAAGAAGACCTAGAAATGAAAGAGGAGAAAGCTCAAATACTAGGAGATAAGAAGAAATATAGAAAAGAAGAACAAAATTTAGACCACAACAAATGATATAAATATATAAAATAGGAACTTTAAATCTAGATTGTACAAAAACAATTTTAACAAACATACAAGAATGGGTGTCAGATATAGGAAGATAATTAGTAGAAATAAATGTAACTGTAGCAGATACATCAGGATATATAGAAATAAGCTTTATAGGATTTGTAAAACATTCACACTTTTTACCTCGCTTTTGTTGAACTAATTAAATTTGTTACCAATTCATCCACAACTTTGATGACCTTCTAGCTTAGATGAAATTGTTGTCCAAGTAAATTGGTCACAATTAAAATCCTGAATAAAGAAAATAGAAGCAGTAATAAAGATATAGTTATTAACTTTATTAACATTCAAAAAATTCTCAAACAAGATCATCACACTCAACTGTTTAGCACTTTGAAACCAATTAATTTCCTCATTTTTTATATCAATCATGAGTTTTTAACTTTAAAATCATCCAAAACAAATGAAAGCATGAAGAGTACCTATACATCATCTAACAATCCATTTCCAGATTTGCTGCCGACCACTATCATCTTATTACCAATCATAGTTGTTGCATGCTGATCAAGCCAAAAAGTAAAGTTTCAAGCATCCAAGTCAGTATATTCATTCAAAGATATCAATATACAAAGAAAAACAATCATATTTTAAATTGAAACAATCATACTACTTTCTCAAGCCTAAAAAATTTCCAAGTTTGACTTAAATTTTAGACAAAAACTAATCATTAGCTAAGCTTTGGACAAAAATGGCAATAATCCCATAAAATGAACAGTCATTAACTAGAGCAAAATAGTAATGAAAACAGACCTGCTAAGCTTCATACGTCTACCAAAGAAACTAAACATTTTTCTCTCTCTATGAAAATCCTAATTATTTCTTTTTGTTCATATGATATACTAATGTTAGTTAATTATTGTCAAGAAAAATCATAACTATCAACATGAACATGTGATTTAATCTACATTTAATATAATGGTGCATATCATCTATAATACTTAACACTAATACTTTGCAAACAAATTTTCAATGAACATAAATGGATTAAGAAGAAAATGTCACCACACTCTACAAACCATCACTCTGTCACTCAACATACAATTTCAAAAAAAAATAAAAAAATTCAAATTCAATTTTCTTAGTTGTATTTTCAACCTACTTGAATTTAAATTTATCTTCTTAATTTATACTTTCAATAAAAGTACATTAAACCTTAAATTAACTATTATTTACTAGTCTCATCCTATCTCAATGATAGATTTGAGTTTCTATTCTGATATCTCTCAACATATTACTACCACCTTCCTTTCTGAAATGATAGACTTAAAGATTTTATATATAATATATATTATTAATGCAGGGACCTAACCCTTTTGGCCTGTCAATTCAATAGTTGAAATTTTCTTTGAAAAGCAAATTCAATAGTTTAAGTTCAACCATTAGACTCAACTTATACTTTAGACAAACTGTTTCTTTGCATCTTCGATAATTGAAACTTAAAAATATATATCTGTTGTGTTTTTTTGATAACATATATACTATATATTATTTTAATATGTTTTTTATTTAGATAAAGACCTATAATTCATACTTGATCAATTAACATTGACAAACAAAATTTAACCCATTATTATATATATATATATATATATATATATATATATATATATATATATATATATATATATATATATATATATATATATATATATATATATATATATATATATATATATACTTTCATTACTGTTGGTGATGGAAGTGACAAAATTATAAACTTGTTTACACTTGACCTATAAATTAGATTAGCAATTATAAGTAAGAGCATAGCAAAGACAATAGTCAGGTTCTAACTTGTCTAGAGAACTTAGCGAGCAAGTTGTAGCACTAGTAAAATGGTTCATCCACAGTATTTAATATTAAAACAATTACTTCTTTTCCTTTTAAGCTTCCTTCAAATTCTTTGTCTACATAAATTCATAAACTCAACATAAATTTCTCAACTAAATATACTTAGATGGTTAAATTGCATAATTTAACTAAATAATTCATTAATTTTCTCTAAATAACCCAAAAATCCCTAAATCTAACATTTCCCCCAAATTCTCATTAAATCCCTAGAATTAATTTCTACCATAATCCTTAATTTTTCCATTAGATTTCACAAATGGAGGGGTTGAGAGAGCTTACCTTGTGAATTAGTAGGGGAAATGGCAACCAAAGGGGTGAGAGGGAAGAGAGAGAATTGAAGCAAGGGAGAGAGGTAGCCTGACCTCCTTGCGTGATGGAAGAAGAAGAGAGAAGAGGGAGCAATGGTGCTAGGAAAAGGCATGGTAGCGGCAGGGCGACAACTGGTGGGGACGACATGATAAGGAGAAGGGGAAGAAGAGAAGATGGGAAAGAAGAAAGAAAAGGGTCAGTAAGAGAAAGGGATTAGGGAACCCGATGGTTCCAGGAAAAAGAGAAAAAAAATGTTTTATGACCAAAATGACATAGTTCTGGTAAGTTATTCTTTTGGTCCTTTCCATTTTACATAGTTAAGTAATTAGGCCCCAAAATTCTATCCAGGTATCATTAACTCCCAAAATTAATTATATCACCATATATACCTTAATTTATTACTAAGTCTAAACTTAAATTGGGTCAATCCAATTATTATTTGGGTCAATGAAACTTGGGGGCATTACACCATCACCAAATATTAGCTAAAAGGAAGAATAAAACTTACCTGGCAATTAATAAAGGAGAAATAGCAAGTAAGTGGCAAAAATCTTGAAGAACCGAGTAAGGGAAAAAGGAGGTCAAAGAAGGAGAAGGCTGCAGTAGAAAGGAAGAAGGGAGGGAAGGAGACAAGGCCGCTCCAGCAGAGACGATGATGGCAGTGTTGTGCGACAGTTGCCACAATCAAAGAGGGGATGGGAAAGAAAGAAGAGAAAGGGGAAAGAAGAAAAGTGAGGGCGGTGGAGGAGAAAGGGACTCGATCCTCCCATAAAAAAATTGAAAAATTATATCCCATCCCAAAACTACGTCAGTTTGGGTGTGGAGGTGGAAAAAATACGATTAAGTCCCTCGATTTAAAATTTTTTACTATTAAAAATCCATTAAGATTAAGTTTTCCAAATATATTTTTTTTGATAAATATGAAATAATTTTTATTATCTTAATAATTAATCTCTTTAGATTTTAGTTTAATTGACATTGATGACTATAATTTGGGCATCACATGTAACATCTCATTTATTCTATTAGAAGAAAAAAAGTTTTTAACATCAATTAATTTTGAAATTAAAGAAATTAATAAATGAAAAATGAAAAATTAAATAAAAATTAGACATGGCAATTTATATATAATTTTGAGAAGGTAAGAGAATGGATTTGGTTAATTTTGAGAAGTGAAGAGAATAAAAAGTGGGTTTTCAATTTATTTCAATTTCCTTATGGAATGAAATTTTTATAAGGAAATTACCTACGAAAATTTCATTCCATAGGGCAATTATCGACAGAATAAGATTCCATCTGCAAATTACTTAAGAAAATCACCATTCCATTGAAAAATTACTGACGAAAGCATTTTCCATTAAAAATTTACCTACGAAATGGAAATTCCATAATTACCTATGGAAATCTAATTTTGTAGTGACATTACTGATGGTATAACATTCCATTGGTAATTTCCCTATGGAATTCGATTTTCATAGGTAAATTATAGATGGAATCCCATTATATAGGTAAATTTTTTATGAAAAATATTTTCGTTGCTAATTTACCTATGGAATGACAATTCCATTGGGGAAATTACCTACGAAAAAAGGATTTCATCGGTAAATTTCATGTGCAATTTCAGTCGTAAAATATTAACGCCATTTTAACTATGGATTTTTTATTTCGTCGCTAATTTCCATCGATATAGTTTGGCGGGAAAATTTTTCCTCATTATTTATGATGAATTTGTTATTTCGAGGCAATACTCATTTTTCCCGATAATTTTGCCTATGGAAAAAAATTTTTCGTCGAAAATTAGGATTTTTCTTGTAGTGAACATTAAATGTAGCTAAAAGCTCATAATCACCTAGCAAGTCTATCTTGTATACATTATCATTGATGCACTCTAAGACTTGAAAAGGATCATCACCACGTGCATCCACTTTGTTCTTCCTTTCGTTTGGAAATCTCTCCAGGGGTGAATACCACTTATTTCCTTCCTTTATTTGCTTTATTATCATACTGCCGATTCTTTTTCTCATGCAAAGACTTCACCAATTCTGCCTTCTTAATACCATCAAAACTTAAAAGCTCATATAAAGTCAATAGACAAAGATCAAGCATAATCAATAGGTTAAAACTATAAACAAGTTTAAGAGGTGAAAAACCAGTGGAAGAATGAATACTCCTATCCTAAGCAAATTCAATAAAAGGTAAACAATCTTCCCATGTCTTAAGATTCTTACCCATAATAGCATAAAGAAAAATCCCAAAAGTTATATCCACCACCTCGGTCTATCCATCTATCTGGGGGTGACAAGTAGTAGAAAACAATAATTTTGTACCCAACTTACCCTATCAAACATGCCAAAAGTGTGAAAGGAACTTTGTATCCCTATCTGAAATTATTGTGCGTGGAACACCATGCAAATGCATAACTTCTCTAAAGAATAGGTCAATAGCAAGAACAACATCATCACATTTATGACAAGCAATAAAATGAGCCATCTTGCTAAACCTATCTACCATAATAAAGATGTTATCTCTACCACATTTATTCCTAGGTAATCCAAGTACAAAATCCATAGAAATATCTGTAAGGACCTAAAATAGGCCCTAGTAGAATTCAATGGCAATTACATGTTATTAAAGTCTAATTGAGCATTATTGGATGAATTATTAAGAGTTAAGATATTGATTGGGAAAAAATATTATTAAGTTATCATTAATTATATGATAAACATGTGAATTATATTGTATGAATTTTATAAGGGCATAATTAAATTATAATGTTGGTATAATGATATTCAAGGTTGTAATTGAAGTATGAAGTAATAGTTTAGGGGTCAATTTATAAATATGGCATCTTAAGGGTCAAATGTGGATAAAAGAAGGATTTAGAGGTTGAATTAAGAGAATGAATAAATGAATAAGTTAATTTATAACATGCAAAAAGTGGAGGGGTCAATGTAAAACATACAAAAGATAGAAATAAGTTAGTGGAACATGCAACTTTTTAAGGGACCAAAAAGGGAATTTTCCCTAGCCATTTGCTAGTGGAATTAAAGAGAAATTTAAGAAGAGAGAAGGAAGGGGACGGCATTCTTGAGAGGGAGTTACAAAATTTCTTTATTCTCCTCTCTTTCACTCTTGATTAATCTCTAAGAAAATCTTTGAAGAAATTCTTGCATGTGGATTTTTTAAGAACAAGTTAGTGTATATCTACAAGGTAATTAACTTAATTTGATAATAATTCTTCTTCTTCTCCATCTTCTTTTTTTGGTTAATAGTAGATTGAGTGAAATGCTGGAAGTTTGTGTTAATGGATGAAATTATTGTGAAAGGAAAAGAAGGAGAAAATTAGGATCATGAAAGAAGAAGATAGTGAGAGAAAAAGGAGAATTTTCAAGAAGATTTGAGTTGCATGTCTAGGTTTGGGAACTTACCTTTCATGCATATGTTTTCCTTGAGTGACATATGTGATTACAATATGATATGGATGCATTTTGATATAGTGTTATAGCTCCAAAAGAGGGAATGTGGAGATTTACCTCTTGCATGTGTTAATTGATATAGTTAGGATAAATAAATTGTTAAAAGCTTGATTTGAGATTATTTTAAAGTGATGTTTTAAGATAGAAAGGTATTAATGCAATGTATGAAATTATATTTGATGAGTAACTTGAAATAAAACATCAATCTTTGATGTTTAAATTGACATGCATGTAAGTTTTAAAATTCTGGGTTTGGGTTCATTGGCTAGTTGTATTCTTTTAGTAATATCTTGAGTTTGAGAATAGATAATTAAATGATTTTAATTGGGTGTTAAAATAGATGTCTATACAAAGATTTCATAAGGTGAAATCACATTCTAATTCTGCTTCTAAATGAGTCATAACCTAGCTTGAAATCGGACAAGTGTGCAATCTAATACTCATGAATAGTCTTCAGTATTTTGACAATATCTTTCAAATTAGAACTGATATTGAGATGATGTTTGATGTTTTAGAAACTAAAAACATAAGGGAACAAAGTTTTAGAAGAACATTTTTGCTGAAAATGACGTTTGGGAGGCCTAAAATGATGTGCAATTTGCTTTAGAAAAACTATCTGCAAAAATTTCATATGGCATTTCAGGAAGGCACGGCCGAGACCATTTTGTCTCAGCTGTGCACAGCTTCTGATCTCAATTAAAGCCTTTAGTCTCAACTGGGACCAATTGTCTCAGCCTTGGCCCTTTCCTTTTACAGTTATACTTGATTTTTAGTTTCTTCAAATATCAACACTTACTCTAACATTTTGAAACACATCTAAAGCATGTTAAAACATGTAATTTAACTTAAAATATGACATTCATATGTGAGTTTAGAACATTTTAAAATATATATAAGAGTATTATGTAACATCAAAATATGAGATTAAGATAATGACTTATAGAAACAAAGTTGTAAAGATACATTGTTATCATATAGATGAACTTTTATTGAAGTAGATTAATTTATGGAAGTATGAAGTTATGAAATTATCATTAATCCTATATGTATGATAATATGATTGTGATATGATGTGTTACCTAAAGATCATATGTTCAAGTATAAGTTCATAATGAGAGGTATGTTTAATTACCGGTATTCAAATTACTATATAAATGTATGAATGCATATTTATACACTAGAGAATTGTGTATTATAATATGATCATGTGCATGTGCAAGGAGTATGATTTGTACAAGCATGATATTTAAAATGAATATGATGCTGGAGTATATGAATCAAGAAAATGAAAACATGTCATGGTATATATATATATATATATATATATGTAGTATGATCTTACATGATTGAGTTTGAAGCTTGAAAGATTTTTAAGAGTAATGATTCAAAGAATATGTTTAAAGTGAAATGTATGAACATGTCTTTACTTAATTGAAATGACATGATTAAGCATATGTGTTGTCACATATTAGCATGCTAAAATACAGATCTACAGTGCTAAGGACTCAATTATAGAAATCTTATTAAAGCATATAATGGCAATGTTATATGAGGCTATGTATACAAGTGTATGCATTAGAGAGGGAGCATCTTGTCATGTGATTATTACATGATTGAATAGGATTTTAAGTATTAAATAGTAATACCCAATAGTGAACATGTTCATAGGTTTACAGAAAGTTACACATGAGCGTGTATATGAGTACATTGTTCATAGTTATACAAGAGTATACATGTGCATATAAAATATGAATGAATAAAGAAAAGATAAATTAAATAGATTTTACTACCTGTGTTGAGTCTAGGAAATGGATAGATAGGCATGCCTATAAGGATACCTTGTAGCTATTTCTGAACAATTTTGACCTTATTAGGTCCACCTGATATTAAAAGTTATAGTGACCCTGTTTGGGTTTAAAAGTTAGAGTTGATTTAAACAACCACGTTTAGGTTGTAGCCGACCCTGCTTGGGTCCGTTTGATCGTTCCATATTATTTGTTTGATCCCGTTTGGGTTTATGTTATTTGTTTGACCCTGTTTGGGTCCATGTTATTTGTTTGACCCCGTTTGGGTCCATGTTATTTGTTTGACCCCGTTTGGGTCCACCGATTTATCATATAGTTTTATCCCTACAAGGGATCACCGTTTAATACCTCCGGGTATCTTATTTGTACCTTCGAGTGCCATCGTTATAATTAATAGTTTTGTACCTTTAGGTACTACCGTATAACCCGATATCCACCTCTTTAGAATAGTGCAGGCTTTATTATCAAAGGTTAAGAAAAGTTTAATAAGGCATGCAAATTCTTAATTGACTTTATACTATTCTACATATGAAATTCCTTTTGTTGCACATAAAACCCACAACTAAAATAATGCCCAATAGTATATGTATCTATACTGTTAGTATCATAAATGCATGCTAATTGTTAAATTGATGATATACATATATATGTCCTTTATTTCTATATGTATGACAATGTATGATTTGTGAAGAAACTTATATTAGCGTATAGGGTATTATCTTATTGAATGAATGCAATAATTGTCATAATAGCATAGCATATTCCATACTAAGGGTTATAAGAGTTATGTTATAATACCCATTATTTTTGAAATATTTTCCTATGCTTATATATGTGTTCACATTGTTGCATGTACACATTCTTTAATGTGTAGTTGTTATTTATGGTGATGATATATAAGTGTTATAACATCTATTATGTTATAACATAAATAACTTATGGAACATAAAGTAAGCATGTAGTAATATTATAATCTCATGGTAATTGGAAGTGTTGATTTGTTATATAATTCTAATATGTGTATATCCTAGACGTTCAAGAATAGAAGTAAGATAATTTCAATACTTGTGAAGATTGTTATGAAATTAATAATAGATAACTATACTTTTATGATTAAGCATTGATTAATAAAATAATCATATTATAAATAGATCAATTTAAGTCCAAATGATGTTGGAACTTGTATGATCATATATAGTGATTGAAAGTCAATACAAATTGTTACTGTTGAACTTTATGATTTCTATAAGTGAATGTAAATGTATAATTTCTTTCATTTCTTGAAATAAATCATTGTTATATTTGAGGCATGTTGTGTGCTTGTTGACGATCACTATGAGTGGTCGTTTATCATGATTTAGTTCCCCACTAAGCTTTATATCTTAGCACGGGTGTTTCATCCATATAAGTTGCAAGGCTAGGACTTTCTCGTGGGACTGATATCTGTAGCAAGTTAGCCAACACAAGTCTTTAAATATTATAAAGTATATAGTCTTCTTTTTGTTCCTTTTTGTATTTCTTGGGTTTTATGTTGTGTTGGAAATCTTGTCAAAGTACAACTATTTTGTAAGATGTTAATCAGTTGTTATATTTTATAAAGAGACTTTAATGTATATTGTAAAGTCTTAATAGCTTAGCACTCTTATGGATTAAGTATGAATATCAGTTCTCTATATAGTTGGTATATGTTTATGTTGCACGGTAAAACATTTGTTATTGAGATGGATAAAGTGATATGTATAGATTATAGGATAAGGGTGCTACAATATCAGTCCAAAGAGAACTAGGTACCGGTAAAGGCATATACATGCCATGTTGTAAAGATTTATACTTAGCTTGTCTACAAACAATACATGTGTGACACACTTTTTCCACATCCTTATGCATATAAGGCTAATAAAAGTGCGCATTCAACATATCATAAGTCTTATGTACCCTAAAATGACCCATCAATCCCACACAATGAGATTCTAACACAAGCAAGTCACATATGGAACACCTAGGCGTATAAAGTTTGCTACCCTTAAACAAAAATCCTTTATGTCTATAAAATTTATCAAAAGCTTTATGTTCACATGCCTCATACACATTATGAAAATCAAGATCTTAAATATACAAGTCTTTAACATGCTTAAATCCAAGCAACTTAGAACTATAAGTGTAGAAATTAAAGCATATCTTATTGATAATGCATCAACAATAATATTATCTTTACCATACATGTACTGAATAACATAAGGAAATTGCTTAACAAATTCAACCTATTTAGCATGCCTTTTATTTAACTTACCTTGTCCCTTCAAGTGCTTGAGGCACTCATGATTAGTGTGAATGAAAAACTCCTTGCGTAGGAGGTATTGCTGCCACACATCCAATGCTCTCACCATGGTATATAACTCTTTATCATAGGTTAAATAATTGAGTTGAGCTCTATGAAGATTCTCATTGAACTAAGCAATTGGTCTTTTTTTTTGCATTAAGACTGCCCCAATACCTACAATATAAGCATCACACTCAATTTCAAAAGTCTTATCAAATTTAGGTAAAGATAAAAAAGGAGCATAACACAACTTTCCTTTCAAAATTTTGAATGTTTTTTGTTGTGCTTCTTCCACTTAAACCCAACTTTCTTTTTAATTATTTCTGTAAGTGATGCAGCAATGGAAGAGAAATCTTGCACAAAATGCCTATAAAAACTTACCAAGCCATGAAAGCTTCTCACATTCACTTTCTCTTTATCCACTATAGGCCAATCTCTAATTACATTCACTTTCTCTTTATCCACTTCAATACCCTATGTACTCACCACAAAACTAAGAAAAACAAGTCTATCTATACAAAATGTGCATTTCTTAAGTTTAGCATACAACTTTTCTAACGTCAAAGTTTGCAAAACTAACTTAACATGCTCAATATGTTCCTAAAAAAACTTGCTATAAATGAGCATGCCATGAAAGCAAACAATAACAAACTTTCTTTAATATGCTTCCAATACATGGTTCATAAGTCTCATAAAAGTGCTAAGGGCATTAGATAGCCCAAATGGCATGACTAACCACTTATAAAATCCATATTTAGTTTTGAAAGCTATTTCCATTCATCACTAGGTTTAATCCTAATTTGATGATATCCACTCATTAAATCAATCTTATAAAATACACAGCACCAGACGATTCATCTAACATATCGTCAAGCCTAGGAATAGAATGTTTATACTTTACAGTGATTTTGTTAGCTGCATGGTAATCAACACACATCCTCCATGATCTATCCTTCTTAGGCACCAACATAATAGGTACTGCTTGTGGACTCACATTCTCTCTCACCAATCCCTTCTCTATGAGCTCTTTCACTTGCCTTTGATCTCCTTAGCTTCTATAGGATTAGTTCTATAGGTTGGTCGATTATGATGCTAAATCCAAGCACAAAGTCAATTTGATACTCTATCCCTCTTAAAGGTGGTAATCCATTTGGCTTCTCATCAAAAAATACATTATCATACTCTTACAACATAGATACAAAACTAGGAGGCAAAGAATTAATGTTAAGTTCAGTATCAGAAAATAAAAATTCCTTGTAAGTTACAAGTATCAAAGGTTGTCCTAGTGCTAAAGCACTCTTAACCTCTCTTATTCTCATATAAAAATTCTATTTTTTCCACCCACCTTTCTTATTTTCACTCACCAATGGGCCATTTATGTATTTTGTTTCTTTTTTTGGCCTATTTTCCCTTTTTCTTTTCTTTTTCTCTCTCATTTACAATTTGGGTCGAAGCCTCTCTCCCATTTTATCTCTTAGCTGAAGCCTTTATGTCCCTTTTAAATATTTTCTTTTGATCTTCATACACCTATTGAGGAGATAATGGGGCCAAAATGACCTTTTAACCTTCATAAGAAAAGGAATGCATGTTAGTGTACCCATTATGCATTACTTATCTATCAAATTGCCAAGGCCTCCCTAAATGTAAATGGCTTCCTGCATAGGTACTACATTATAGATTACCCCATCCTTGTACCATCCAATAGAAAATGGTACTCTGACCTATCATGTTACCTTGACCTCTCCATTATCATTCAACCATTACAATCTACAAGGTCTAGGATGCTTTCCACATGCAAAGTTTAACTTCTCAACCATACTCACATTAGCTACATTTGTGCAACTCCATCCATCAATAATAACTATGCATACCCTTCCATTAATCAAACACTTAGTGTGAAATATGTTTTCTCTTTATTCTAGGCTCTTCTTCATAACATTCAAGTTCAAAGCTTGCTTAGCCACTAAATGTTTCCCACTTTCAGCAACTAACTCTCCCTCACAATCACATTCACTATAATCTTCCAAAAAAATCATGCATACAAAATCATGTAACCCTCCTAAGTCTAATTCTTCATGTGAAAGCAAGAATTAATAAATATTAACTACAAAGCCAAGAGAATAATATCATTAATTCAATAATAATCAAAATTTGTTAGTGTCTGTAACAAAATATATAATTTATTTAAATAACAAAGAAAGAAGAAACCTAATCAAACTAAACTTCTAAAATAGAAAAATTGGAAATAATTGTTAAATATTGTAACTACATAATTAGGTGCCTCAGTAGAGTGAGATTTCCCTCCACTAAAGGAGCACTTTAATTGTGTTACCTCGGTAGAGGGAGATTTCCCTCCATCGAGGGAGCCTTGATTTTCTTGTTAGCTGAACTACTTACCTTGGTAGAGGGGGCTTTTTCCTCTACCGAAGGGACCAAAATAACCTAACTTTTTGGCTTGCCTCAGTAGATGGAGAAATCCCCTCCACCAAGGTGATGGTTGCTAGACTAAAGGCATAAAATTATTCCCTTTCTTTTCCCTATTTTACTTGAACTTCCTCCTCCTTCACTTAAATACTTGTGTCTTTAAAGAAGTATATATTACAAAGAGAATAAACACTAATTTGGTCTTCAAAGCTCAAGTTAGACTCTTTAATCTCTTAGACTTGCATCCTCTACATAAGGCCTCATGAAAGCTTGAAGAACTTCTTTAAGCTTCTTTGACCTTGATCTTATGATTGGTCTTTAAGGAAGTGCTAGTCTATCTTTTTTTTAGCTATTATGCTTGACTGTGCTCACATCATCCCCTCCCCTTCGAAAGTATTCATCTTCAAATTTGAATCACATTTAAACAAAGATAAGTTTGAAACATTAAAAGTTACACTTACACCATACTCACTTGGCAAATCAATCTTGTATGCATTATCAATAATTTTTTCCAGCACTTAAAATGGTCTATTTCCTCTTACATCCAATTTAGACTTCCTTTGGTCAAGAAACCTCTCTTTAAGCATATGGATCCAAACCTAATCTCCTGGTTCAAATATCACCTATCTATAGCTTTTGTTAGCCTATCTTGTATACATCCTATTCCTCTTTTTACTATGCTCAAGTGCCTTATTATGTATTGATTTAACCAACTTAGCATTAGCCTTGCCATCTAAATTATAAATTTCATTCAAAGGTAAAGGCATTAAATCCAACATAGTTAATGGATTAAAACCATACACAATTTCAAAAGGTGAAAACCTTGTAAAAGTATGAATTACACAATTATAAGCAAACTCAAAAAATGGCAAACATTCTTCTTAATTTTTAAGATTTTTACCAATTATAGCATGTAACATAGTTCCTAAAGTCCTATTGACAACCTCAGTTTGGCCATCAGTTGACAAGTAGTAAAAAAGACAAGTTAAGTACCAAGTTTACCTTATAGAGCAAGCTGCAAATGACTTAGGAACTTAGAATCTCTATCAGAAACAATAGCCCCAGGTATACCATACAATCAAACTATTTCCCTGAAAAACACATCAGCTATGTTTGTTGTATAATCAATTTTATGACAAGTAATAAAATATGCCATTTTACTAAATCGGTCTGCTATAACAAACACATTATCCCTTCCCCTTTTTGTTCTAGGTAAACCTACTATGAAATCCATAAAAATGTTAGTCCAAGGTTCAGTAAGAACAGGCAAACGAGTATACAGCCCTTGATTTAAAGACTTAGACTTAGCCTGTTTATATGTAAAACATTGAGCGTACACCCTTTTAATATATTTTCGCATATTAGGCCAATAAAAGTGTTCATTAAGCCTGTCTAAGGTTTCTTGCACACCAAAATATCCCATCAATCACCCACTATATGATTCTTTCATAGGTAACTCTTTAATAGAACATGCAGGTATGCACAATTGTTTTCCTCTAAAAAAACCCATCATTTCTATAGAACTTATTAAATGCATAATGTTCACATGTTTTATACACTGTACAAAAATCAGATTCATGCTCGTACATTTCTTTCAAATACTCAAAACCTAATAACTTAGAAATAAGCATAAAAATTAATGCATATCTCTTAGAAAGTGCATCAGTAACAACATTCTCCTTACCTTTCTTATACTTAATCACATATGAAAAGGTGTTAAGATACTTTACCCACTTACCATGCTTTCAATTCAACTTACCTTATCCCATTAGATATTTGAGAGACCGGTGATTTGTGTGTATCATGAATTCTTTAGGCAAAAGGTAGTGTTCCCAAACATCAAGGGCTCTTACCAATGTATAGAACTCCTTGTTATAGGTAGAGTAATTTAGTTGTGCTGCACTCAGCTTCTAACTGAAATATGCTATTGGGTAATTTTCCTGCATCAAAATAACACCTATACTAATCCCAGAAGCATCACATTCAATCTCAAAATTCTTAAAAAAATTAGTTAATTTCAAAATCGGAGCAGTACATAATTTATCATTCAAAGTATTAAAATCTTCTTCCTATTATATACCACATTTAAAACCAATAGACTTTTTAATGATTTCATTTAGAGGTGTAGTAATAATAGAAAATTCTTTAACAAATCTCCTATAAAAACTTGCTAACCCATAAAAACTCCTTACTTTACTTACATTTTTAGGTGTAGACCATTCTTGGATAGCCTTAACCTTTTCTTTATTTACCTTTACTCCACATGCACTCATAACAAATCCCAAGAAAACAACACTATCAACACAAAACATACATTTCTTCAAATTATCATACAATTGTTATTCTTTTAAAACCATTAACAAAAGTTCAACATGCCTTAAATGTTCATCTAGGTTTTTATTGTAAATCAAAACATCATCAAAATACATAAAAAAATTTACATAAAATATGGTTAATAAGTCTCATAAATGTGTTAAGCGCATTAGTCAAGCCAAAAGGCATAACTAACCATTCACATGAACCGTATTTTGTTTTAAAGGAAGTTTTCCTTTCATCACCTAACTTCATCCTAATTTGATGATAACCACTTTTTAAGTCAATTTTAGGAAATATTACAGCACCATTTAACTCTTCAAGCATATCATCTAACTTGGGAATGCAATAGCGATACTTTATAGTGATTTCGTTAACCGCTCAACAATCAACACATATATGTATGGTTCATCCTTCTTTGGTACCAAAAGAACAGGTACAACATAAGGAATTAAGCTCTCTCTCATATTTCCTTTGCTAAAATCTCATCCACTTTTCTTTGCAACTCTTTTGTTTCCTCCAAATTGTTTCGATAAGTTGGATGGTTTGGAATTTGAGCACTAAGGACAAAATCTATTTTATGTTCAATCCCTCTGATTGGTGGTATCCCAAGGGGCATCTCCTCAAGGAAGACATATTTTTAATCCTGCAACATCTTAGAAAAAGAACTAGGCAAATTTGGGTTAAGGTTAGTTTATAAAAAATAATTTTTCATAAACCTTAATAGTACTAAAGCTTCATGCCTAAGTATGCACTCTTTAACTCTCTCTCTCTCTATTGCATAAAAAACATGACTAGTTCTTAACTTTTTCACTCTTCTCAAGTTCTTTTTGCTCACTTTTCTTTTCACTTACTAACTTTTTTCTCTCTAGCACATCCCACTTTGTTTCCTTACGTGTGCAATCACTCACCATTGGGCCTTTATTCTTATTCTTTTCTCTCATGGTCTCTTTTCTCTCCTCTTTCTTTTTTACCTCCCTACCCGAATTGCCACTTGAAGTTTGCTGAAATTTCAAATGTTCAAGTTTCTTTAGGTGATAAAGTTGCTAAAGTAACTTTATGTCCATTATGCATTAAAGAATACCTATTTTTATACCCATCATGCAAAACATGCCTATCAAATTGCCAAGGCCTACCCAATAAAATATGACCAACTTACATTGGCACTACATCGCATATAACCTCATCAACCTATCTACCAATAGCAAATGCAACTACAACCTGCTTAGTCACTTTAACTTCTCCACTGCAATTCAACCATTGCACTCTATGGGTTAGGATGTCTGTCACACTTCAGTTCCAACTTCTTTACCAAATTAGTGCTAGACACATTAGTGTAACTCCTCCTATCTATGATTAAATTACAAACTTTCCCACTTACTAAACATATAGTGTGAAATCTATGTTCCTTTTGTTCTAAACCATCTTATTTCACATTCACATTCCAAACACACCTAGTAACTAAGGCTTCATCCTTAACAGTATATTCAACACAATCATCATTATTAGAACAATCTTTTAAAGGTGGCATACTCAATTTACTACTATCAGATTCATTCCTATTATCAGATTTAAAGATAATTTCTTCACCCTTAATAAACACTATTTTTCTA
Organism: Excoecaria agallocha; assembly: GCA_037975025.1. NCBI lineage: Eukaryota > Viridiplantae > Streptophyta > Magnoliopsida > Malpighiales > Euphorbiaceae > Excoecaria > Excoecaria agallocha. Next base: position 16,733,236 of record CM075813.1, on the reverse strand, counting down.
TTAAGACACTCATATGCATAATGACCATACCCTTGATACTTAAAACATTTAATATCCCTATGTTTAGAAAGTTTAGATGAAGGATCAGTAGTAACAATTTCAAATGAAGTACTTTTTTCTTTACTTTTGTTTGTTTCAAGTCCTTTCTCCTTGGAAGCCAAATAGTCACCCTTCTTCCTTTCTTTATTTTTACTCCATTTTGGATTCCACTTGTTGCTAGAATTTTGAAATGATCTTGCTGTTCTCCTTTGCTTTTGTTGTCTCTCCATTTTCATAGCCATATTCACTTAATCTTTCATCTCTCTATAATGTTACAGCTTTACTACATCAGCAATTTCCCTATTTAATCCTTCCATGAATAGAGCCATAGTCACCTCTTCTTTCTCTTTTATGTTTGCTTTGATTAATAGCATTTCCATCTTTGTGATAATTATCTACTGATTTAGCTTATTGGGTGAGTCTATGTAATTGTTGGTGCTCCTCCTTATAATAATAAGATGGCACAAAACTTCTCTTCATCACTCTCTTTATTTCTTCCTAATTTGTTATAAGCGAATCCCCATTCCTCCTCTGACCCTTAACTGGCTCATTCCACCAAACTAAAGCATAATCACTAAACTCTACTGCTGTTAATTTCACCTTTTTTTCCTTAGCATAATTATGACAATAAAAAATCATATCTACTTTTCCCTTCCACTCTAAATATATCTCAACATCATTCCTACCTTTAAAAGATGGAATGTTCATCTTTATTGCACTAAGGTTGCTATCTCTCCTTTCTATTCTTTCTTCTCTCCTTACTCCAGCCCTTATGGATTTAATTTCCTCATTATTACTCCACTCATCTAGATTAGTATCTTTATTAATCCATTAACATCTCCTAGTTATTCTTCTAGAGTTAGAGGCACTCCTCTCTAATTTCTCTAACCTATCATTTATACTCCATATATCCTTCATGAACTTTTCAAATATGCCATATATAGCTTGCACTGAATAAGCTACCTCCTCAAGAGACATCCCCTTCTTAGTAGATTCATTAGTCATTGTGTAAACATGCAAAAGATGTTAGATAAAATAATCTCTCAACAATCCTTTACATGTTCTTTTCTCCACTTTCAATTGATATCTTATACTTACACTTTATAACTAAACTCAAACAAGTATAATTAATTAAGTAAATTGATTAAGAAAATAATTAAACCCTATGAGGATAATTAAGTACTAACTATAGAGGCAAATTGACCAAATTGAATAAAACTCAGAATTTAGTACATAAGAAGAACATTGCATGTATATAGATGTTCAACAATGTGCAATATGTTAAACTAGAGTAATTGGAACCAATAAATGGGTTAAACACACAAATTGATAACTTAAAATGAAAGAAAATTAAACAAGATAGATGCACTTAAATGTGATGTTAACTAAACTTAATGTTTACTTTAAATAGAATTTATGCAGACTCAATAAGAAGAATTCAAATATACCATGCAACAAACATAACCCAAAGCTTAAATCAAGAGTATAAACCTGGCATTGATGGCATCAACCAACTGTGACAGTTTTTAACTCATTATTCTTACTGGTTCGATTCAATTAAAAGCTAACAACTCAAAATTGTAAGATAAATGCTCAAATAGATAATTAGCTTTGGAGTCAACAAAAGCAACAAATTCACAAGTTGTTCAATTTTGAACCTAAGTAGTATAGCAATATGAATTTGATTACAAGCCCTTTTTTTATTTATACTGCAATCAATCAAATAAAAATGAATATTTTTTCTATATAGCTTTAATTTAGCAAACATAAATGAAGAACTTAAAATTAAAGGATAGTTAAAAATTTATCTCATAGCCTATACTCTGATACAAATTGATGCAGAACCCTAGCCTATATTCAAACCAAAATGCCAACATACCATAATATTGAACATAAAAAAAAAATAAACCCTCAATCTAAAGAACCCCCAAACAATATATGATTGGAAATGCTTATAATAGTCTGATTAAAAACAAAAAGAAGTAGAATCAAGCATATAAAATCATGTAACCTACCTAAGTCTAATTCTTTATGTAAAAGTAAGAATTAATAAATATTAACTCTTACAAAAGGGTTGGAAAAGCCAAGAGAATAATCTCATTAATTTAATAATAATCAAAAGTTGTTAGTATCTATAACAAAACCTATAATTCGTTTAATTAACAAATAAAGAAAAAAACCTAACCAAATTAAACTTCTAAAATAAATAAAGTAGGGAAACAACTATTAAATATCATAACTACATAATTAGGTGCCTTGATAGAAGGAGATTTCCCTCCATCAAGGGAGCTTTGATTTTCTCATTGGTCGAACTACTGGCCTCCGTAGAGGGGGTTTTCACTCTATTGAAAGGACCAAAATACCTACATTACAAGAAAAATCCAAAATCCCAATGGAAAATTAACAATGAAAAAATATTTTTCGTAGGAAAAGTTGTTCGAAAAAATATGTATTACGACAATATAAAATTTCATCATAAATAATGAGGGGAAATTTTCCAGCCAAAATTTACCAACGAAAATTAACGACATATTGAAAAAAATTTGTCGTTAAATTGGCGCCAATATTACATAGCTAAATTATACATGAAATTTATCGATGATATGTATAATCTGTTGGTAATTTACCTAAGGAATTCAATTATCATCGGTAATTCCTTATGGAATCATTTATCAATAGGTAAATTATCGATGGAAATTTTTTTCGTCGATAATTTACTTATGAAAAAATGATTCCATAGGTAATTACCTATGGAAATTGAATTCCCTAGGTAAATTACCAATGGAATATGGAAATCAATTTTCGTAGCTAAATTACCTACAAAAATGGAATGTCGTTGGGAAATTACCGATGGAAAATTTTTTCGTCTATCAATTCCCTACGAAATTCCATTTTCGTAGGTAATTTAGCTACAAAAATTGATTTTCGTAGATAAATTACCAACGGAAATTAATTCCATCAGTAATTTACCTACAAAAAATGAATTCCATTGGTAAATTTATACTTTGTCAAAACTACATCGTTTTGGCCATTAATTCATTTCTCTATCCCTTGCCTATTCTAGAAGCCAAAATGTGATTTCCTTTTTTCTTTATTTTTTTCCTTTCTTTATCTTCTTCATCCTAATCGTGGATTGAGCTTCGCTGAACTACCGACATGGTTTGAGCTTTGTTGCAGTGCCATCGTTGCCTTCACCTGATCTGCCATCATTGCCTCCATCTAAGCAGCTGCCGATGCGTTCGCCCTATGCAACTACTCTCTTACTAATGCTGGTTGCATTTCATCTCATAATCCATAAGTAAGTCTTGTTTCACCCTTCAATCTTTATTTTGTGATGGAAAATTGAAGAAAGAATGAGGAAAAATAGATTTAGGGATTTTGGTAAAATTGGAGTTTAACATTTAGATCTAGGGATTTTGAAATTAATTAATTAAGGAATTAGTTAATCACATTTTTTCATGTTTTAGTGATTAAGAAGTTTTTTTTCAAGTTTTCCTGATAAAGTAGTTAATTAATTAGTTAATCACATATCTTTTATCTTTGTACTCAATTCTATCATTTGTTATTCTATTCTGCTTGTGATGGAAAATTAAAGAAAGAGTGAGGAGAAATAGATGGGTATTTATCTTTGCTTTGCTAAATTTAATAGTTGATTAAGGTTGTAATACCTCTTAATTTTCAAACTTTATTGACTAAACAAACTTGAATGGTTTTGTCATTAAGTCTACCTTAAACTATGAAAGATATTTGCATATGAAGTTATCTTATGAAAATATCCATTCATTTACCAGTATATACAAATGGTTTTGATAATTGCCATACGTTTTCTAATACATTTACTAATTATGAAGAACATATTTAAGCAATAGTGATGCTGTGATGTTTGGTCAATAAGCTCCCTAAGGTGTTGAAGTATAATGTAATTAACATTCGTATTACTTTTTGCTAATCAAGAGTTAACTAGAAGAAACTAAAGTTGGGATATTTTATTAATTTGATTTGATTTAGTTAAATAATTAGCAACTGGGCACATGGTTTTTAAGAGGAAGCAAATAATTGTAATGTATGATTACACATTTATGATTATGTTTTCCAAATACATAACTTGCTTTTGGCATAGTTCAATCCTTTTACGAAATGCAACATGTTGATTAATTATTTTTTACCTGAAAATTGAAAATAATATATATATATATATATATATATATATATATATATATATATATAATATTATCTAATATTCATGGTTCCTGACAACTAATTTTTTTACTATAATCAACTTTTCAATTATCCAATTTTGCATTATTTAATATTCATGGTTATCAATAAATATTAAATATTATATCATATTTTTCATCTAAATATTTAATAAAAATAGGGATATATTAATAAAAACACAAATAAATTATATGCATTTTCTTAATATTCATGAAATATAAAGTATGCCTATTTATATGGGACAGAAGGAATATAATTGAAAGTATTATACAGTATATTGATTGTACTGTATTTAATGAATTAGGTAATTAATGTTATGCAATGGTTGATAACTAATAGAGTAATGGCCCAACAATTACAATGAACTCTTAACATTATATTTGTTTCATGGTAAATTATGGTTTTATATGATATGATATAGTAACTATTCGATCTTGTTTGTTCTAGATGAGAGAATACCTTAATTATAAGTTTCAATTATCATATCATCAACTCCATTTGCATTAACTGTCTAAATTCTGTCACTTTTTAGTTTCATTGTTTTTTTGCTTTCCTTTTGAGAAAGATTCTTGCTTTATGGGTTTCGACTCTAACTAGAAATGGAATTCTCAAGTCTGTAGGATTTGTTTTTAGTTTGGTATTTGGAAATCAATTATAAATATAATACAATTTTGGTTTTCTATATTTGTATAATAGAAAAATAATAATTTAAAGTATACTTTAAAAAATACAATAAATTTAATTAATATGAATATCCAATGGTATCTGAATTATTATTATGAAGAGGGAGCAACTGATAATCTTTTGCATTGTAGTTCGTGTTTATAAATTTGAACATAAACCAATTTTAATAGTTTTAATTTTGAACAGATATAAGTGATTAAATTACTTGATTAGTTGAAAAAATATGATGAGTTTATAATTTTGGTTTATAACTTTAATTTTGCAGAATAATTAGGAACATGATGTCAGTTGTAAGGGTAAAGGAGAAAAAGAAGTTATATATGTGTATGCTTGAACATAAAATTCGAATGTTGCAATCTCAAGCCGCTGCTTTATCTGCTTATTTGTCTTTATTGTAGGTAAATTCATTTCTCACTTTGATTTACGACAAATTATTGTGTTTCAATATGGTGTGTTTAGTATTTGGTGGAATTATGAGGTTAGAATTTATTTACTAGAAATAATTCACCTGCAAATCTTCTATAAATGATTAATATAAATTACAATTAAGTTCAATTTTATTATCTTGTAATTACTATCAACTACAAATCTGTTTATCATAATGTATTTATGCCTTTCGTGCTAATAGAATAACATATTATCCTAACCTATTATTAGATAATTATTAAAAATATAAAATATTTTTAGTGACTAAATAATGAAGGATATTTCCATCAATAATTTTTTTTATTTTGATGTAAATTTACCGGCGAAACTTGTCATTCCATCGAAAATTTACCTACGAAATACCTATTTCCGTCAGTAAAATTTTCAATGAAAAAGATAATTTCGTTGGTAATTTTAACGATGAAATTTGAATCCATCAATTAATATGGAAAATTACGATAGATTTTCAATCCATACCTCCCAACGGACAATGCTTTCCATCAGTAAATTTACCAACAGAAGATTTCCATCGGTAAATTTATCGATAAAAAATTTTTATCGGTAAAAGTGCCTACAACCAGTTCTCCAATGCCATTTTTCGTCGCTAAATTTCATCAGTAATTTGGTTTCCCTATCAAAATTCTCTCAATTTTGTCAGAAATTTTTGTCGGCAAAATAGATTTTTCTTGTAGTGCTAACTTTTTGGCTTGCCTTGATTGAGGGAGAAATACCCTCCACTGAGGTGATGGCTACTAGACTAAAGGCATAAAATTCTTCCCTTTCTTTTCCCTGCATTACTCGAACTTCCTCCTCCTTCACTTAAATACTTGTGTCTTCAATTAAGCACATATTACAAAAATAATAAGCATTAATTTAGCATTCAAGTTAGCCTCCTTAATCTTTTGGACTTGCTTCTTCTCCATTTAAGGCCCCATGAAAGCTGAAATCCCCTTTTTATAATGCTATAATAAAAAGATAATAATTATACAAGCCCAAAATACTTATAACTTAAATAAAATAAAATAAAATAAAATAAAATAATTAATTAAATCCTCTAAGTTTGCTGAATCATTTTCATTTTTTACGATCCTCCAAGTAAATCCCATATATCTATACATCAAAAATAGTAAAGACGATGTGATGCGTGCCAAAGCCACAACTCATTTTCAAGTTCATTCCTAGAGGCCCGCTTTTAGGGCCCTAGATTGGAGGAGGCTCATTTTTATCATAATTGGCTGCTTTGCAATAAAATGATTAAGTTTAGTTTATTGCTGATCGTAAACTCATGAAAGCCATTTATTAGTGGGCTAAAAAAGGCAGGTGTTATGGAGTCGCTATCCGATATAACATCAGGATTATCTTGACCTTTTGAGGCCTAAAAGGAGATTGATGTTCAAGACATCCCTCTTATTAGGTGCTTTGGTTATGTGTTGGTTTATAATTAAGTTTTAAGATTAATCCTCTCTCTTCTCCCACACAATGTATAGAATTTAAGTAAACATCCCACTCAAATAGATAAGGCAATTAATAAATACTTGAAAGTAAATCCTACTTAAAAAAATTATTACATGGGCAAATCATACAATGGAAAAAAAATAATATGAAAAAGAAAAATCATATATAAAACGGGGCTATTGATTATTTTGGAAACATTGGTTCCCTCATTCATATTTACAAAATACTTTTATTGTGAACTTTGGGGTAAGAAATTGGACATTGGTCCATATTTTTTAGAAAAGCTCAATTTATTATATAGATAACATTTATAGTATCTTTTTTAATTGTGCATAAAAAATCCTTTTTTACTAGCTATTACAAATCCCAAAAAAAATAATACACTCGACATTAATAATAAATAACCATAAAATAATGGAAAAATAAATAAACAAAACTATAATAAATGAACAAAATAGGCGATTGACATCACTAGGGATGAAGACCAGTAGGGAACACAATTTTTCATGCAAAAAGGGGTCACAAAACCTTCATACACACCAATTTACTCACCAAAAATCATCACGAAAATAATGAAAATTAGTATACAAGAAATAAAATAGTAACCATAAAATGTTTACACATGTAAACTAGTTTCAGACACACAAAAATATTGTACAGAAGTAAAAACAATATGTCAACTATGTATAAGTATTATATTAAATATATATATGATGTAAAAGACCCAAAAATATGTGAAAAAATGTAAAAAAAAAATAGGCCTAGGGACGGCCAAAAGGAGGATGAAGGATGGACAGGGAGAAGGCGTCGGAGGTTCCTATCCTTTGAGTGAGGGATGGCCATCCCTCACACCTTTTTCCCACCTATCACAACTAGACAAAACCAGACAATGCAAAAAATTACAAAAAATTACAAAAATCTATGCAGTGGGTTTCTAACCCTAAGAATACAATATTTATACATTAAATGTGTTAAATCATGCCAAAATTAGGATTCATGCAATAAGTACATCAAAATCATACAAATATGGAATTTACAATATGGAAAATAAGCTTTACACATTCATTAATGGAGGAATCAAAAATTTAGATCAAGAAACAAAATCCTACTCCATAAGCATACATTATATTCAAATAAAGCAATTAACAAATATAAACATGCCTTAAAGAATTTAATACTCATACCAAAGTATAATTTAGAGAGAGAAAGTAATAAAGGAGACTAGAATATTACCCTCAGGATATTTTGACTTTATAACAGTAGTGGTCCAAATCTTTTGGTCCACTTAGAGTTTCTCAATCTCAAAACTTTTATTAAAATTATTTTAGTGTGCATGGAAGGTTTGCTAGAGCATAATTTTTAGATAGAGAAAGAAAAATTCTCATCCTCTAATGGTGGCTCTCTTAAAAAAAATGATTCCTCCTTTTTTTTCTAAACCATAGATTTATGTTTTAATATCTTAGAAAGAATTTTAGTTGAAAACCAACTCAAATCCCTTTCAATTTGGAGATAAAAACCCTACAAATTCAGGATAGAATTTTCCAAAATCATAACTACCATTTTGGAAAACCTAAAAATATGGGAAAACTGGTCTGCGAGTGAGGGACAAGAATCCCTCAATAAACCTAGATTTCCTAAAAAACCTCCAAATGGACTGCTAAGAGAGAATAACCCACAAATGGATGCTCCTCAAGTGAAAGATGACCGTCTATAACTATAGAAAACCCAAATTAAGGTTTTTATGCACATTTTGTTAAATTATTTAGAAATATTTGAAAACACTTAGAAAAATCATGCAAAATCTTGAGAAGGTGTGAAAAATTCATAATTAAAGCTTTGAGATCCAAATTTACTATTAGTTATCCTATATGTTCACCATCGAGTAACCTTGATCTAGGTTGCCTTAGGTTATGGTGTCTACATCTGCTCCTAATTTTAAGGAGCTGGTGCACTGGTCCCAAAATGAGCCAAAATTTAGAGTAAAGGAAAAATATTCATACCTGAGGCAGCAAATTTCTTGGTTGACTAGTTATTTGGAATCCTTGATTAGCATTTGGGCAATACAAAATTGGAGTTTAAGACTAACTCCATTGAAGGTGGCAAGCCTCTAGTTATTCATAGTGCCTAAGGTATGTAGAATTGACAATAAAAGATTTTACCTGAATAGCACTTGGGATATGTAGAATTAGGGTTTGAGACCAACTCCATTTAAAGTGGTGAGTCTCCAATTGTTCAATTAGTACCTAGGGTATGTAGAATTGATAACAAAATTTTTCACTAGATTAGCACCTGGGGCATACAGAATCAAGGTTTGAGACTAACTCCATTGAAGGAGGCAAGTCTCTACTTGTCCAATTAGTTCCTGAGGCATGTAAAATTGGGATAAAATATAAATTTTCACCTAACTAGTGCCTAGGGCATGTAGAATCACAGTTACTTAGATACATCTAATTAGCATCTAGGGTATGCAGAATCATGATGACTTGTTGAAGGCTGATTAGCGCTAGGGGCATGCAGAATCAGCACTTCTTAGACACCTTTGGTTAGTGCATAGGGCATGCAGAACCAATTTGTCTTTGTTGCATTGAATTTGATTAGCGTTTGGGGCATACAAAATCAAATTGTTAATGGTTATCCATTGAGGAGGCAAGTACCAGTTATCTTTCAAATTTTCTATCTCTATTCCAATAATCTCTTGATAATATAGTTTCTTTGTGTTTCTCTTTTATCTTAAGGACACATATGCTTACTTTCCTATCAGAGATTTTAGTACTTGCTGAAAAAGAATGGTGTTGGATTTTAGTACATTGTTACTTTGATTACTTCATTATTTATCATTATATTTGTTATTTATTGAAATTTTGCGATCACATTTTATTGTTTGTGTATGGCATGGTTAGGTTTTTTCTCTTTTGTTTTGGATAATGGAAAATGGATATAAATATCAAATATATACACAAAATGTACTGATACATATTTTTCATCAAAATATATATAAATCAAAATTTCAAAATATGTACTCCTTAAATATAACATAAATAATCACTAGGATAACCCTGATCCAGGTGCTTGGCAATATATGGGTCCTGGTGGCGGTCTAGGAGTTGGTGGCTAGGCTGGTGCCATAGCTTAAGATGTTAGCGATGGCTGATCTCTTGCCTACTCAAATACAAACCTGAAGCTCAGTAAGGAAATCATCAAAGGATCTAAAATATGTGTAATGACCTCTGTTATTCTCTCTAACCCCTGGCCTACCTTATGGACCGCCCAAAAATGGCTCTCCAGATATCTCATCAAATCATACCTCAAGTCCCTAAGGTATCTCCTTATCTCCTCATCAGCCTCCACAACAAATTGTGTAGCTCTAGGGATTGTAGTCTCGATACACATGCTTTGATCCCTGAGCTGGGTAATTGAGTCATCCACTACCTGCAAAGTCTCATCAAATCTCCAGGCCTGTATATCTATCCTAAGACTCTGTACATCAATCTATAATGTATGGATGGTTGCTGATAATGTCTAAATGGAAGCTGGTAAGTTCTAAAGGGACTATATTAGTCCTTTTTAAATCTCTTCTATTGTTGCCAGTCTCCTGGAGACATCCTTTGAAAGAGCAGCTGCTAGTGCCTATTCAAGAGATGATGGGGCTGCTGGTGGAGGTGCAATTGAGCTAGATGACCCCAGGTGTCGTCAAAGAGGATGAGATAAAGATGATGAATCTTTAGGATTCCCATATGGAGAAAACCTCATAGAAGGCAACCTCTGATGCCTCATAGGGGATCTACGATGTGCTAGAATATGTGGCAAATGACCTAGGAGATCTTATATGTCAAACTACATATCAAATGTGTAATCAAAGTTTATATCTCCTGCCTAGGTCTCCTTACCACCTAAGGCTCTAATGGTGCCTCACCTGCCTAGCCTATCCTTCAATCTTATTTGCTGCATCTGGGACTATAGGATCCAAACCAAGCTCCTTCTGCATCTCTAGGACCATGAGCAACCTATATTGGCCTTCCCATCCATCTATAGGCACCACCATAGTCATGGTGACAATTACCTATAGATTTATATGCATGCTCTCCTAGACTTAGTCTTTGAAGCACTCCTCCTCCAATCTAAGGGATGTGAGCAGTGTGGTGATGACTCCCCCTATGCACACCTGGGTCACTGGTGTAGTACTCACCCTAGTAAATGTTGATATAATCTAATGTGTAATATCTATGAGGTGGCCTTCTTGCATCCCCCATAGGCTGGTGATATCAGTCGAGTTGAAATTTCCTGGGCTCCCAGTATGTCAAAGGTAAGAGGTTGATAAGACTCTCTGCATATACCGAGAAATATAAAGGGCTAACATAGTACTCTTTGCCCTGTTCGAGTCATATACAACCCCTGGTAGGGCAATATATGGGTCCTGGTGGCGGTCTAGGAGTTGGTGGCCAGGGTCATAGCCCTCTTTCTCTTTTCTTTTTTTCCTTTCATTTTGATGTTATCTTTTTTCTTCAATCATTTACTATTATTCATTTCTCTTCAACTTAGACTTCTTGAAAAAATTTTTGTCATGATGACTGGTCTTGCAAAACTGCATCGGTTGTTAGATGATAAAAGGACATAAAAGGATCACTTATTAGCCCCTTTTTCTAACTTGAGGTTTTTGAGAATAGTGTATATGGACAGGAACCTATTACTTGCTGCTGTTCAATTCTGGGACCTGAGGTTCCATATGTTTAGGTTTACTAACCAGAAGCTTTGCTCTTTACCTAAAGAATTTATAGCTATGGTTGAAGCTAGATTTGGATCTAATGCTTGACCTTGTCTACCGTCTACTATTTCCAGGTGTCTCGAAGAAGTGGTACATGCTTTCAGTGTCATTCCTTTTAAGGTTTGCGGTTTGGTACCCTTCAAAAGGAAATTTCTATTGTAGCAATTGATTGATGTTCTCATAGATTTTGAACATGGATTTTGATGATGTACCCACTTTCCAAACTAGCATGGTATGTCTTTTCTATCTCACCCGATGTTTGCTGGTACATAGAGAAGATCCCATGATTAAGGATTGCATGTTATTTAGCATAATAAACGGCATATACCAGGGGTATAATGCCCTTCCCAATATCATAGTAAAGACCATGTTATGCTTGGATACGATTCATCGTGACCCTGACTCTCTCTTTACCGGTAGCCTGTTGCTTCTTCAAGTATGTCCTTAATTTTTAAGGTAGTACACCCCTTATGGGTTTTTGTAGTAGCTTTTTTATTGAAACATGTGTCCTTTTGGATTTTCACGTATCTTTTTGCCTTGTTTTTTCCTAAGGCGAACCCAAATCATTCTAGCGGCTTTTTTTTAGGTATGACTTTGTGAGAAGTTACAATTACTTTCAGAGCCTCCTCCTTAAGTTAGAGCTACAGATCCTTACCTTATGCACCATGCCACCCTCCATCACCTACTTTAAGGTTTTCAGATAGTTCAAGAAGCTATTGACTTGATGGGTCATTTGACAGATGCTACCGTCATGTTTGGATGTGCCTAGTTATCGATCTCTTTTATAGTCATGGATGGGGATTCTTGATACACCTTTTTATGTGGACAATATCTCGTTACCTTTTACATAATTGCCCATTATGCTTGCCAATTCGAAGGTAGGCAGGACATTGTCAGGTGACCTTTAGGCTTTTAAGGTGGTACCCTTAATTATGCCTTTGTGTCAAAGTATCACCAAAGGGTGTGGGCCAGGCTTCATGTGAGGACTACCATCCCTGCCATTGGCGCTAGTGAATTTGCTTCCTCAGATGCTTATAGGCTGTAGGTTACTAGTCAAACTATTGATAAAAGACTATAAGCGATCAAAGATCCTAATGAGAGAGAAGTGATATAGATAGATTAGATTAGACACTATTACAAATTATCCTTTTATTTTTGATAGACTTTTTAATTTTGAACATTTAAAGAAATATACTATTTTTGTTACATGAATAGCTATATGTATGACATTTCTTTTTGATTTTGGTACACATGACCACTATTTGATGTTAACCCAATGACACATATTACTTAATCTTAAAAATGAAGTTTTACATGCATCATAACTCTTGTTATTAATCAGCCCTCTCGGGTTTTCTTGATTGACTATTTTTTCTTAGTCTCTAATTTTTTGCCTAATCTACCTCTTTTTGATTTTCACCCTAATGAGGTACCCAATTTTAACAAGGCTGCCGTTTCTTTCAATTTTTGACCCACGTGGCATTTATTCTCTTTTTTTTCTTTTTAGTCTTTAGCCATGAAACCTATTCAATCTATCAACATTAACAGGTTCTCTGAATTCGTTGCCATCGCTATCTAATAGAATGGCTGCACCTTTGGATAACAACTTTTTAAGCACAAAGCCACCTTTCCATATGGGCTTAAATTTACCTCAAACATTTGGAATACCCGATCTTATTTATTTGAACAGTAGGTCCCCCTTCTAAAGGCTGACAAGCTAGGAACTCTGATATTGATCTCCCTTTAACAGTTTTGCTAGTGACATACTCTATATCAAATTCCTGTAAGAGGATCAACCACCTTCCCATCTTTCCTAATAGTGGGGGAGCCTCTCCTAAGTATCTGAGGGGGTTTTTCTTAGCCACAGCTTGTACCCTATAAGAGTAGAAGTAGTGTCTCAATTTCTTCGATGCCTAGATGATTGTAAGACAAATCTTTTCAACTTCAATATACTTTATCTCATATGGGAGAAACTTCTTATTAAGGTAGTATACTGCATACTCAATCCTGAAATCATCCTTATGTACCATCATGCTCCTACAGAACCGTCCTTTATTGCCAAGTACAAAATCAAAGGTTTACTTTCTTAAGGTGGTCTTAAAATTAGTGGATGTAGCAGATATTCCCTAATAGCATCAAACACCTTCTGATAATCTTCATTCCAAACCACAGATTGATCCTTCTTAAAAAGCTTGAATATTGGTTCGTAAATCGATGTCAACTTGGCTATGAACCTACTGATGTATTGAATCCAACCTAAAAACCAACTTCTTTCTCTTTCTACTATACTGATACCTCTTTAATAGTTCTTACCTTATCAAGATCTACTTCTATACCAATCTGACTTACTGCATGACCTAAAAGTTTACCAGAGGTAACCCAAAAAATACACTTCTTAGGATTGAGATAAAGATTGAACTTGTTGATCCTCTAAAATAACTTCTTTAGTGCTTCGAAATGAACCTTCTTGGTGACTGACTTGATCATTATGTCTTCTATATACACCTCTACTTCCTTATGAATCAAGTCATCTAATATCTTTATGGCCATCCTCTGGTAAGTAGCATCCGTATTCTTAAGACCAAAAGGTATGACTCAGTAGGCATATATCCCCCACTCAGTTATGAATGCCAACTTGATCCTATCCAGTATTTTGTTAAGAATCTGGTTATACCTACCATATCCATCCACAAAACTATAAATGGCGTAGCCAGCAGCACTATCAACCAAAACATCTACATGAGGCAAAGGAAAATCATCTTTGGGGCAAACCTTTATAATCTACATAGACCCTAACTTTTCCATCCTTCTTCGCTACAGGAACAAGATTTACTAACCACCTAGGGTATTGGACTTCCACTAAAAACTTAGCCTCTATTTGGTTCCTGACTTCTTCTTTATCTTTCTCGATCCATTCTAGCCTATACCTTCTAAGTTTCTACTATACCGGCTTGTATCTTAGGTATGTTGGAATGGCATGTTCAACAACTTCTCGATCTATTCCTGGCATGTCTTCATAGGTCTAGGCAAAGACTTTTTCATATTTTCTTAACATTCTCTCAAATTTTTCTCTCTGTTTAGGAGTTATATCTGATGCTAGTAAAATTTCTTTGGAATTTTCTTTTGTATCAAGATTGAATAAACATGTGTTTGTTGAGTTAATGTCAAATATAAATGTTTTATGATTATAATCATGCATATAAAAATCAGAAAAAACATCACACATTGTTCTCGTTAAAAAATTCAAAAACTTAAACAACATCAATAAAAGTGTCTTATTCAATATTGTCAACATTAGACATCTCTCCCATTTGTGGGTCATCTTTGATTGGTTTTTTAGCTTTCATCTTCTTTTTGCCTTTCAATCGGAGAGCAAGCAGTTTCTCCATCAGGATTTCTTCTGGTGCTTTTTTATCCCATGCTGAGTAGCGTAACAGGATCTTTTTATCCTTAAAACTCTCAACAAGCTTGATGATCTCTTTCTCCCAATCAAAAACATCATTAAATAGTCAAACCCTAGCACTAGATCACCTTCTACCATCTACAGCTCATTCTCCCCACAGTTTAAGCAAGAACCCAAAGCTGGCACAAAACTCTAAAAAATATGAGGAATTCCCTTCGCTGCCTCTTTCTCTGTCTTGCTAAGGCCTATGAAACCTAACCCTTTCTTGTTCTTTTATCCTTTAGTGGTTATAGCAGTCTGAGGTAACTGAGAATTCTTGCCCAGACCAGTATCTGGTAAAGCGGTCATCTTCTTCATCATATTAACCACCTGTGGGCTATCAGGAAAGCCATCCTTGCCTCCTTCATCATTGATGATGACTATGTTAAACCTGCTAAATGGTTGCTTTTCTATCTTCAGTACGGACACCTAATTCTCCCTTGTAGCCTTGATTGTGACCACATGACCTTCATGGGGAATCTTAATCATCTAATGCAATGTGGATAGCACTCCTCCTAGCTTATTAAACCAAGGCTTTCCTAACATCACCACTACAAACTTAGCTTCAATCTTAATAAGGTCTATCTTTACAATAGCCTTAAAAGTTCTAGCAGCTTTCCTTTTAGAATTGTCATAGGAGGAAATAGTAAGATTAAACTTGCTCATCATGTGGTCATTCAATCCAAAAGCTAAAATTGCCACTAAGGGACACACATTAATGAAAGATCTATCATCTAACATTATACAAGTTGTATGCTTTTTATTAACCTGAGCCTTGATGTAGAGAGGTTGATTATGATTCCTTCCTTTTGTGGGCAAATCGGCATCATAGTATACCACATTCTCCTTAGTTCCTCCTCTAACCAAGTCTAGTAGTTTAGTAGTTGAGATAGTGGTAGCAATGGTAGCCTAGCTCAAAGCTTTCACCAACTTCTGTCTATGTGAAGGAGGCTACCTTAACAAATCCCAAATACCTATTTGAGCTTGTGTATTTTTTATCTACTTAATAATCTAATAATCCTTAATTTCTTTATCTATTGGCATTACAGAGGGAACTGGTTGCCTTTCGATCTCAGGAGCCACTCATTTACTCCTTATAACTACTTTTACCTTCTTTTCCTCTTTCCTTATATCATTTTCCTCATATTCACTAGTAGAACTCCAGATGTCAACAGGTACCACAATTCCCTCATCCTCACTCTTGATGGGATTATTCCAACAATCAATCATGGAAATTAGTCAATTTTCCCTAACTGGCTTTATCACTTTTAGGGTGGAGTGATTAATGGCTAGGTACTTATTCCCATACAAATCTTGCATCACATACCATTCAGGTAAGCTTAACCCAATCATGTACACCAATGGGGATACAATGTTATAACCTTTTATCTTCTTTTTATCCCTTTCCTCTATATTCAAAATTTACTTATTGTCTATCAAATCTTTGATTTTATTCCTCAATTTGTGACAATAATCAATCGAGTACCCTATGTGCTGATGGTATGCACAATACTATTTTTCCTATGATAGGGCATCCCTTGGCTCTTTATAAGCTTTGGCGGTAGAGGCTGGAGCTTTCCTTCTTTAACCAACCTATTCAAAACCTAAGAGAATGACTTCCCCGGGTTAAAATAATACCTTTGGCCTACCTCTATATCAGACACTTCTGTAGTCTTCCCAGTTCTATATTGCCCATTACTGTTCCTGATATTCCTATTACTATTGAAATTTCTCTTTGTATTTTCACTATTTTCCTTCTTGACTAGATACTCTCTTTCAGCTTCAATGGCTATATCCTTCAAAGATTCCCAATCCTTCAAACCTTTCATCTTCAATCCATCTCTAAGGCATGGGCTTGCATTTCAAATAAACAACCGGATCTAGTTGGTTGTGTCAGGTTTCCTCTTCATCTCCATTACTCTATTCCTCCACCTTGTAAGGAATTCATGGAAGGATTCATCATGCTTCTGTTGGAGCAACTCAAGGTCTTTCAAGCTGACTTCTATTCTTATACTACAATCATACTGCTTGAGGAACTCTTCAGTCAATAGATCCTAATCCTCCTTAGTTCGCCTATCTAGTCCATGATACCAATCTATAGTCGGCCTTGTCAGACTCAAGCAAAAGTACTCAACCTTTTACTTTTTGGATAAAGTATTCCTCTTTATAATTAGTGTATACTGCTTGATGTGACACTATAAGAAAATATCAAAATATCAATGGAAAAAATTTTGTTGCTAATTTAGCAATGGAAATTAAATTTCGTTGCTATTTAGCAACAAAAATCAAATTTCAATGCTATTTTTGGTTAAAGTTTTTAGATTTAGCAACGAAAATAAAATTAGTTATCTTTTATTACTAAAAATAAAGGGAATTTTTAAAGCCAAATATAGCAATGAAAATTAGCAATAAAATGCTTATAATGTTGGCAGATAAGGCACTAAAAAATGGCAAAAAAATTTTGGAACAAAAATTAGCAATGAAAAGAAAATTTCGTTGCTAATTTATCAATGGAATGTCATTTTCGTTGCTATTTCGAAGCCTATTTGCTTTAAGGTTGCTTATTTAGCAACAAAATTTTTTTTTGTTGTTAAATTGGCAATGGAATTTTTTTCCATTACTAAATTAGCAACGAATTTCAATTTCTGTTGCTAAATATTCCATTGCTATTTCATTATTTGCTGAAAGAGCAACTAAATTTGTTTTTCGTTGCTAAATAACCAATTTTAAAATAATTCAATTGTTATTTACCAATGAGAATTTTTTTCGTTGCTAAACTAGCAAAGAAAAATAATTTACATTTTTGTTGCTATTTTAGCAATTGAAACAACATTTTGTTGCTATTTTGATTTTTTAAGGGTATTTAAATATTTTTGATGAAAATAAAAAAGAAAAAATCCAAACACTCTCCCTCTTCCTATGCCTCTCCCTTGCCCTGGTCTTATTTCATTCCTTTCTATTTAGAACATTGACCCAACAAACATAAGCCTATTCCCATCTCCATTCAACCTTACTGCCTCTTTCAAATCGGCAGTCGACTCAACTCATCGCCTTTGATTTACATCCATCTTTAACTCCGCCCTCTTTACTAGTGTATCCCTACATTCTCTATCCTCGAGTGACTTTATTTCGATGAACACAACACTAAATCAAGTGCTTTTAAGGCAAAACCCTTATGGCCAAGGAAATCAAAAGCCAGTGCTTTGAGGATGAGAAGGGCAGAGTCTCTAGAGCCTAAGAGATAGCCAATTCTGCTTTGATAAGTGCATTTTTGCTAGGGTTTGTGATTGTGACTAAGATTGTGATTGTGATCAATTAACCTAATAATATCTTGGCTCACAAATTTGAAAAATTAATCAAATAATATTGAACTCCAACATCAAAAGAACCCTTTGATCATAAGGAAACTGGTATTTGCAGGTATATATTTTTATAATTTTTAATCATTTCTAAGTTCTATTCTTTTTTGTCATCCTTTAATTATCCCTTGAATTTTTCAATTCAATAGAATTGGAGATTTCCTTTACCCATCTTTACTATCATTTTTCTTATCTGTATAATTCTTTTTCAAGAATTAAAGATTTTTTTTATAATTAGGAGGTTTTGATTGTTATTTTTCTGATGTAGTAGCAAAAAGTCATGTCGATGCTCGATTCTTTCTTCAACAAGGGGCTTAAAGCTACCAAATGGTAATTCTTTTATGCTTTATAGCTTTTGATATGCTCAGTCTTTCAATTATGCGATGTGATTTTCCATTTTAGAGTTAAATTCATTAACTATTTGTTATCTTTTTTCCTTTGTGTTTGTGTATTTACAGTAAAACTTTGCTCAAGTTGACTATACCATGCATTAAATTGCTGAGGAAGCAAATGTTAGAGAGTATGCCCTAGAGCCCATGTAATAGGGATGTTTTTCATATGTATGAAATTTATATTCTTAATAAAAGGCATCATTCATTTATTAATGCTGTGTTTGAATACATGAGTTTGTAAATCTTAAATTAATAAATGAAGTCCTAGATATTATAAACACAGTGCAAAGGCAATCATGAAGGTGTTCATGATGTGAGATGTCTATCGCATGCAAATGTGTTAATATCTAAATATCCCTAGTCATAGAATTAACAAGATAGGACATTGTTAATTCGGACAGACTAGCACATGTTATGCTTCTTGAATGGTTCAAGCAATGGTTCTCATAGTTGTGATTATGGATGATAATCAAAGCTAACATGTGGATGCTTGTTAGAGGAACAAGTTCATTGGAGACCTGCAAAGAGAATCCTCATATGGATATTAAATCTATGTCAGTGAGGAATCTCTTCATAGCGGTTGTGCAAGTATCCTTAGACTTGAGATCACCAAAGTTATCTTAAGTAGCAAGTGGTATACTTTGACTCCATAACTGATTACTTCCAACTGGGAGTGAACATAGTTAGGAGATTGGGTATATCATGACCTACTTGAAGATAGTTGAGTGATTGACAAAGGATTCACCATCCCAGATTTAACAAGGGAAGTTATCTCACATGATTCTATAATTACCTTGTTCAGTGAATCTCTGGCCAGAGTAATATGCCGAGATGGATGGAGATCCATGAAGGGCATTTTAGGAACAATGGTTAAATTAATAGAACATACATAATTAGATTTATATGAGTTGACAGAAATCCATACTCAGAATCTGATTGAGATAAGAGTGGTGAAAGGAGTAATTGCACGGTAACTGTTTCTATGGAAGGGTACAGTCAAACCACATGACTTTCCTGACATTTGGGTAGTCATGATGCCTAGCTAGAGGCCAATCATGACTTGTATAATGATGTATCAAAATATCAATAGAGATTGATAAATTGATTTAAAGGAGTTTAAATCATGTGAGTTTTGAATAGAACTCACAATTACATATTATACTGCCAACATGGACAGGAACCCAATAGGTCACACACATATAGAGAAAAGGGTAAAATGGTAAAATGACAAGGATAATAATATTTGATATTATTATAAAGGTAGAGAGGAGAATATGATAATAATTAATTAAAGAGTTTAATTAATTATGATCAAATAAAATTGTCCGCGGAACTTTTGAGAAATGTTCTGTAAATTGGACCTAAATGAAATAATGTATTTCATGATTAATTATTATTGTCTTATAAGTGTTATAAGACTACTATAAGTGTTATGGGACTGATATAATAATTAATAGGACCATTGGAGAAATTATAGAGGGCCAAAGGAATGAAGAAGTTGGAGGAAGCCCTCCAGAAGAGGGCTACACGCCAACTTCATACAGAAGGGCTTAGAGGGCTTTTTCTTGGACCAAATTAATTTATATATGTTACATAAGTGTTATGGAACTCACATATTTAATTTGGTTGGATTTGGAATCCATTTGGGTATTTAAATCCAATTAGATGCACAAAGGGCCTAGTTTGTGGATTTTGTGCATGGTCTTTTATGAAAAGATTTAATTTGGATTTAATTAAGCCCAAATGATTATAATTAATTCCAGAAGCCCAATTAATAATTCTCCAGCAATTTTAAAGAGCCCAATCTCATTAAGGAGTTGGAATTTTAACCTAACTATAAAAGGCCAACTAATGAGAATTAGGGTTAAGTGATTAAAACAAAAGGAAAGTCCTTTCACTTATTCTCTCTCCACTTTTGCGCCACTTCCCAAGCTAGCTCTTGGGAATTTCGGCCAGCCCTAGTTGAACACCAAGTTGTTGGTTCAATTTACCCCTCTCTAGTGTGGATTACTCATTGGAGGTGTTCGATTTTGGACACTGTGGTTTGCGACAACCCGGTGCGAAGTAAAATCAACTGTTCAACAAAAATCAAAGGTGATTTTTCTTATTCTCATATAGTTATATTGTGTATTCATGGCAAGATCAGATCTAATGGTTAAAAAATTTTAAAATTCCGCTCATGTATGTGATGCATGTAACCGTTAAATTCCAACATGGTATCAGAGCCACGGTTTTGCCATGGATATACAATTCTATATTTTTCTGCGGAATAAGTTTTGTTTTGTTTTGAGTTATTTATTTCATGAACTTTAAAATATTAGATTTGATTGTTCATGAATGAGAAATATTGATTTCTGGTTGTATGTGTGATCAAATAAATTTGGTGGAAACAAAAACAAATTTTTTGAAGCATCATAATTTGGGTTTGGCGTGAAACCCATTAGGGTTTGGCGTGAAACCCTAGGTAATGTAGGGGCTGTTCTAATTTAATTTCTTATGGATCCATTTAAAAATCATTTAGATGATATTTTATGTGTTTAATATGTGATATTAAGCCGTAGGATCGAACGGAATTAAAATCGAACAAGTTTTGCATGAAAACTAGTTTTGTCGAAAAGTTCGATAAATTGGTGTTCTTCGTATGTTCTTGATGTGTTCTTGGTTAGAACGACTTTTGATCTTCTAAATCTGATATATATGATATATTAAAGTGTTTTTAATTAATTGGATTAATTAAAATGGGCCTTAAATTAATTTGATTAATTTTAATTCATTAAAACCACTTAATGGGCTTAATTATGTTTACGGACTTGATTTAAATTAGTGAATGACTTGGTGGGCCCAAGGAGCTGATTTAAATTAACTATTATAAACATTAATTAAGTTTATTAATGGGTTTTAAGGGCTGGAGTGGGCTTGGCTCATTCCAAAAGGCCCAAATGGTCCAAATGACACAAAACTAGTTTGTGTGTGAACACACTTAGGGTTTTTCTTCTGTGGGTTTCGGCCTACACTTGTTTTAAGCCCAAAATTGATTTTTTTAATTATTTAATATGATTAATTAATTAAATAATCAATTTATAATTAATTAATAATCAATTTGATTGATTATTAAGACAAGAACAAATTCATGCAAAAAGGTTTCCTAAAATGAAAGTTTCCAAAATGGAAAAAGTTTCCTAATTTGATCACATCATTAAAATAACTCAAAATATAGTTTCAAAGGTTGAAACAAAGTTAGTAATCCTTTTCTTTATGCATTAGAAAGGCATATAAGGGTGAATGATTGGCATGATGGTTAGTTATGGACAAAGCCCAATGTGATTGAGCATAATGCATGTTTTGGCCCAATGAGGACTTTCATGTCCCGGCCACTTGTTTTTGGTTTGTATTTGATTTCAAATTGTAATATGTAATTAGATTACTTAGATTAGAATTAGAAATAGAGATGGAGACCATTTTCAAGGAGCAAGATGGGCCGGATGGAGATCCAACAAGCTTGAAGATAATGTAATTATTTTTCTTGTTTGAATCATGCATACTACCTAGGTGTGACCTTTTGATTTCCCTCATGGCTCGGGGAAATCAATGTAGTGAAGTCCATAACTATACCATATTTGTATGCTTATATTTATGTGATAGATATAGGATGCATACCAATGTATGCCAACCATGTATGATGAGACTTAATTAACTAAAACCCTCAAACAAATACTAAGGTATATAAGCCTTCCATTAATTTGAGGAGAACCAGAGTTCTTTATAGTGTGGGTTGTTGACCACAGTCAAGCTCACATTATATCGAATATGTTCAAATCTAATTAAATGGGTCATCTTAGCTAGCCCATTAGTTTGTTGACCACAGTCAAGGCTAATGGTTCTAGAGGCAAGATTAGGGAATGCATATATGATATGCATGCATCAAGAGTTGATAACCTAATGATCCAATAGTTGTGTAGAGACACAATTGGTATAGAGATACCTACCTTTCAAGGGTATGGAATTTGGCTTGTTGACCACAGTCAAGGTCAAATTACATATCAAGGATTGGATATTGGCCCACTAAGAAAACCATCGGGTTTTCTCGGATTAAATAGTGAGGGCTATTAATTCGCAATAAAATAGTGGGAGTAAATGTATTAATTAAAGACCTTATTAATGCATACATATATATGAACATACTCTCATATCTTTTCATTTTCACATCTAGGTCATCATCATGAGCACATCAAACATTAATATACGATCAATCTTGGATAACAAGCTGGTTGGCAACAACTATTCTGACTGGATCAGGCAAGTGAGAATTGTTCTCAGGGCTGAAAAGATCCATTATGTCTTGGATAAAGATCCACCACCACTTCCATCAGATGATGCCATTGATGAGATCAAAGGCATTTATCGAAAATACATGGAGGATAGTGAAGCAGCAGCATGTTTGATGCTGGGTGCTATGTCCTCGGAGCTTCAGAAGCAACATGAAATGATGGATGCTAGAACCATTGTTTTGCATCTAGAGGAGCTTTATTCTTCTCAGGCTAGAACTGAGCAATATGAGATTGCTCGAGCTCTATTTAGTTGCAAAATGGTGGAAGGCACTTCAGCTGCTGCTCATGCATTGAAGATGTATGGGTATATTGAGCATTTGAGTAGACTTGGCTATGTTATGGATAATGATCTATACATAGATTTAATCTTGTACTCGTTGGCTCCAAGTTATGCACCTTTTGTGCTTAACTTCAACATGAACAAGATCCAAGTATCCATTCCTGAGTTAATCAACATGCTCAAGACAGCTGATGGATCATTTAAGAAAGATCCAAAAAGTGTCATGGTTGTCACTTCTGCTAAAGGCAAGAAGCAGAAGAAGAAGATGATAACCAAGGCGCAGCCAAAGAATGGTGGGATCTCCAAGAAGAAGGTTGCCAAGAAAGAGAATCCCAAAGGAACTTGCTTCCATTGTGGAAAAGATGGTCATTGGAAGCGTAACTGCAAGGCCTATCTAGATTCTCTTAAGGAGAAGAAGCAAGCTGTTGCATCTACTTCAGGTATTCATATGATTGAAATTAATACTTATTCTATTGCTTCAAAACAATCTTGGGTATTAGATACCGGATGTGGATCTCATTTATGTAATGATCTACAGGGGCTTAGAAGCTTTAGAAGAGTTGGAAAGGCAGAGATTTGTTTGCAGTCAGCTACTGGACAAAACATCTCTACAACTGTTGTGGGGACTTATCATTTGCCTCTTCCGAGTGGATTAGTACTGGAATTAAATAATTGTTATTATGTTCCAGCTTTGTCCAAGAGTATTATTTCTTTCAGTTGTTTAATGAACGATTATGATATTTCTTTAAAGGACAAATGTTGTTACATTTTTAAGAACAATATATTTTATGCAAAAGCTATCATTGAGAATGGTATATTTGTTCTTGATTTAATTAAAGAAGTACATAATGTGGATACCAAGAGAATGAAACATGATAATCTAAATACCTCATACTTATGGCATTGTCGTTTAGGCCACATAAATGAAAAATGCATGACCAAATTGCACAAGTCAGGTGATTTGGGATCATTTGATTATGAATCATTTGATACATGCGAATCTTGTTTATTGGGAAAAATGACAAAAGCTCCCTTTATTGGTAAAGGAGAACGAGCTAAAATGGTTTTGGACTTAATACATTCGGATGTATGTGGTCCAATGACTACACATGCTAGAGGAGGTTACTCCTACTTCATTACTTTCATAGATGATTATTCCAGGTTTGGATACATCTATCTAATGAAATATAAGTCTGAAGCATTTGAAAAGTTCAAAGAATTCAGAAATGAAGTAGAGAAACAACTTGGCAAAAGTATTAAAACACTTAGATCAGATCGAGGTGGAGAATACTTAAGTCAAGAGTTTCAGGATTATCTTAGAGATAATGGGATTTTATCTCAATGGACTCCTCCATATACACCACAACACAATGGTGTATCCGAAAGGAGGAATCGAACACTATTAGATATGGTTCGATCAATGATGAGCCGAGCGGACTTGCCTAAGTCTTTTTGGGGATATGCACTAGAAACTGCTGTTTATGTGTTAAATAGAGTTCCTAGTAAATCGGTTGATGTTACTCCATATGAGATGTGGAATAACAAGAAACCCACGCTTTCTCATATGAAAGTATGGGGTTGTCCTGCTTATGTGAAGAGGACAATGTCAGACAAACTGGATGTTAAGTCTGACAAATGTTTATTTGTGGGATATCCAAAAGAAACGTTTGGATATTATTTCTATAATCCCTTAGAACAAAAAGTGTTTGTTTCAAGGCATGCTGTCTTCTTGGAAAAAGAGTTTCTCCTACGAGAAGACAGTGGGAGTAAAATTGAACTTGGTGAAGTTCAGGACCCACAAATAGAAGTAGATCAACCGATTGAACCCGAAACTGAATTTCATAATGATGAGATTACAGTTGAACCTGATTATACACAGAATCCTAGAAGGTCTACTAGGATGCGTTCTATCCCTGTGAGATATGGATTTCACATTGATTCGGATAGAGGCATAACTGTAGTAGAGGACAATGAGCCTACAAGCTATCAAGAAGTTTTGAACAGTTCAGAACGTGATTTATGGCTTAAGGCTATGCAGTCCGAAATGGACTCCATGTATGAGAATAAAGTATGGACTTTAACTCAACCACCTGAAGGGATAAAACCCATAGGGTGCAAATGGGTCTTCAAAAAGAAGACTGACATGGAAGGTAATATAGTTACCTATAAAGCTCGCTTAGTAGCAAAAGGTTATCGTCAAAAAGAAGGTATTGACTATGACGAAACTTTTTCTCCTGTAGCGATGCTTAAGTCTATAAGAATACTTTTAGCCATTGCAGCTCATTATGATTATGAGATTTGGCAGATGGATGTGAAGACAGCTTTCCTTAATGGAAATCTTACCGAGGATGTGTATATGACACAACCAGAAGGATTCACATCAGGAAATGGCGAAAAGGTATGCAAGCTTCAAAGATCCATTTATGGATTGAAGCAAGCCTCTAGGAGTTGGAACATACGATTCAATGAGACAATCAAAGAGTTTGGTTTCTCACAGAATGAAGATGAACCTTGTGTGTATAAAAGGGTCAGTGGGAGTGCAATTGTCTTCCTAGTTCTATATGTAGATGACATATTGATCATGGGAAATGACGTTTCTCTTCTCCAATCTGTTAAAATATGGTTATCCAAGCAATTCTCCATGAAAGACCTTGGAGAAGCATCCTATATTCTGGGAATAAGGATCTATAGAGATAGATCCAATAGGTTGCTAGGTCTTTCTCAAAGTACATATATAGATAAAGTATTGAAGAGGTTCAATATGGATCTCTCTAAGAAAGGGTTTATACCCATGGTGCATGGGAAACACCTTTCTAAGTCTATGTGTCCACAGACACTGGAGGATAGAGAGAGCATGAATAGAATACCATATGCATCTGCAATTGGTTCTATCATGTATGCTATGTTATGTACACGTCCAGATGTAGCATTTGCTTTGAGTGTCACAAGCAGATTCCAATCTAATTTTGGAGAGGAACATTGGGCAGCTGTCAAGAATATTCTTAAGTACTTGAGAAGGACTAAGGATGTATTCTTGGTATTTGGAGAGGGCAGTTTGGAAGTAAATGGGTATACGGATGCCAGCTTCCAATCTGACAAAGATGATTGTAAATCACAATCTGGTTATGTGTTCATAATGGGAGGAGGAGCAGTTAGTTGGAAAAGTTCCAAACAAGAAACAACTGCTGATTCCACGACAGAAGCTGAGTACATTGCTGCTTCAGAAGCAGTCTGGATCAAAAAGTTCATAACTGAACTAGGAGTGGTGCCTAGCATTGTTGATCCGATTCCTTTATATTGTGACAACAATGGAGCCATTGCGCAAGCAAAGGAACCACGGTCTCATCAGCGATCCAAACATGTTCTCAGACGCTACCATCTCATAAGGGAAATAGTAGCTAGAAATGATGTGAAAATAGAAAGGGTTCCCACAGATGACAATGTGGCGGATCCCCTCACTAAAGCACTTTCCCAGATAAAGCATGATCACCATATAAATAGCATGGGTCTGAGACATATGAGTGATTGGCTCTAGTGCAAGTGGGAGATTGTTAGAGAGTATGCCCTAGAGCCCATGTAATAGGGATGTTTTTCATATGTATGAAATTTATATTCTTAATAAAAGGCATCATTCATTTATTAATGCTGTGTTTGAATACATGAGTTTGTAAATCTTAAATTAATAAATGAAGTCCTAGATATTATAAACACAGTGCAAAGGCAATCATGAAGGTGTTCATGATG